>OY482670.1:87684835-88272643 GCA_960531455.1 Urophora cardui | reverse complement strand
TTTTTGACTTAGGTCACTCAACAATCCCACTTTTCGTTGAATCTCAGGACATACAAAAAGGAGTATTTACAGCAAGGCTCGGCAAATTTGTAAATGCAAGTGTATAAGTGAGAGCGCTTTGATCGCTACCCTGCACAAAATTCGATTAATACGGGACGTGTCCGGGATCAATCGCAAGGGAGCGTGCGACTAGTACAATTTTACATCCCTTTATATGGGGCGAATTGATTGCATTTTTTTTTCGAGAATATCCTGTGAAGAGACTAATTGTTCAATTTGTATACCCAAACAGGTACAAATGTAGATTAATCGCTTTCATCCAAAGTTGTAAGCCAAGGCTATTTTTTATGAAAATGTAAAAATTATTAATTGCTATAAATGTTAGAAGAAAGTTTATTCGATTAGCGCATTCACCAAATTGGTGTTATAAAATGAATATATTTTACGTAAATTAGGGGGGCAAGGGTATTAAAAATAAGGGGCGCAGTATTTATACATATAAATTATTGAATTTTTTAGAAAAAAAAGTTAATTGGCGGGAGTCGTAAAAATTAGAGGGGTAGTAATGTAAACAGAAATTCAATTATTCCATAAAAAAATAGCGCGCATTCACAAATATGTTGTTTACTTGCTGCTGTCTAACAAGTGAATGACACGCAATTCAATTGGTTCGCGCGATCAAAGCGCTCTCACTTATACACTTGCATTTACAAATTTGCCGAGCCATGCTGTAGAGAAATCTTTTAAAAAAATTAAATATCTCCTCAAAATATTTTAAGTTTTGAGAATGCATTATGCGAGTGTAAAATACATGTGAGGAATTTTTCAAAATTAGCCAAGGCTATTTTTTATAACAATCTTTAAAATTTATAAATGTTCATGCCTATTTAAGTAAAGATTATACAATAAGTTTTACGTTTGTAAAAAATAATAATAATCAATAAATAAAATTTTTTTTACATAGTCAATATTGAGTTTATAATTGTAATTGATTTTCCAATAGGAATTTTTGGTAACATTTTGTTGAAATTATTATTCATCATTGTTATTAAAAGAAAGGGTGTTCAGTTTTACCTATTATTATAATTTTTTTTTTAATTCATACATTGAATATTTTTGTATAGTACATTTATACCCGTGCGGGAACAATCGGGGACTAATTGTGGACCGATTGTTCCCGAAAGAGATGAATCCGGGACAAATCTCTTTCGGGATTAATCGCAAATTTTTTTGCAGGGTATGGCGAACAAACATACATACATGCATATATCTACATACGTACATGCACATTTTTAACATTCGCTGCGCAAACATGCGATAGCCACACACGATGTTGTTTGGCCACTTGTTCAGCGACGACTAAATCATTTTTTAAACAAGGAGCGCAACCTGTCTTTGTGAAGAGCGTAACTTGTTTGTCTGATCTTAAGATCTATGAAACGCCGAGCCTTGATTTACAGCATAGCTGTCCAAATGCGATTCACTACCACAATCAAGCAATGACCGAAAAATGAGTGTGTGTTGGTGCGCCTACCGTAGGCCAAAGTGAAAAATAAATAACAATAATCAGTCTGCATGCAGATGTTGAGCGAGTGGGGTCATGCTGCGCACGCTTTGGGAATTTATGAAACAACGTACGTATACTAGTGCATACGTATGTATATTATATGCAAACTCTTCGTATTTTAGTTTGTTGTTTGGCATCTGTAATTATAACAAAAGAATTTCAAGCTAAGACCAGCTAGCGACCACTTGCTTTCATGCCAGTCGAAGGCAACTTAATTATTTTTGCTAATCGGCGATCGCCCAGTCCCATCGTAAGCGCTCGTTTTACGCTCTTTATTTGTCTGTAGTAGTGACAATCGGTGTGTATACGTACACAAGTGCTTACTCTCATTGCTCACATGAGTCGCATTTGGACAGCTATGATTTACAGCAAGATGCATTACAAATTCTGATAACCCAGTAATCAAATTAATCAATACCACAGATGACATACAATTCATAAATAAAAATTCTATTCGGACGGAAAAGCTATCGAATTATTACGTCTATGTAATCAATAAAACTAAATCATCAGACGAGAAACGAATTAATGAGCTCAGTTCAATTTTAAAAACCCAATTTCCCAAAAATGCTCCATCTGAACTTTTAGACCTTTGCATACAATATGCTGACATATTCGCACTCGACAATGACAAAATGACATTAAATAATTTTTATGAGCAACAATTACGTGTAACCGACAACGAGCCAGTATATGTGAAAAACTACCGTCTACCATATTCACAGCGTGAGGAAATAAACCGTCAAGTAAATAAATTATTAGATAACGATTTGATTGAACCAAGCTATTCCAATTATAACAGTCCTTTAATTTTAGTTCCAAAGAAAGATACCAATGGTCGAAAAGCATACCGCATGTGTGTAGATTTTCGCGGAGTCAACAAAAATCTGATCGCAGACAAATTTCCACTCGCAAGAGTCGACGATATTTTAGATAACTTAGGACGAGCGAAATATTTTTCCACGCTCGATCTTTTCTCTGGTTTTCACCAAATTCCATTACATCCTGACTCGCGTGATATAACATCATTTAGTACAGACCGCGGGGCATTCAGATGGAAAGTTCTTCCATTCGGTTTGAATGTCGCTCCAAATTCATTCTCGCGAATGATGACAATAGCTTTTTCAGGTATTCCATCCAATGTTGCATTTTTATACGTCGACGATATTATTGTTATTGGGTGTAGCGAAGCCCACCATATTAAAAATCTTTCTCAAGTTTTCAACACATGTAGGTCTTTCAATTTAAAATTAAATCCAAACAAATGCAATTTTTTGAGACCAGAGGTTACTTTCTTAGGCCATAAATGTTCTGCCAAGGGTTTACTACCAGATGAAACAAAAATAAACGCGATTAAAAAATATACAAGACCAATAGATAAGGATGCAGTACGACGTTTTGTTGCATTCGCCAATTACTATCGTAGATTTATTCCCAATTTCGCGTCGCTGGCAGCACCACTTAATAAACTAAATAGAAAAAGAGTAGAATTTATTTGGAATAATGATTGTGAACAGGCATTTCAGTCGTTAAAAGAAGCATTACTTTCGCCAAAATTATTACAATATCCTGATTTTACAAAACAATTCATTATCACGGTAGATGCCTCAGTTACAGGCTGTGGCGCTATTTTGAGTCAAGAGCACGAAGAATGCGATTTGCCAATTTGCTTTGCTTCTAAATCATTCAATAAATCCGAACAGAAAAAGCCAATAATTGAACTTGAGCTATTAGCCATTTATTTCGCTATAAAGCAATTGCGACCTTATGTATATGGCACCAATTTTGTAGTAAAATCAGATCACCGACCACTGGTGTACCTTTTTAACATGAAAGATCCATCATCGAAACTAGCACGAATAAGGTTAGAATTAGCGGAGTATAATTTCACTATTGTTTATATAAAGGGTAAAACGAATGTAGGCGCAGACGCGTTATCAAGAATTACGATTGACGAAATCAGGGAATCAAATAAACAAATCCTAGCAGTCCAAACACGCTCTATGACAAAACATACATATAGTAAAACAACCGAAAATAGTAACGAAAAAGAACAAACAGAAAATTTCAATAATTTAAAGATTTATGATAAACTCTCTTTTAACTTTTCAAAGAAAATACCGCGAATTAGATCAGAAATTATATACAACGAAAATAAAAAATTAACAATTTTGAAAATTTGTGCACATATTAAACAGGAAACTCGAGTTGATTAGTTTTGAGATTGCTAACGAAATAATGCCGTTAGAGGAATTACTTTCGAGGCTAGAGATAGGAGCCAGCAAACACAAAATTTCTCAGATAGAATGGCCAAAAGATGATATATTTTTTAATCATTATACTATTACAAATTTAAAAGAATGCGGAAATAAAATTTTAAAATCATTAGAAATCATTTTGACAGATCCGATAGAGACAATAACAGATGAAGACAAAAAGCAAAAATTAATGAAAATTTACCATGAAGACCCAATTGCAGGAGGACATTCTGGTATGAAAAAACTTTACGCGAAGCTCAGAACAAAATTTTTCTGGAAAAATATGACTCGCGATATAGCTAGATTCGTTAAAAATTGTAATAAATGCCTTCTGAACAAACCAAAACCAAAAACAAAAGAAAACCTCGTAATTACACCAAAACCATGTAAACCTTTCGATTTATTAGTAATCGACACAATAGGACCACTCCCAGAGACCAAATACGGTAATAAGTTCGCTATTACTATGATTTGTGACATGTCTAAATATCTCGTTACAGTACCTGTACCAGATAAATCAGCTAAAACAATAGCAGCAGCAATTTTTGAAAGTTTCATTTTAACTTACGGCGTAATGAATGCCATTAAATCAGACTTAGGTACAGAATTTAAAAACGAAATATTTTCTGAACTAACACAACTATTAAATATAAAGCATGATTTTTCCACTTCATATCACCACGAGACTGTTGGTACCATTGAACGTAACCATAGGGTATTTAATGAATACTTACGTTCATATCTTGATGAGACATCTCCAGATTGGGATCTATACTTAAAATACTTTACTTTCTATATAATACAACACCAAATACAGTGTTTAATAATAAGTTTACTCCATATGAATTAATATTTGGTAAAAATGCAATTTTGCCTAATGAATTAAAGAAAGATAAAATTGATCCACTTTATAATGTAGAGAATTACGTTAAGGAAATAAAATTTAGGATGCAGAAATCGCATCAAATAGCAAACAATTTAATTAATAAGCATAAATTAGAAAATAAAATTTACTATGATAGAAAGGCGCGACCTTTAAGTATTAAAAGAGGAGATAGGGTATTAGTACAAAAAGAACCACGGGAAAAACATAAGAACATATATCAAGGCCCGTATGTAGTAGAAAAAGTAGATGGTACGAATTTAATTATTTTTGATGAAACAAATAATAAGTACAAAAAGGTACATAAAAATCGTATCACGAAAATAAATGAAAATATAAATTTTGAGTCAACTATTAACTAATTAGTATTTGCACAAAAACAAAAGAATATATGTAAATAAGAAAAATATATAAGATACTATAAGTATAGTATAAGCTACTATAATCATAGAAATAAGTAACAAAAACTGAATTAAAAATGTCAAAAATTAATATTAAATATTTAGTCAAATTTGACTTAAGTAATTGTACATGTAATGCAAAAAGGACAGGACCTGGTAATTCTGATCAATTTACCAGGCCCTGCCTTTTTTGCAATAGGGGGATGGTGTAGTGGTGTAGGCAGGCCCAAAATACAACCCTGCACTTATGTACTCAAAAGCTCGAGCTTTCATAAAAGCAACGAGTACATAAGTGCAGCGGGCGATGGGAAGCCGTGGGCCGCCATTACAATTATTCAACTGATGACCATCGTGAAAGCCGGTAGACAAAAACGCACAAAGTGTAAAAATTAAAAGTTAAAAAGTAAATTAAAGTAGAACTTAGAAATAAAAACTATAAACTAAGAATTCAAACAGACAGAATAAAAAGTGAAATATACAAAATTTAAATAGAAAAAAGGTGTTATACTTGAAAGAGTTTTTAGTGCTTAGCACGAAATTTTTATTTTTTTAATTCAATTTTTAATTGTTGGGGTAAGTGGAAAAAAATTCAACAACTATTTACAGCGAAGGTTGAGTGTATAGCTATTTCACGAAAAACCATTTTCGATCATCAGCACTCTTTTCGGAAGTGGATGCACCGGGGATTGAACCCGAGTCCATTCCAACTTCAGCCGCAATGACCCAACGGATAAACACACTCGGCCATTGAGACTCTGTGCAAGCTGTTAGATTTTCCCCACTTTTGCCTTTTTCATTTTCAACATTAACGTTAGTGTGTATATGCTTTTGCATATATTCTCCACAAACGTGCTGAATTTTTGTTGTAGGCAGTTCGCAATGAACATTGTTGTTGGTATTTATTTTATGTATATACCAAACAACGTTAACAATTTTACTTGAAAGAGTTTTTAGTGCTTAGCACGAAATTTTTATTTTTTAATTCAATTTTTAATTGTTGGGGTAAGTGGAAAAAAATTCAACAACTATTTACAGCGAAGGTTGAGTGTATAGCTATTTCACGAAAAACCATTTTCGATCATCAGCTCTCTTTTCGGAAGTGGATGCACCGGGGATTGAACCCGAGTCCATTCCAACTTCAGCCGCAATGACCCAACGGATAAACACACTCGGCCATTGAGACTCTGTGCAAGCTGTTGGATTTTCCCCACTTTTGCCTTTTTCATTTTCAACATTAACGTTAGTGTGTATATGCTTTTGCATATATTCTCCACAAACGTGCTGAATTTTTGTTGTAGGCAGTTCGCAATGAACATTGTTGTTGGTATTTATTTTATGTATATACCAAACAACGTTAACAATTTTACTTGAAAGAGTTTTTAGTGCTTAGCACGAAATTTTTATTTTTTAATTCAATTTTTAATTGTTGGGGTAAGTGGAAAAAAATTCAACAACTATTTACAGCGAAGGTTGAGTGTATAGCTATTTCACGAAAAACCATTTTCGATCATCAGCTCTCTTTTCGGAAGTGGATGCACCGGGGATTGAACCCGAGTCCATTCCAACTTCAGCCGCAATGACCCAACGGATAAACACACTCGGCCATTGAGACTCTGTGCAAGCTGTTGGATTTTCCCCACTTTTGCCTTTTTCATTTTCAACATTAACGTTAGTGTGTATATGCTTTTGCATATATTCTCCACAAACGTGCTGAATTTTTGTTGTAGGCAGTTCGCAATGAACATTGTTGTTGGTATTTATTTTATGTATATACCAAACAACGTTAACAATTTTACTTGAAAGAGTTTTTAGTGCTTAGCACGAAATTTTTATTTTTTAATTCAATTTTTAATTGTTGAAATAGCTATACAATCAACCTTCGCTGTAAATAGTTGTTGAATTTTTTTCCACTTACCCCAACAATTAAAAATTGAATTAAAAAATAAAAATTTCGTGCTAAGCACTAAAAACTCTTTCAAGTAAAATTGTTAACGTTGTTTGGTATATACATAAAATAAATACCAACAACAATGTTCATTGCGAACTGCCTACAACAAAAATTCAGCACGTTTGTGGAGAATATATGGAAAAGCATATACACACTAACGTTAATGTTGAAAATGAAAAAGGCAAAAGTGGGGAAAATCCAACAGCTTGCACAGAGTCTCAATGGCCGAGTGTGTTTATCCGTTGGGTCATTGCGGCTGAAGTTGGAATGGACTCGGGTTCAATCCCCGGTGCATCCACTTCCGAAAAGAGTGCTGATGATCGAAAATGGTTTTTCGTGAAATAGCTATACACTCAACCTTCGCTGTAAATAGTTGTTGAATTTTTTTCCACTTACCCCAACAATTAAAAGGTGTTATTAATTGAACGAAAAACGAAGGACAAACAAATAGAAAGGCCAGCCATGGGGCCCAATTACTGTTCCTCGCAAGTATCACCGGCAGACGATGCAGGAGCGTCATATTATGTATGTATTTATGATATTGCATGCAAATATTTATATATTTACTTATGCAGTGGCGCACACAGAAAAATATTTTGGGGGGGTTTCAATATCCAACGGAAAATTAAAAAAATGTTGGTGTTTCAAAAAGAAATTTCTGTCATGCATTTCCGTGGGAAATATATTGAATTTTATGGAAAACCTCCTTCTATACGCAATAGACACCATTAAACGTTACTTTGGCTCATTTCAAATCAACACATTTGAAAAAAAAAATTTCTGGAAAAGTTTGTGTAAATAAGTGTATGATTCTTGCGAGATTTCAATTTTGAGTGCTAACAAAATGCGGATAACTATGGAAACGCAAGAAAAATATATGTTTCATGATTTAGCTAAAGAAAACAGTGAGAACAATTTATTTTTAGCAAAATACAAGATGAAGAAATCTTAGTTTTTCTATGTGCGTAATTTTCAAGCATTAGCATTTTCATTTAAACTTTTAACAACTAAGGACCAATCTGGACCAGGTCTCATAAGCAGATTTGAGTTGTTATAAGTCTTCTCTTGAGAAGCCTGTTTATACATTTTTCCCTTTTTCTTAAAATATCATATTAAATGTACATAACTAGTCTATAAAAAATATTGTTGCCCAAGATGCTCCTTTTACGTATTTTTGTACAAATGTACGTCGACTGTTTTCGATAAATCTTTATTTTCGATAAAATCTGAGTAATTGAGTTTTGTCCCACTCTCCATACAATTTCTTTTTATCCCGCGAAATATCGCGGAAATATTTTTTTTTTTAATTGTAACTTTGTTATTTGACATCGGATTTTTAAAATTCAAATGTCATTAGTTTAGTATTTGGAAGCTCTATATATCCTTCTAATGTCCTTTTGACCTATGGAGTCATTTTCACATAGTTAAGTCACCTAACCAAGTTTTTCATCCAAAATATCCTTTTTGTTTCACAAGAAAAAAATCGCCAAAAATAAAGTATTTATCGGATCTCTCTGATATTACGCTTAAAGTATTTGCAATTAAATGAGCAAATTTTTAAAAGAATAAAACTTTCCTGATTTTTACAACTTTTTGTAAAAAACTTACTTTGAAAATCAAAATTTTTTCAAAAATCGCAAAAAAATGCACAGCTATCGCTCAGCGAGTTTTTATTAGACCACTACAAGTTGTATGTCATTTGAAGCGTATTTTAATTGCCTTTCAAACGAGATACTGCTTGCGTATATCGCATTTGTAACTCCAGCGAAAATAATTTTTGAATGAAGTGATAACAAAGAACACAAAATTACCGTTATCTCGAAAACCTAACCATACAAAAAATTAAAAAAAAAAAATAGTTCCAAGCTCAGCAGGTCAATTCCTATCCTCCCCCATTCCTGGTTTTCTTTTTTTTTTGGCTGTAAACTAGCGTTAGTGGTGGGCGTGGATTACAATATATATGCTTTTAATTTTTCCGAAAGATGAGTCGTTTAGTGGGACACCAATGAGCAAAATTTGGTTTCGGTAGGTCCATCCGTTTCCAAGAAACTGAGTTTTGTCCCACTCTCCATACAAATGTGACCAGTGTGCGTTGGTGAATTATTTTAAATTAAAACAAACCTCAGCTAATATCCACAGCATACTTTTAGGGAAATGTCTCCACACTGCTTGTTTATAAACATAATCAGTAGATGTTGACAAACATTAGCAATGTACATCCACGAATATTCATAGATTTTACAACATGTATTTACACAAATATTTATGCATGTACCATCTTTTATAAAATTATTTTTTTTTATGGTGTGCTGTCAAATTTTGGGGGGGGGGAGGTTTAACCCCAAAACCCCGCCCTTGTGTGCGCCAATGTACTTATGTATGTACGTACATTAGATAGGGTTGGTCCCCATACGAAAAAAAAAGTTGTAAAAGTCCGCCCCTAAATTTGAAGCTTATGTTGAGAGGGTTAAGGGACACAAAAAAATTTTTTTTTGATCCCGCGAAATACCGCCGAAATCGTTTTTTTATTGTAACTTTGTCATTTTTCATCCGATTTTTAAAATTGATACGTCATTATTTTCGTATTTTGCAGCTCTACATTTCCTTCTAATGCTCTTTTAGCTCTGAAGTCGTTTTCACATAGTTGGGTCAGCTAACTTATTTGTATGTCCATGAATTATCCTCTTTGTTTTGCCAAATGAAAGTGCTTCAAAATTCATGACAATGTTGCCTTTAAAGGGTTTTACAAAATTAATAAACAAAGAAGTTACGTCACTACGAATATTTAATATACCTATTATTTAACTCAGTTCTTTTAACCAATTCAGGATATGTAAAGATGTGAAAGTCAACCCCTAAATTTGAAGCTTATATTGCACATTGGTCCCAAATCCAAAATTTTTGGCATAAACCCAATTTTTAAACTTTTAAATGTTCAAAAAAGGCATGCATTTTCCAATATTACATATACTATTGCACCTAAAAACCAGTTTAATTCAATACATTTGGCTACCATTAGTTTCTGAAAAGCCATCAAAGTCAGCTCTTTCGCCACAATAATATTAAAGTTTTTTGGTATTTTTTTTGCTGTGAACTTTTTAATATTGGAAAATTAAGCTTGATTGAAAACAAGTGCACATTTTTATGGATTACGTAGGAAAAAGTAAGTAGAATTTACTCTTACCAAGTTTTTCCATGTTTCTAAGTGTATTATGGTAGCTTTGAAGTGCTTTGCGAAAGGTATATTATGTTAAAAAAAATTTATAATTTTTGTGTTTCGTAGACAAAAAGTTATATAACTACACAATTCTTCACAAAAGTAAAGACGCTATATTATTAAGTAAAGTGTATTTAATAAAGCCATGCAAAAATATTATTGCCGTTTTTAAAAAATTCGATATTTTTCCAGTAAACTTCTATCTCAGCAATTCAGCGCTAATATAGTATGATGTCGCTGTCTTAACCACAAAAAGTGAGTTGCGGACGTTACTTATTATACCATTTCGTAATCTGCTATGAAACACGCAAGTTTTAACGGGTCTTGCGTTAAGAAAACCCTCAAAAAAGTATTTCGACACACCCTATTAGTGGCTAATTTCTTTCGAAAGTTAAATTCGCTTATTTATTTGAAATTTACCTTAACATACATAAATATATAGAACTCTGTATTCAATTACGCTAATTTTGACACCTTTTGCGATATAGTATCTCACAAGGAAATTTTTCTCATACCTGGAAGGGCCACCCTACTGGCAGTCACGGTGGGCGTGGTCTGATTGATCAAATATTTGCTATTTTTCTTCCATATGCCATTGCTATAGGATTTGTCAACTTTCAACTGCGTAGCTGTATTAGTTGAATTTATGCCAAAAAAATGGAATTGGGACCAATGTGTATTGAGAGGATTAAGGGACGAAAAAAAAATTTTTGTCTGATCCCGCAAAATTCCGCCGAAATGGTTTTTTTCTTGTAAGTTTATTAATTAACATCCGATTTTTAAAATTGATACGTCATTATTTTTGTATTTCGAAGCTCTATATTTTCTTCTAATGTCCTTTTGCACTCTGAAGTCAAATAACAAGGTTACAATGAAAAAACTATTTCGGCGGTATTTCGCCTGATCAGAAAAAAAAATAAAATTTTTTTCCTTAATCCTCTCAATATAAGCTTCAAGTTTAGGGTCGGACTTTTAAACTTTACATATACTGAATTGCTTAAAAAAATTAGTTAAATAATTGCTACGTTAAATAACTTCTTTGTGACGTAACTTCTTTGTTTATTAATTTAGTAAAACCGTTTCAAGGCAACATTGTCATGAATTTTGAAGCACTTTCATTTGGCAATACAAAGAGGATAATTCATGGACATACAAATAAGTTAGCTGACCCAACTATGTGAAAACGACATCAGAGCTCAAAAGGACATTAGAAGGAAATGTAGAGCTTCAAAATATGAAACTAATGACGTATCAATTTTAAAAATCGGATGATAAATAACAAAATAACAAAAAAAAAATTTTTTTCGGCGGTATTTCGCGGGGAAATTTTTTTTTGTGTCCCTTAACCCTCTCAACACAAGCTTCAAATTTAGGGGCGGACTTTTACAACATTTTTTTTCGACCCTATCTAACGTACATACATATGTATATCTTTGATCTCAAGCAATAACCGCCTAACTCAGGCTATATCAACAATGTCACGTTTGATGGAAAATCAACATAAGTCTCAATTCGTAATTTTACAGGAGAGCAAAAAAACAGTTTTGCAAGTGTACAAAGTCTTTGTATCATATATTTTTAAAGAAGTAAGAGCGTGACATGATTTTTTTTCATACCGTAACGGGTTTTATTTAAATGGGTTTCAAATAAAATAAGAACTTTCTTTGAACAAAAAGTAACTTATCCCAATTTACATATGTATGTATGTATGTTCTTTTTTCAAACTAGTTTTGATCAAAATTTTATAGAATTTTTGCCTCATAATTGGAGTTAAACTCATTTGGCAATTTGAAATATGATAGAAACTCGACATAAGTCGGGAATTAAGTTGCCTTCTCCACAGTTTATTGAAAAAATGTACCACCTAAATTAAATTAGGTTATTTTTCAAAAGGAATTCGTTTAATTTTTCTTATCACTTCAATCTTATCTTAAGCTAAGTAGTTTAGGCAAATGCAGATGTGAAAAAGATCAACTTAAGATTATTTTCAACTCATCATATCTTCTGAACCTTGAACGATATCATGCGCAGAGTAGACCGAAAGGACCGTATTTAAAATATATCTCTATGACTAGAAATTCAATTAGGTCGACTTAGGTTGCTCTTTCAAATGTCCATAGATATGCAGTTTTTTTTGTTAAATATATTCGTCACAAACACGTTTCCTATTCGAGTCAGGCGCTTATAGTTTATTATTAAATATTTAGGGATTTCTGTATAGAATCTTTTAAAATCCACTTTCAGCACATACGATAAATTAATATTTTTATATTATTAACAATTTTACATATGCAAGAGTATATATATTATTAATATTTATATATTATTCTTTTAAAGTTTGGTTTCTTCCTTTAAGTTCGTCTTATCATTTTCATTCCATTTCTGTATATCACCCGAACCGAGGAACCAAAATATAAATGCAGGAATTATATAAACGGCAGCACCTATTATAAATACATTGTGCCACTGATCTATGGAATTCTAAAATTAAATGAATAATAAATTTTGAGCATTTTATGGCTATAAGTAAAAGCTTACTCTTTCCTTAGTAAAGGCAGCTACAATCATTGGAGAGAAAATACCGGGCGTAGTTCCAACGCAGTTAATGATGCCGTAAAGCGTGCCCGCATAGTTTGGCGCTAGATCTTGAGAGTTCTGCAAGTTAGATGCTGTTGCAGCGCCATTAAAACCCAATGATATCGTCATAACGGCGACGCAAACGTATGGATCCCTACCATAATATGCTAGTATAACGAGCATGATACCAGGCAAAATATGAGCTATGTACGGATGTATATACATAGAAGTTTAAGTTATACGATTTGAGAAAATTGCCATCTCTAGATAACTTACATGGAATACAAAAGCTTTTACGCATGTTGGTTACAGACAACCAGCTATTACGGCGAATGAGATCAGCAAAACCACCAAATCCAAAGGCACATATCAGGCGTGCCAAATGTGGCAAACTGGAGAGGACTCCCGCAGAGGACAAATTGAAGCCAAGTACCTTCATGAAATAAGAAATATACATATGTTCCATATATTGATTTAAAAATTTTTTAAGTAATTACTCACTTCACTGAGAAACTTTGGTGTTGCGGTAATTAGGAAGAACAAGCCCCACATACTTCCATAATGTAATAGTACCAGCGACAAAAATGGTAAAGAAAAGAAAAGACTCTTATATGGTGGCCATCTCTAAATAAATGAATAAATAAATTAAAAAATCTGGGAGTGAATAAAAAATGAATCTAACCTTCCTAATGGTGACAGTATCACCTAAACTTTTTTCTATATATTCACGTTCTTTAATCGAAATAGATATGTGCTGTGATGGACTATCAGTGACGATGTAAAACCATGCCAATGATACAATAAATACAAAAACGGCCACCGTGTAGAAAGCCCATTCCCATCCCATAGACTCAATGATAACCCCACTAATTGGCCATGTTATCATTGTGCCAAATGTGCCGCCCATTAGCGCTGCAACGAACTTTCCTTTCTCCTCTGGCGGGGACCATTTCGAAACCAAATCTGAAAGAAGAATCATTTAAGACTCATATGTACTTGACCGGCCCTTATTTTATCAAATATTTTCCGATTTTAAACATCCGGACTTAGAAAGTTGCCTTTTTAGCTAAATACTTAAAATACAAAATTTGGTGAAGATCGTATAAGATTTAGAGGCCGCGCACAGGCCGATTTTATTTCAAAAACCCTCACTTTAGGCAAAGATGACTTGATACGAAACTCTTTCTTGCTCTCCCAATTTCTCGATTTTCCCAGGGGTTTTATTTGGCTTTGTTGCCAGCATCAACACAACATAAAACCCCGCCGATCAGCTGTTGTGCAAATTGCTGGTGCCAGAAGGGAAAATACGCCAAAATAAATTGTTGCTTTCGGTGGATTTTGATGTTTTGTTTTGTGTGTTAAATTTTGTCGAAATAATAAAGAATTAAGAAAGATACCGACATAATTGTATTGCTTGTGTTTACTATGCAGTGCAGTTTATTATTTCAACTGAAAAAGATGTGTTTCAGTTAAAATTATAAAAAATATTTTAATGAGATGGAACGCGGGCAGCGGTTCTTCAGTAGATTTATATATATATCCGGTTAAAAATTATTATAATTCAGTTCTAATATATTCACATTTTAATAGAATTGCAAAATAGAGTAAAATATTTCATAAAAAATACCACCCAACTACATGTATTATCGTTCACCAGTTTTTGTGCGTTATTCTTAATTTGTCTGAGATTGGGTTTCGAACACGAATATTCGGAATGTGGGAAAATCATACTATCCTATGTATCACTTTTGTGGTTATATCCTTATCTTAATTTGGTATAAACAAAATTTTATTATTGCTATAGTCTTCAATAACATAAGGAAGCCGAAAAATTCCCAGAATTAAGATTTAAAATATCCATTTTCAGTTTTCATACAGAGTGGCACCAATGAAAAATGTTATAAAAAATGCGCATTTTGACAGCGCTCTCACGAAATGAAGAGTTTCGTATCTAGTTATCTATGACCAGCCTTGGGCAAAATCTTAGCACCTGCTAAATGAGAGTAAGCGCCCGTGTACATATACACACCGATTGTCACTACTACAGACAAATAAAGAGCGTAAAACGAGCGCTTACGATGGGACTTGGCGATCGTCGCTTAGGAAAAATAATCAGTTTGCCTTCGTCTGGCGTGAAAGCCAAAAGTCAAAAGTTAACTCGCTCTTCGACTACACAATCGAGATGTTTTTGCGATTGTTCCGAGTCAGCGAGTCGGAGGTTGTTTCGATGACATCTCGACTACACAACCGAGATGTTTTTGCGATTGTTCCGATTCGGCGAGTCGGAGGTTGTTTCGATGACATCTCGACTACACAAGCGAGATGTTTTTGCGAATGTTCCGAGTCGGCGGGCCGGCTGTTGTTTTGATGATTTGTTTTAGTTGATAAAATAAACTGAATGAGTGTTGATGAAGAAAGTAGGATTGTTAATGGAAGTGAGGCAAATACATAAATAAATGAACCAAATTGAAAAATATGCTATAATGCAGCGTCTATATTTTTGCAATCACAATCAGAGAGTGTCGTGCATAATAAATACAATTAATTATTTAAACAAAATAATAAGTGAAGTGAGACGCTTACGAAACAAATTAATTTTACGAGCAGTAACAACGGCAATAGATTTGTACCACTATTCTGTATGCTTTTTTAAGCAATTTTGATATTCAAGCGGGCAACAAAAATGTTATATATTTTTTGCAGCGAGTTCGAAATGTAGGGTTGCTTTGAAAACGAGAGGAATCATTGGCGAGTCCGAGATGTTTTAGCGATGTTTCGACTAAAAGTGCAGACATTGGTGACTTATCTGTAATCTTATAAAACAGCTGATTCAACCAACCTTACGACAAGATGTGTTACTAGTCATTGGTGCCTTATCGTAATTCTGTAGCTGTATCGTTAACTTACAGACCAATTGGATTTTGGTTAGCAACCCTAAATCCGTAAACAGCTGACGCTTGTGAAAGCAGATATAGGAAGGTAGGCGCATAGGCGAATTGAGAAACTTCTTTTTTTATTTACAAAGGTAGATTATAATATCAAAATCAAAGCGAATTCACATCATGGCCAATAGTAATGGGCGTGTCCCAAGCGAATTCAGATTTTAACAAGGAGAAATATTACTTTGACATTACAATCTACCAATAGCAATAACAAAATACATGGGAAATTTCTGAATTCGCCTATGCGCCTACCTTCCAAGATCTGCCTCGACAAGTGTCAGCTGTTTACAGATTTACGGCACCACAAACAGCTCACATGGATAGCGATAAAGTTACTATAAGGTTAACGATACAGAAATACTTATCAGTCACCAATGTCTGAACCTTAACGGCCATTTACGACTTGACTCGAATACGAATGAAAACCATCGAGAGCATTCGAGATGTTTCAACAATCGAGAGAATCGAATAAAACATCTCGGACTCGCCCATCACTAAAGCGAGTGGTCGCTAGGTGATCGTCGCTTGAAATTCTTTTATTCTATTTGCAGATGCCAAACAACAAGCAAAACTACGAGAAGTTTGCATATAACGGGGGTACAAAAATACATATGTATGTGTATACTAGGGATTCCAATTTTTACGATCCCGGGATTTTCGAGATTTTTTTTATAATCCCGGGATTGGGACATTAATTATACGGGCCGACAAAATTTCCGAAAAATTTTCTAACTCAAATAAAATTCTACTTTTCTAAAGAATTTCGGTGCCCTGAATCTGAAGTCGGATTTTCGGTAATACTTGTAGGTTTTGAGATATTTATGTGATTTTTTGCTATATTCACTGCTCACTCTGTTAAATTACTTACTTTCATTAAAAAATGATTGCAGCTATTAAAAGAACGATCAATTCTCTTGAAAACAGCGCTTTGCTTTCTCGGGTTTCTTATTTATATATCTAGAAATATATGTTTATGTACAATAAGGTATTTGTCTTCGAAATCAACGGCAGTATTTGTAGCGCTGTTTTAATCGAAATCAAGTTTTGTAGCTGCTCTGCAGAACTATTTTTATTTCAGTATAGAAAATATATACATAGTAGGCCACTGATTGGAATTTTTGTTTCAGTCACGCAAAATTTATTCGTATTTTCGATAAATTAATATAAATTACTTCACTTATTTCATTCTAACGCACAGTTTGTTGTTAATATAATAAACTGCCTAAAAGCGTGCTACAAAATTTTTATTTGCAATATTTCAAGTTACAAGCAATATATCCGAAAAAGCAAAACATTGTCTTCAAGAGAAATGATCGTGCTTTCAATAGATTTAATCAGTTTTTAATGAAAGTGAGCAATTTTAAAGATATTGAGGAGTGAATATGGCCAAAAAACGCGTTTTTCGCCTCTTTGGACATGAATATCTCAAAAAGTGCACCGAAATCCTTTTGAAACGTAGAATTTTATTTCTTTTACAAAAATTTGTCGACCAGTATTATTTTCCCCCATTTGAGGTTGAAAAATTAAATATGTATATTTTCAAGAAACGCTACAATTTTAACATGCAAAGAAGAAATAGATTTTTTATTGCCACTTTTTATTATTTCATTACTAACAAAATAAAATAGGAACGTAAAATCATGCTTATTATTTAATAACACTTAAGAGTTACTTTAAAAAACACAATCAACAAAGAAAATTAAATACATTTGGTGAAAACATTTTCCTTTATAGTTGGTACTTTTAGGATATTAGGATAAAACGGTTTGCGATCGTTTGATAATTTCCAATAAAAAATTTTAGAATTTAACGACACACTTCGTTTAAGCGAATATTTCCAAGCTTGCCGAAAAATTCTGAAAATTAATGCAACTTCCGAAAATATTTAAAAATCGGAGGCACATATTTTGATATGAATTCCGAGGATGCAGCTGCGTATTTAATTTTAGTAGAGTAATGTAAAACTATCAAGTCTAATTAAAATTTTGTTTGCATTTTCTTCCATTATTTACTTTCCATATGGGAAAATTCCAAAAACCATTTGGGAAATAAATGACCAAAAATCAGGAAATAGAAATTATCAAATGAATTTTACCACAAGAATTCTAAAGGCTTTAAAAATACCTAACGTACGTTTCTTTACAACGCATACTTCACGACAAAAAAATTTGATTATTAAAAAAACATCAAAAATATTAATCCTTACTTTGACTAATGGACTTTTTTATTCTGGCAAAAATGTCGCAATTTCTTGGGGCTGTCAGATTTTTTTGTTCTCTTCCACACAGACTCAACACTTTTTTAGGGCTGTTTGTTCTATTGACAAAATATAAAACTGGCCCGAGCACGGGGCAACATCTTCTGCTCTTAGCATATTGCATTATTTTTGTTTCATTCATCACATGAAAAATTCAACATTTATAGGGCACTGGGCACATGTTGATAATGGTGCAATGTAATAATACAACATTTTCATGCAGAATAGGAAATTCTATTAGTATACAGATATGAGACCACTAAAAATTATATAAAATACAACTTTTCTTTGCTATAATAGGGGAATATTCTGTCTTTATCTTATCCCAAAAATCCCGGGATAAAATTCTAGCGATCCCGGGATTTTCGGGGTGTCTAAAAGGGCGGGAACCCGGGATTGGTATCCCTAGTGTATACGTACGTTGTTTCATAATTTCGCGAAGCGTGCGCGCATGACCCTGCCACTGTAGAACTGTAGGCAAGCTTTGAGATGGGATTTTGGGAAATTCACCAAAATTGGTTCCATTGACAGAAAAGGGTTGCCGGCGCAGCGAAATTGTGTGAAGAAAAGATTTTAAGATCGTTGTAGAGTTGTATAATAAATAATTATATCAAAGTGCACTCTTCAAATAAAATTCTACTTTTCTAAAGAATTTCGGTGCCCTGAATCTGAAGTCGGATTTTCGGTAATACTTGTAGGTTTTGAGATATTTATGCGAATTTTTTCTATATTCATTGCTCAAGCTGTTAAATTACTTACTTTCATTAAAAAATGATTTCAGCTATTGAAAGAACGATCAATTCTCTTGAAAACAGCGCTTTGCTTTCTCGGGTTTCTTATTTATATATCTAGAAATATATGTTTTTGTACAATAAGGTATTTTTCTTCGAAATCAACGGCAGTATTTGTAGCGCTGTTTTAATCGAAATCAAGTTTTGTAGCTGCTCTGCAGAACTATTTTTATTTCAGTATAGAAAATATATACATAGTAGGCCACTGATTGGAATTTTTGTTTCAGTCACGCAAAATTTATTCGTATTTTCGATAAATTAATATAAATTACTTCACTTATTTCATTCTAACGCACAGTTTGTTGTTAATATAATAAACTGCCTAAAAGCGTGCTACAAAATTTTTATTTGCAATATTTCAAGTTACAAGCAATATATCCGAAAAAGCAAAACATTGTCTTCAAGAGAAATGATCGTGCTTTCAATAGATTTAATCAGTTTTTAATGAAAGTGAGCAATTTTAAAGATATTGAGGAGTGAATATGGCCAAAAAACGCGTTTTTCGCCTCTTTGGACATGAATATCTCAAAAAGTGCACCGAAATCCTTTTGAAACGTAGAATTTTATTTCTTTTACAAAAATTTGTCGACCAGTATTATTTTCCCCCATTTGAGGTTGAAAAATTAAATATGTATATTTTCAAGAAACGCTACAATTTTAACATGCAAAGAAGAAATAGATTTTTTATTGCCACTTTTTATTATTTCATTACTAACAAAATAAAATAGGAACGTAAAATCATGCTTATTATTTAATAACACTTAAGAGTTACTTTAAAAAACACAATCAACAAAGAAAATTAAATACATTTGGTGAAAACATTTTCCTTTATAGTTGGTACTTTTAGGATATTAGGATAAAACGGTTTGCGATCGTTTGATAATTTCCAATAAAAAATTTTAGAATTTAACGACACACTTCGTTTAAGCGAATATTTCCAAGCTTGCCGGGGTGTCTAAAAGGGCGGGAACCCGGGATTGGTATCCCTAGTGTATACGTACGTTGTTTCATAATTTCGCGAAGCGTGCGCGCATGACCCTGCCACTGTAGAACTGTAGGCAAGCTTTGAGATGGGATTTTGGGAAATTCACCAAAATTGGTTCCATTGACAGAAAAGGGTTGCCGGCGCAGCGAAATTGTGTGAAGAAAAGATTTTAAGATCGTTGTAGAGTTGTATAATAAATAATTATATCAAAGTGCACTCTTTAAAACAGATTGATAAAGTGTTTTTAAGTGATGCACGAAGGATAGCTGAAGTTAAAAGTTAGTTTTGTTTTGTTTCCAAGTTCTAAAGTTTTTTAGAGTAATTCAAATGCAACTCTGTGTTGCTACTGTCCGCTATATTCACCTAAATGGGTTCCGTCATTTTTTCCTTTTCACCTAACCTTGCCTACAGGTCTACAGTGGACCCTGCTTGCTCAACATCTGCATGCAGACTGATTATTTTTAGTAATTTTTCACTTTATCCTACAGTAGGCGCACCAAAACACACTCATTTTTTAGTAATGGCTTGAGTGTAGTGGTGCCCAAGGCTGGCGATATGTGTCACAATGGCACACAGTGGTTCAGCCGCGGAAAAAATTCATTTTTTTCAATACCTAATTTTCAGATTCTAATGATGTAGTCTTATAAAAAAATACCCAAATATGAACAATTAATGACTACTTTGCAAAAAGTTGATTTTTTTTTAACAAAATAATGGTATCAGAAGTCAGAAAAATTTTATTCAACAAAAACTGCTTGAAATTTTTGCTCACTTTAGCTATAAATTTTAAATTTTTGAGTTTAACAGAAAATATAATACTTCCCTGACTAATTAAAGAAAAAATTAGTGCAATCGGCCAAATATAAAAAAAAATATATGCCAGCAAAAATGGTACTTCATAAATGCAACTGCTAGAGATATGTTCTATGTACCGGTTTATGATAAAAACCGATTTCAACAAATTCTGAGTTGTGTCACTTAATGATTTAGGGTGCAATATTAACTTAAACAAAAATAAAAGAGTATTTAAAAAATTAAAGAAAACAAACCAAAAATTAATAACATTATCGCGCTTTAAATTTATTTAACTTTTTACATCCGCACTCTATTTCCATTTAAAACTTTCTTGATACATGCATATTTATTGAGTAGTGATCAGGGCTCACTAACAGCGGCTGTAGCATGCCATCAGCTGACATTTTTCTTCGCTAGGAGCAAGTGCCACAACCAGGCCCGCAGAGAGCCGAGCCGGGCACCCTAGATGGCAACGGTTGCGGACCTGCAGGGTCTGCAGAAGTCTGTGGCCTTCATATAATGAGATGCGATCCTCAGCCATCCTAAAGATGGACAGAAGAGACATATCCCGCATAACTGCGGTATTTACAGGGCATTGGGCCATTGGTACATATGCGGCCCGACTGGGATTGGACCACAATACCTTGTGCCGCAGCTGCAACCTTCCTGGAACGGAGGAGACGGTGGACCACCTGCTATGCGAGTGTCCTTCGCACTGCCAAGCCAGAATGAAGTTCCTGGGCAAACCTTTCTTCGGAAGTCTCTCGGAACTCAAGGATGTCAGGCCCGAGGGGCTGCTCAAATATTTAAATTCAACGGGATGGATATAGGTGCAGGGCCTGCCCCGGTTTCGGTACCGTTCATTATTCCCCCCTTTCAATGGTTTTAGTCACGAGTTGTGGTAACAAAACGGCGCACCGGCGCTATTTGGAATCAATGGGACTCGCCACCCAAACCAACCAACCAACGGGCCCCCCTAAGAAATAAACTCAATATAGTAAAAAAAATAACACACAAAAATTTTTCAATTCACATTGTCAGTTTTATTTCATATAAAATAAGATTTACTAGAGCATTTACATACATAAAGAAATGTTAGATCTCATTGTTTGATTTACTTGCATTAACTTTTTTAAATACATTTTAAGAGCTTTACTTTTTTCCTTCGAGTGCTGTCAATGTTGCTTTGCCTTCCCGGGCACCCCAAAAACCTTCCGGGCCCCAGGGCGATTGCCCTGGCTGCCTCCCCCTCCCTGGCCACAACACATAAAGGGCAAACTGAGTTACCTTATTTCCTCCATACAATTTGTTTGCTAATTTTGATAACTAGCCAAAAAGCTCTAACAAAATACGCGGTAATTATTGGTGGCATAATGCTACGACCGGTATAGTTGGGTCATGCTAGTGATCAAGAATTGTATCGATTTCATAACATCTACGGCTTTGGGATACCTATCGTGTGTTGGCGATGTAATTAATCAACATAATTACTGCTCTTTTAGTGGACGAACAAAAATATCTATATATTATTTTAAAAAATAGATGGAAATAAACATTGTTTTCCCAAACCGTTGCTTTTAAGGAAAAAGTACCAAAATCAAAAGCAACGTACCAACGTACCAAATCATTTTCAAAGTACCAATTTTGGTACGAAAGTACCAAAAGTGGCAACGCTGCACAGGATCGGCGTTAAATGAAAGACGGCTAAAATAAATTACTCAAAAGCGTGTGTGAACGCAAGTAATTTCGGAAAGTAATTTCGGCTAATAAACGTAATTTAAAATGTATTCTGAATCTGTGATGCCAAGTATAGGGAAAAGAGGCTACATGTAGGGAAATTCGACCTCATAATTGCAGTGTAGGGAAAAAAGGCCAGATTTTCAAGTATTAGCTAAATGCAGGGAATTTTTGAAGTTAAAAATTTTCGTTTCCTTTGCAATGAATTAATTTTTTCTAAGAATGTAATATTTCAAAATTGTACTTTGTTCTGGTCTGGCAATATATTCTTTTACCTGCTTGCAGGGCCTCGGAGCAAAAATTTTTCTTCGTTAGCTTCGTTCACACAAAAACCCCTAATCCAGGGTTGTTGTTGTTGTTCTAGCGGTACTAAACCCTGCTTAGCCGACGAGTTATGCTCACAAATTGTCATCAATTTCACTTAACGGAAATCCCAAGAATGCTGCAGCTTCTTTTGGGCTTGTCCAGAGGGTCAAGGGTGTTAAGTTAGTTGGTTTAAGGTGACATGCAAAGAGGTGCTGTGCGTCATACGGCGTCTCTCCACATGCCGGACATACGTTAGGTATGTTTGGATCGATTCTGGTCCGTAGGAATTGAGCCTACTAGTTACGGAAGCCCCACCTTAATTGTGATAAGGTGACTCGGGTTTCTCTGGGCAACTCTAGTTTTTCTGTAGCTATTTATGGTGGTCGGTCTCTAATTATTATATACGCGAGACGGTTGAAACGAAGGTGGAGACTGTGTATCTCCTTTATTGCCTGCCTGTATGTTGTGGGGTCTAGTGGTTGACTATGTATTTTATGCCGTTCGGGCTCCAGTAGATGGTTGTTTGGATGACCTCTGCGGTAGCATCCCAGGAGAAACTGTTTGCTAAGCATGATCTTATGATTCTTAACTGGGAGCACCTGTGCCTCGTGATGTGGGTGGTTTTCGGACGACATGAGTAGACTTCCCGCAGCGTTACGTAACGCCGAATTTTGGCAGGCTTGGAATTTCTTCTATGGTCGCCGGCGACCACATTGGCCATTCTTAGTTCAGGACCGGCCCGCCGATTGCTTTGTATGTTGCGATAAGAGTTTTTTTGGCTTTTCCCCAGGTGCTGCCGGCTAGCGATTTGAGGATTTTGTTGCGACTTTGAACCTTATTCGCGATCGTGGTTGTATGCGCGGAGAAGGAAGCTAGGCTATCGAAGGTAACACCCCAAGATTTTTGGGTTGTTTACGGTAGGGATGGGTATATTCCCTATCCGTATGCCAAGCTCTAGCCTAATCTCCTTCGTGCATGTCGTGAACAGGTTCGCTGAGGACTCAGAGGGCTGCAGTTCGAGGGAGCGCGAGTTTAAGTCATTTATTTCGGTGCCTGACGCCATAATCGAGCAGTCATCGGCGTAGGATATGATACGAACTCCTTCAGGTAGAGGTGGTAGTGTGGAGATGTATAAGTTGAATAACAACGAGGACAGGACACCACCCTGTCGATACCATTCCTGAAGTCAACCGATGCCTGTCGCCCACTCAGATAGTTCGCGGTCCACCTTTTCAGATGTCTAGATCCTCCATTAGGATGGCATGATTGACTGTGTCGAAGGCTTTCGATAAATCAAGTGCCACGAGAACCGTTATCTCGCAGGGGCGTCGTTGGTTGAGACCGCACACTATCTGCGTATTCATAGCGTTTAGAGCTATTGTTTTGCTGTGCGTTTTCCAGAATCCATGTTGATGTGTGGCAAGTTGTAGATGTCCATTTATATATACTAGTAAGGCGGCCTCAAGTGTCTTTATTACCGGGGAGAGGAGAGATATGGGTCGATAGGATTCTCCTGCATTGGCTAGCTTCCCCGGTTTAAGTATGGGGATCATCCTTGCCATCTTCCAAATGTTGAGGAGATATTTTATCATCAACATGGATATGCCGTATGGTCCGACTGATTTTGAGGCTTTGGTATTCTTTATGCCTTCCTGATTCTCCGTAGGGGAGAGAGCAAGGGATGTGTCGTTGTTTGTAATGCAGTCAGGGGTAACCGAAAAGCCGTTAATACATGAAATTTATTTGGAGTAAACTAAAATATTTTATAAGCTGACTCAAAATTTTATTAAAAAAACAAAATGAGGATTAATTAGGTCACCTCACGAAACATTGCCAGTCGATGGTATATATATTGTATCTGAATGTCTCGAGCTTCTAAATACTCTTCCGAAATCAACTTTTGAGCGAAATTTTTCATTTCCTTGAACATGAAAAGAAGGTCTTTGAAAATAGACTTATGCCGTTTTCGTTTCTGGAAAAAATGTTGCCCTGCTTGATTTTCTTAGCCATATTGTAAGCTTGTGTGGTAATTTCAGCGAATATTGACCTCTAGCTAAGTCAGAGGGCATCATTATCTACAAAACCAGCCATTTAAAACGAAGACACGTTACCTAATTTGATAATTGAGATATTAAAGGGTAACATTTTATGCCAGAATCGAAAACGCCATTAGAAACATAAAAAAGTAAAAAAGTACGGAACTTTTGACATGCGGCACAGTGGTTCAGCCGGGAAAAAATTCATTTTTTTCAATACCTAATTTTCATATTATAATGATGTAGTCTTATAAAAAAATGTCCAAATATGAACAATTCATGACTACTTTGCAAAAAGTTGATTTTTTTACAAAATAATGGTATCAGAAGTCAGAGAAATTTTATTCAACAAAAACTGCTGGAAAATTTTACTCACTTTAGCTATAAATTTAAAATTTTTGAGTTTAACAGAAAATATAATACTTCCCTGACTAATTAAAGAAAAAATTAGTGCAATCGGCCAAATATAAAAAAAAAAATATAGGCCAGCAAAAATGGCACTTCATAAATGCTACCTTTTCTAACTTCGATGGACAAAAAGTTTGTGGGCTACACTCGCTAACTGTAATAAAATTAAAGTTTGGAATGTCTTTTATCGATTTCTGTTAAAAAAATTTTTCCCATATTTTCCCCAATCGATGTAAACTCGATTTAAATGTCGAAAGTCCCATCAAATTTTGATAAAATTGACAAAATGTAGCATGCTTTTAGGCTGATGCGTATATATTAACGTTTACATCTTATGTGATATTTTTTTGTTTACGAATATGAAGGCACAGAGAGGGTTAGATAAAAATGCAAATTGGTAAATTATAACCATAATTTGTTAGAATCAATGGTAATGCAAACAAAAATAACGATAAACACATTCGTCATAACATTGCGGTTTGCAAACAACAATAGCAACAAACACATTTGTTTAAACATTTTACCAGCTTATTTTAAGGTATTAGATAAAAAATAAATAATAGCTTAAAAAACTAAAAAACACACTTTAATCTTAAAAATCGTACTAAAAATTGAGAAATAATTTAATTAGAAACAAAGCATCCCCGATTAATGTGAATTTCTTTGTAAGGTATCTATATGTCTATGAATGTTGTACAAATGCTCTGCGATCTCCAACTATGTAAATATACATACATATTTATGTACATATATTCATTTGCATCTAACTTGGCCTTTACTCTGTGCCACTCAGGACGAAAAAAATAGGTACCCTTTACTTGAAAAAAATCTACCAAATTTGCGAGGAAATGTGCAAGAAGTACAACATGCAATTAGTTAGTTCAAAGAGCGTATATGGATAAGAGGCTGCAGTCTGAAAAACTTCACACTAGATGTCACATTTCGCGCGAGATGGGACCGCGAAGTGTGACATCTAGTGTGAAGTTTGACAAAGAGCATATATGGATGAGGGTGCAGTGAGTGAAACTTCGCACTAGATGTCACACTTCGCGGGTCCCATCTCGCGCGAAATGTGACACCTAGTGTGAAGTTTTTCAGACTGCAGCCTCTTATCCATATACGCTCTTTGGTTAGTTTTCTATTATTTGCTCGACTGTATCTAAAACAACATGCCCCGTCCTAAAAATAATATATTGTATGCCTTTTTTCATGTGATGGAAAATAAAACATGTGTTTGCAAAAATGAGGAGTGCAAAAAAATGTTAAAAGGACATTCACCAAATTTAGAGCAACACTTAAAAATTTTCCACGCTAACACTAAAAACTATTCCTACCTCACATACATACATATGTATATATGGGTACCCAAGCAGGTGACAGCCTTTCGTATGTTATAAAATTTAATTTTTTTATGTTCTAGATATTTTAAATAATTTTCCAAATCTAGGCTTAAAAATTCCCATATTACATAAATTTTTTAACCAAAATAATTTTTACAAGTCTTTTATTAAAGAAAATATATACATACATACATAAATATATATGTAGATATGTGCATCCATTAATGAAAAACATACGTTAGTATATACATACATACATATAAAATATGTATACATACATGAAACGCCGATTTGCACAACTAAATTTGCAAAATTTAAGAAAGAACACTAACTGAACGCTATAATAAAAGAACGCTAAGTAGGATTCATTTCCACTTAGCGTACTTCCACCAGCTGCACTGCGCGTAGTGTTCTGTTTGTGTTCATTTACACAAACTTAAACGCAAACAATACATATTTTATATGTATGTATGTATGTATATATTTTCTTTAATAAAAGGCTTGTAAAAATTATTTTGGTTAAAAAATTTATGTAATATGGGAATTTTTAAGCCTAGATTTGGAAAATTATTTAAAATATCTAGAACATAAAAAAATTAAGTTTTATAACATACGACGGCTGTGACCTGCTTGGGTACCCATATATACATATGTATGTATGTGAGGTAGGAATAGTTTTTAGTGTGTTAGGGTGGAAAATTTTTAAGTGTTGCTCTAAATTAGGTGAATGTCCTTTTAAAATTTTTTTGCACTCTTCATTTTTGCAAACACATGTTTTATTTTCCATCACATGAAAAAAGGCATACAATATATTATTTGTAGGACGCGGCATGATGTTTTAGATGCAGTCGAGCAAATAATAGAAAACTAACTAATTGCATGTTGTACTTCTTGCACATTTCCTCGCAAATTTGGTAGATTTTTTTCAAGTAAAGGGTACCTATTTTTTTCGTCCTGAGTGGCACAGAGTAAAGGCCAAGTTAGATGCAAATGAATATATGTACATATATATGTATGTATATTTACATAGTTGGAGATCGCAGAGCATTTGTACAACATTCATAGACATATAGATACCCTACAAAGAAATTCACATTAATCGGGAATGCTTTCGGGATCACGCGCAATGTAGCCTGCGACTATTCTTAATTTTATCTAAATGACGTTGTTCATAATTAATAATTTTTAATAAATTGTATGTGTGCATAAGCATTTATACGTATGTATACATGTGCCCATATTTAAGTATTGACAGGCCTAGAATTTTAATGACCGTAAATTATTTCTTTTTGGTGGGCTGTGCAGTTTTGTTATCAGAGAAAAATTACATTGAATTTCGCGTTAATGCAAATGATTGTATGATTTTGCAACTCAAACAATGGTTTTTGCAAGTTTAGGTAGCTGTTCAGATATTTTTGTGTTCCCGAGAGCATTCCGGATTAATTTGAAATTCTTTGTAGGGTATACATATATATGGCTGTGGACATTTTCACCAGACCACCATTGTGCAAATTAATTATTATGTATTTATTATATATATGGAAGTTAGTTTACATTTGTAGATATACATATTTATGTACATAATTACATACATGTATACATACATCGGTACTTAGTCTAAGAACTAGAGCCGCTGATAATCTTCTTTAACTTGTGGTTGGCTCAGTATGGTAAAGAACAAGCGAATTAAATTGCCGCGTTATAAACACTTCAGGTTCATTTAATTGAAGGGACGCTCGTCTAATTTATTTGGCTGATATAGGTCTGCGCCATGTTCCAACAAAAGCGATATCGAATATGCAATGTTGAATGTTTGTTATTATATTTCTGATAAACATACATAAATAAACTAACACGAACTTACATCATTGCAGTCATCATATAATACCAGCTTCTTTTGTTCATATGCATGTGTTTGCCGTACTAGTCAACTGAAATATTAAATTTTTTAAAATGCGATCGAAATAATTTTTATTTTTGAACTGATGACAAAAGAAATTTTCTTGTAGGAAAATATTTTGGCATGTCTGCACGAAATCGGTCCGATATCTATAAGATTTGTCGGATGAGAAAAAAATTAAATTCCCCGGTCATTTCTGATAGAAATACTTAAGAAATCTGTAAGACTAGTCCAAATACTCAAATTTTTGCTCAGAATATTTTCAGAATTGTGTGATATCAGAAAATGTCTGGTAAAATTGCAGGCGGGGTAATGTACATATCTGTATGTATGTACATATATATGTATGTACATATGTATGTATGTACATATGTATGTACATATGTATATATTCATTGCATCCTTCTTGGCCTTTACTCTTTGCCTCTCAGGACGAAAAACTATCAGCTACATATGCGCATTTCTGGTATAAACATGCAAATGACGATTAGCGTAGTGTTCATTTTCGCTGCCAGCGAAGCACGAAATAGGTAGCGTTAGGTTTGTGTTCTTTCGCTCGTTTAGGGTTCGGTTTGTGTTTGTTTACACCCTTCAAAAATTTGAGGACCAGGTAGTCCAATGGGACGGGGCTTTAAAGTAGGTCTGAAGGGACGTGGTTACGGACTTGGTTACATGTTATGCTGCGTAGTACCACGCGTGAAGCGACCTAGTTACAGACAGGGTTACATGTTATGCTGCATCGGACCACATCGAATGTAAATTGTCGTTCGCCGCCAACTAATTCGTGGTTGGTCGGCAATTTGGCTCGGTCTAGGGTATTGGGATTTAGTTTAAAACGTGGTCCACTGTAAGCAGATTAGTATATGGCCCAAATGGGGTGGTTTTTTATATAGTCCTTTGTTATGCAGCGGTGAAGCAGGGGTGGTCATGTCCAATGACATCGCAACGTTAATGTAACCATATTTTTTTCATATATTTGGACCACCTCTGTACAGCTACAGAATTACGATAAGGCACCAATGACTAGTAACACTGCTTGTCGTAAGGTTGGTTGAATCAGCTGTTTTATAAGGTTACAGATAAGTCACCAATGTCTGCACCTTATTGCATATTCTGTTAAGGTTTTATATTCGTCAAACTTTCACTTCCATGTACTAAAATATACTGGACTAAATGTAAGAGATTGAGATTTTGATGTGTTCTAGAATTTTTCAAATTTTCGGCGATAGTACTATCGATGGTTTATTTTTTTGAACACTATCCAAGACTATCAATAGTTTTTTTAAAACTATCAAAAACTATCGATGGTGGCACTATCGATAGATTCCCAACTCTAGTTAAAGTCCAAAAGTTGAGAAAAATCATATAGTTTCTGAATATCATAACTAGGGCAACAGGAATTATGCCCTAAAAATTCGTTTTTAGCGCCAAAAATATGGTATAAGCGCTAAAAATATGCTCTTAAAACTTGGTTAAAGCACTGAAAATATGCCCTTAAATATTTTTTTATATACTTAATAAAAACATAAACGGCATAGCAGGTTGGGTGCTCACCTTTCATTCAAGAGCTTCCAGGTTCAAACCCTGGCCCGGACAAATATCAAAAATTAATTTTAAATAAAATTAGACTTTGCAATATAAAAAAAAATTATTTTTATTAAAGGTACATCTTTATGTTTTTATAGGTACAAAAGACGAAATAAAAAATTCACATTTTATTAAATTATAATACTTTTTGTAACAAAAAATTACACCACTCGACAAATTTTGATCAACTTTAACCACCAAAAATGAAATAATACTTTTCTAAAGCGAAATTTTACGCTGATTCCGAATATCATCTCCATTTTTTGTGGGAGACCCAGTCTTTGAGATATCGGTAAAAATGTAGAAAAAGCCATATATGCAAGACATTGCATCACGTAAGTGCATATAGAAACCAGCTGAGTGTTCAGATATACACATTTTGGTGTATATGTAACTCCTCCATTTTAAAAGCTAAGGACATGAAACTTTGAAGTATTTGTACCCATATTGGCCCAAACAAGGTTACCGAAAATTGTGAAGATCGGACCACTATAACATATAGCTCCCATACAACCGATTTTTCAGATATACACATTTTGGTGTATAACTCCTTCATTTTAACAGCTAATGACATGAAACTTTGAAGTGTTTGTACCCATATTGGCCCAAACAAGGTTATAGAAAATGGTCAAGATCGGGTCACTACAACATATAGGTCCCATACAACCGATTGTTCAGATATACACATTTTGGTGTATAATTCCTCCATTTTAACAGCTAAGGACATGCAACTTTGAAGTATTTGTACCCGTATTGGCCCAAACAAGTTTGCCGAAAATTGTCACGATCGGACGGTGCCGTGATTTAATCCCAAGTGGCATAACCCCAATTTTAAAATTTGGGATTATGTCGCTCACCATGGTGTGACATAATCCCAATTTTTATACCTTTCATGAGAATGAAATGGTATTATAACTTAGTGCCAAAAAATTTTTGTCGAAAGTACCACAAGGAAGCGTGGGGGACCCACCAAAATATATACCGATATGATCAGAATCACGAGCTGAGTCGATTAAGCCATGTCCGTCTGTCCGTCCGTCCGTCTGTGTGAACGCAAACTAGTTCCTCAGTTTTTGAGATATCTGAATGAAATTCGGAATACAGGTATGTTGTTATATGCAGCTGATCATTTGTCGGAACCGGCCGAATCGGACCACTATAACATATAGAAAACAACCGATTATTCAGATACACATGAAATTTTTGGATGTAATTTGTGCATAGCTTCCCCATTTAAACAGCTAAGGACATGAAACTTTGAAGTAGACGTGCCCATTTTGGCCCAAACAAGGTTACCGAAAATTGTCAAGATCGGACCACTATAACATATAGTTCCACAACATCCGATTATTCAGATATGGACATTTTGGTGTATAACTCCTCCATTTTAACAGCTAACGGCGTGAAATTTTGAAGTATTTGTACCCATATGGGCCCAAACAGGTTTACCGAAAATTGTCAAGATCGGACCACTATAACATATAGCTCCCCTACAACCGATTGTTCAGATATGGACATTTTGGTGTATAACTCCTCCATTTTTACAGCTAACGCGGTGAAATTTTGAAGTATTTGTACCCAAATGGGCCCAAACGGGGTTACCGAAAATTGTCAAGATCGGACCATTATAACATATAGCTCCCATACAACCGATTGTTCAGATATGGACATTTTGGTGTATAACTCCTCCATTTTAACAGCTAACGGCGTGAAATTTTGAAGTATTTGTACCCAAATGGGCCCAAACGGGGTTACCGAAAATTGTCAAGATCGGACCACTATAGCATATAGCTCCCCTACAACCTATTGTTCAGATATGGACATTTTGGTGTATAACTCCTCCATTTTAACAGCTAACGGCGTGAAATTTTGAAGTATTTGTACCCATATGGGCCCAAATAGGTTTACCGAAAATTGTCAAGATCGGACCACTATAACATATAGCTCCCCTACAACCGATTGTTCAGATATGGACATTTTGGTGTATAACTCCTCCATTTTTACAGCTAACGGCGTGAAATTTTGAAGTATTTGTACCCAAATGGGGTTACCGAAAAGTGTCAAGATCGGACCTTTATAACATATAGCTCCCATACAACCAGTTGTTCAGATATGGACATTTTGGTGTATAACTCCTCCATTTTAACAGCTAACGGCGTGAAATTTTGAAGTATTTGTACCCAAATTGGCCCAAACGGGGTTACCGAAAATTGTCAAGATCGGATGATTATAACATATAGCTCCCATACAACCGATTGTTCAGATATGGACATTTTGGTGTATAACTCCTCCATTTAAATAGTCAAGACACCATTTTTTTCTAATACATCTTTCCATAAATAACCCACAAAATTAAAATTATAAATTAAACTTAATCCGGCTATGTACATACATAGGTAGCTTTTCATTTCCCCACTCATGAAAGGTATGAAGTCTTCGGTACGGCCGAAGACAGCCGCGCTTTTACTTGTTTTACTTGGGATTATGTCACCTATGTGGGAGTGACATATCCCCAAATAAAAGGGAGCTAGAATACCAAATCACTCGAGTAGGTACTAGTGCGAAGCAAAATCGCGGTTTTTCCAAATTTTCATCCTATATCTGAAGTCGGTACAGTGCGGAGGCCAATAGTTTCCGAAATATAGGCATTTAAAGTTGCAAAAAATGCCGTCTTTAACCCCACTTTGGGAAAGAATTCTTTCCGGAGTAATATCTATGGCCCGGTCCACAGTGCTTTTGCGCAGAACACTTTTATGCGTTGGCGGCCTTCGGCCGCGCTTATAAAAAATAACCCTGGGCTACGCCATCCGTCCGGACGCGTGCCCTATCCGTGGCTACCGCCACGGTGATGTCCTTCTGCGTAGGACACCCTTCAGCGGAGGCGATAAAAATGTAAGTATACAAATTTCGGCCATTTTCGGGCATTTTCCTCATTTCGAAATTTTTTAATTCGGTCAAAAATGTACTCGGTATAATAAAGCTTTTTTCAATTCGGTCTTTTAAGATGTATTGTGGAACGATTTTCCGTTATCCCTTGTCCACAATACATCGTACACTTTTACCTTATTATGTAAAAAGAGCCTATTTTGAAGGCTCATAGCACTCACACTAAACAATATATTTTCGTAAAGTTTTGGATTTATCTTAACTGAGGTATTTCTAATCAAGCCTCATACTTAGATTTTTCTGATTAATAAAAAATTAAATTTTAACATTTTTATCCCTACTCGTAACACTGTGCGCCGGCCCGCCCCTCACTCATACACACACCAACCTCACACATGACAGTATACGCACCCTGGCAGTTAAGTTGAACTACATTCATACTTAATTTCTGGCAATAGGGCAAGAGCCGAACAATTTAAGATGCCCGGAAGGCTTGCCCTTAAACTGGCAATTGCGACAATGTGGGCATTGGTGCAATTACCAGCTCGGTGCCCTTCTCGCCCGCACTCAGGGCGACATCAGTCTTCGCCTTACACTCAGCCACACGGTGATAAAATCCCAAACACCTGAAGCAGCCGAGTGTCAGGTTTTCTTGTCGTACTCGGAAGGAAAACCACTTGATCTAACAACGGTCCGTTGCCAAGAGACCAGACAGTAGCTTGTCTGAACCTTCAAGGACAACGCTCGTCTTACTATCAACAGCAACCTTCTAGGGGCGACTGACCAACCGACGTCCTTCTTTTGGGCATCAGGATTGATCTCCTTAAGGTTCAACCGGAAGAGCTCATTCATAAACTCGTCAGGAGAGATATCCGGATGAACGGACCCAATGATAGACTTTGATATGACGAACATGGACGACAGAAGTCATTGTAATCACTATTGTAAAGTTAACCGCCATCAAGCTAAGTCGTTTTTATTTGTATCAGTAATTAAATGATTGCACATCTTAAATAAATTTTCCAACATAACTAAATGTTAATTGTATTTGTTAATACGGTCCTATATATGTACATACTTACTGTGACAACAAGGATAGATAACGCCCTAAAAGAAAAAAATGTATATGAGAGTCGCTTTATGTAATTTAAACTATTCACTTACACCCATAAATCCAATAAGGAAACGTGCTGCAAACACAGCCCATTTATTCCATGCTGCAGCAAGTGGCGTCAGTGCTGTTAATGCCGCGGCACCTAGGCAACTCCATCCCGCCACAGGTTTTCCGCCTAGATTTTCAGCAAGAATGCCTGCTGGTAATGAGGTTAGCATGTAACCATAAAAATATGCTCCCAGCATATTTGCTTGATCTGTTTGGCTCCAGTTGTAGCGGGGACCATACTGTTTATATGTATTCATATAGTGCAATTGTTAATTAAAGAGACCAAGATCTTTTGATTTAGATATACATACATATGTATGTATTTATCTATATATGTACATACGTTTGGTAGAGGTTCAGTAGAGGTATTGTGATTGAGTTTGACCATAGCAATAATATTAATACTTAAATTGACACGCATCATATAACTCATAAGGCAGGCCATGAATAGCATCACAGCTATATTAAATCGTTTTGGTATTTCAGCTGCTAAAACAGAACAATGAAAATATAATAATAAAAAAAAAATCATGAGAATAATAAAATAAATACATATCTGGGCATTTTTTAAGTATATATTGATATAATAAGAATTAATATATATTTGTTTATTTGTTTAAAATCAGCCAATGAATACAGTAAGTATTCTTAAAGACTAATGAAAAAAAAATATATAATTAGGTATATACATTAAGCCGTATCACGAAAATAAAGTTTGCATGTGTCAGTTTTATTTGAACACTTATGTCGCAAAAACATTTTTGGTGTAAAAATTTTTTTTTTTAGGCCCGCGTTAAAAATAGCTAAATCGCGTTTTTTGTAATAACTTCCTCATTTGATTACGGATCTCTATCATTTTAATGTCGCTGAAAAGGTCTCGCCCAGCACTATATTTGGCCCATATAAAGTTTCGACCTCAAAGGTTGTTCTGAGTTTTACCTTTAAAAATTTTGGAGTTACTATCCCTAGATTTTTTTATTTTTATCACTAATACAAAGCTCTCAAAAAACCATGAGGACACCGCTAAAAAGTTGTAGCCTTTATTCACAAAAAAAAAGTTATACCGTTTTAAAATAAGGGAACCTGTGTTTCAAGCAATGACATGGCAAAAGACCACGTATAATGGCTATTTTTCAGTCAAAAGAGACCCTGACTGAAAAGGTTTTTGTTGGCAATCGCTAGAGATATGTTCTGTGTACCGGTTTTGATGAAAAGTTGATTTAAAAAAATTTTGAGTTGTGTCACTTTATGATTTAGGGTTCGATATATTTTTATTAAAATCGTTTTCGTAGTGAAGAAAAAATTCAGTAAAAACGGAGTAATTCCTAACTACTTTGCTCCAGAGCTGGGCGATAAGGATTACGATTACAAGATGATTACGATTACAGTAATCGTAATCTTAGAAATTTTGAAATTACGATTACTGTAATCGTAATCGTCGTTACAAAAATTACGATTACCGTAATCGTAATCGTAAAAAACTTGAAATTACAATTACTGTAATCGTAATCGTCGTTACAAAAATTACGATTACTGTAATCGTAATCGTAAAAAACTTGAAATTACAATTACTGTAATCGTAATCGTCGTTACAAAAATTATAATTACTGTAATCGTAATCGTAAGAAACTTGAAATTACGATTACTGTTCTCGTTTTCTGGGATTACAATGTGTAAAAAACAGTGATATACTTACCCAACATCGTATTCCAAGAAATAATAATAATTTTGACATACATATGTGTTTATTTCTCACACATTAAGTAAACAATTAAAACACACATTAAGTAAACAAATAAAAACATTAAAGCTTTCTGGAGAATTTAAATTCAATAATATTCAATATTAGCTTTAAGCAGAACTAATTTTTCAAAAGAAAGATCGGAAAGTGCATAGCGCGAGGACTGTTTATAATGCCCGCCAACGAAAATAGCCTTTCACAGGTGCTGACGATGTAAGCGGGGTGTTGAATCTTAAAGATACTTTCTTTATCAGAGGATATATTTTAAAACAGCCATGGCTACTATCAGCATCGTACAAATATTTAAAAAATGCTTCTTCTATAACGTTTGAGCCGCTACCAGGAAGCACTTCAGGTAAATCAGTATTTTCTAAAGGTATATTGAGTTTTAAATAAAATATATATTAAGTTCTTATATAGATATGTAGTTAGGTATTTACCGTCGAAGTCAAAAAAATCTTGATCTAATATTGGCTTTTCATAGTTATGGTCATTTACATCTTCAAAAGTTGCAGTGGAGTTTTATTAATTTTAATTTTGTTATGAGATAAACCTAATATGTTTAGTAATCTAGCAATTGTAATAATTTCTATACATGCAAAATCCACATTTTACGAAGAAAATCAGTGTGAGCTACAGCTCGATTTATATGCATGAGGCCATTGTCTCCAGCCCACTAAAAGCTGCTATCTCAACCGCAAATATTTCAAGATGTATATAATATGTGTGGAATTGCAAGCTTTATATAATTATTTGTAGTTTTTATCACTTCTTTCAGAGCCAAGCATATTTTCCTCCCTACACCGTTTAGTATCAAAAAGCAATTTTAATAATTTTTTACATGTAATTCTTAAATTTTGTAATTTAAGATTACATAAAATAAGGATTACTGTAATCGTAATCGTCAAAAACTTGAAATTACAATTACTGTAATCGTAATCGTCGTTACAAAAATAAGGATTACTGTAATCGTAATCGTCAAAAACTTGAAAATACAATTACTGTAATCGTAATCGTCGTTACAAAAATAAGAATTACTGTAATCGTAATCGTCAAAAACTTGAAATGACAATTACTGTAATCGTAATCGTCGTTACAAAAATAAGAATTACTGTAATCGTAATCGTAAAAAACTTGAAATTACGATTAATGTAATCGTAATCCTATGTGTAATCGATTGCACATGTAATCCTTATCGCCCAGCTCTGCTTTGCTCCCATTTTGGTAGTAACAGCAATTCTACGAAATTGCACAGCATTGATTCCTTCATTCCCTCCATTTTCGCACAAACGCATACGCATTTTTTTTAAATGAACAAGAATAAAGGTTTAATTAGCGATACTTCGCACAACTTCCCATACTTCGCACAACTTAACGCAACTAATGTAAACGTATGCCTGATTAGTAACGTGTCAGCTGGTGCTCTCATGATTGCTCTCTTTGCAACAGAATCAAGGCCGTATTTAGGGGGGGGGGGGGTTGGGTGTTTGAACCCCCCACGAAAATCTGGTAGATAAATTTTACTTCTATCATATTCAAAGCTATATGTTGAAAACACTAGTTTACAAATAATTAATTTGAGAAAATACCAAGAATTTCAGGTATAGTGGAGGGCTGGCATGAACCTGCTGAGGTCAAAACCATTTTTTTATGGTTAGGGTTTTGAGATAACGTAATTTTGGGATTTTTTGGTTACAACTTCAATCAAAAATTCTTTTCGCTGAAGTTATAAATACCCGCAAACCGTATCTACTCCGTTCGAAAGATAATTAAATTACGCTTCTAACGACATACCACGTATAAATTAAATTATGTTACATACATTTTCAAAAATTTTAGCATATTTCTTTATAACTGCATAAAGTCATTGCATGGCTGAAAACTCATTACTCGGGTTAAGTATATTAGTGTCTGAGTTATAACATTTTGCGTGTTTTTCGAAAGATTCCATATATGGGATATGTGAGTTGTTATAGTCCGATTTCTCCTATTTTCAATACTTTTCAAATTCAACATTTTATTGATTTTTTGCGATTATTGAAAAAAATTGGTTTTTATTGGGGTTTTTATAAGAAGTTGTAAAAATCAGGAAAGTTTTATTCTTTTTAAAATTATTCTGTTTTATTGCAAACATTTTAAGCGTAATATTAAAAAGATTCGATGAGTACTTTATTTTTTGCGATTTTTTCCAAGTGAAACAAAAAGGATGTTTTATGGTCGAAAAACTCGGCTAGGTGACCCAACTATATGAAAACGACTTCACAGATCAAAGGCCATTAGAGGGAAATATAAAGCTTCCCAAGCACTGTTTGCCAGCATAACACCAACAGTCTCAAAAAATAAGTTGTTGCTGTTCTGCGAAAGTTATCATAATTTCTTGAGAACTTTTGAATTTCGATTTTCTTTGAAAATATCTGAAGTCGAAGCACAGAACAGTCGAATATATTTGTTTGTTTATTTGTGCTGTTGCTTTACTGTGTAATTTCAAACAGATCAGTCGAGAGCAAAGCACAGATAAAAAGAATTTTAGTTTTAAGTGCGGCTTTCTAAAATTAGTTTTTTTTTTTGTACATTATAATTTCGAATGTATTTCAATAAATTTAAAAAAAAAAAAACAAGTAAGGAAGCCTAAGTTCGAGTGGAATCGAACATTAGATACTCAGCTGTATGTTTTCATTGTTTGTTTGCGTTTGATGGATTTTATATAAAGCGAGTGCTGCATAAAGTGGGCGTAGCCACGCCCATTATCAAAATTTTTATCAGTCATCCAACTAAGCATATGAATATTATTCTTTGCTCAAAATTTCATTACTTTATGACTTCTAGTTACAAAGATGTCACGTTACAAATTTCCAAAGCGTGTTCCAGAAATATCTTTGCTAAAAAGTAGGCGTGGTCATAAACCGATTTCAATAAATTTTTGCGTGTCTATTAACACAAGTTATAAAAGTGTATAAACCAAGTTTCATCATAATATCTCAATTATTTGTCGAGTTATGGGCTCCGAAATCTCGTAGATTCCTTTGTCTAAAAGGAGGCGGTGCCACGCCCATTTTGCAAAATTTTTATATTTTTTGTTTCCGGTCTATTGTAGAAATCATACCACAAAATTTCAATGAATTATCTTTACGTTTGGCAAAGATATCGCTTAAAATGTTTTCATTAAGTCACTTTATAGTTCCCATATATAAAAGTGGGCGTGGCCGTCAACCGGTTTCTCTAAAATTTTGAACATGTATTACCACAGGTAATAAAAGTGTACACACCAAGTTTCGTCATTATATATAAATTATTTGTCGAGTTATAGGCTAAGAAATCTCGTATATTCCTGCTTCTAAAAAGAGGCGGTGCCACGCCCATTTTCCAAAATTTTTACGGTTTTTGTCTTATGTTCGTAGTTAGACTCCTGCCATAAAATTTTAGTGATATATCTTTATATTTGACAGAGATATCGCTTAAAATGTTTTTATTAGGTCACTTTATAAGACCCATATATAAAAGTGGGCGTGGTCGTCAACCGATTTTGGAAATTTTTCGTCCAAATATTTGCCTAAGTAAGTATATCACGCGTACCGAATTTCATCGATATATCTTCAACGGTTTCTGAGTTATGACTCATAAAACTTTCAATGTTTTCCCCTTAATAAGTGGGCGTGGCACCGCCCATTTTCCAAAATTTTTGTGTTTTTGTCCATAGCTGGACTCATGCGACAAAATTTCAGTGATAGATCTTTATATTTGACAGAGATATGGCTTAAAATGTTTTTATTAGGTCACTTTATAATACACATATATAAAAGTGGGCGTGGCCGTCAACCGATTTTAACTATTTTCCGTCAAAACATTTGCCTAAGTAAGTATATCACGCATACCAAATTTCATCGATATATCTTCAACGGTTTCTGAGTTATGACATATAAAACTTTCAATGTTTGACCCTTAATAAGTGGGCGTGGCACCGCCCATTTTCTAAAATTTCACCAAATTTCCTCATAGGGGCCTGAGCTCAACACGTGGGTAAAATTTCATCGCTGCAGCTATATTAGTGACTGAGATACCGAATTTCCGATTTTTTCTATATAGGAAAAGTGGGCGTGGTCATGGTCCGATTTCGCCCATTTGCAATACCAACCGTCCCAGTCTCGATACCAACTTGCATTCTAAATTTCATCAAAATATCTCAATTTTTGCGCGAGTTAGAGTATTTACAGACGGACAGACGGACAGACAGACAGACGGACAGACGGGCAGACGGACGGACGGACGGACATGGCTCAATCGACTTCTCTTTTCACCCTGATCATTTTAATATATATAAGTCTATATCTATCTCGATTATTTCATTCTGTTACAATCCACCGTTATGTGATTAAAACTATAATACTCTGTGTACTAGTACAGCTGAGTATAACAATAACATCAGTGCTGTAAAAACACGAAATTATGTTTGCTGTGCTGTACAAATTTCCACAATACAGCAACAGTCGACTATTATTTTTTGAAACTTAAGGCTGCGCAGTTGCAGTACAGTGGCCGCTGTGGTGCAGTGGGTAGGCTGCTCGTCTGCTATGCCAGAGGTCTCGGGTTCAAAGCACGGTCCGAGCAAAACACCAAAACAATTTTTCTAATTAGTAAAAATCCAATTATTGGGTTTTTTTAAGAGCAGCGGTATCCTCACAAAAAATGCATTCGCCGTTCGGAGCCGGCATAAAACTGTAGGTCCACCCAATTAGTAGGAAAAATAAAAAAACAAAATTAGAGTCCAACATAATCTAAAAATCTTTACAGCTGGGTAATCTAACCGAGTTTTTCGTCCATAAAATATTATTTTTTTTCACTTGGATAAAATCACCAAAAATAAAGTATTCATCGTGATAACAGTCTAAGTCAAGATAACAGTCTAATTTTTAAATGAATAAAAGTTTCCTGATTTTTAAAACTTATAAAAACCAAAAGTTTTGTAAAAAAAATTTTCTTCTAAGTAAATAGCACTTTTTTTTATATAGTGCACGAAATGGGTTACATACATATTTTTCTCAAAAAAAAAAAAAAAAACAAAAAAAAAAATCCAGAACGATGAAACCCCCACGAAAAAAATTCCTGGCTACGGCCCTGATAAGAATCTTTCAATATGTTCCCAAACTACCTCAATAACTATTCCGAATTACATTATAAAATTATGTTACCATAAGTGCATTTTTTTAATATGGAGATAAAAATGTAATAAAAAAATTAATTTTTTTCTTGCCTTTTTTTTTACTAAATTTGACTATTGCCGCAATCTTTTTTTTATACGGAAATAAAAATATAAATAGAAAAAATGAAGGTTTTTTTGGCGTTTCTTTTTACTAAATTTTACTACATATTGAATCAATCGTTTGTATTTGTTTTTATATGGAGATAAAAATTTAAATGGAAAAAGTTTTTTCTGCTGTGTTTTCTTTACTAAATTTGACTATTGTGGATATTTTTGACTGTTGCATTTAATATATTTCACTATTGTGAATATTTTTGACTGTTCAATTTAACAAAATTACCCGGGTAGCAAATTTTTAAAAGCTGTCAGGTGAAAAATATTTGGCAAGCCGGCAATACTAGTGAATTTGAAAACAAGCATAAACAACAAAAAGACCGAAATACGTACATATGCAATACATAAATTAAAAAATAAGCGCAGCGAATATTATTACGAAAAATTAAAACAAAAATAGTATCTGTATATAATTGCTGCATTTTATTAATTGCAAAAATTAGGTTTCTTAGTGCGCATACATATGTACCTACATTAGATGCGTTTTTTTTTCGGCAAAGTTTCTCAGATCTTCCCTCCGGCCACAGAATATGAAAATAGGATGTTGTAGGATAACTAAGCTGATTTTTGTTTTTTTAGAAAAAAAAAAAAATGAGTGGGCTACTCCAAAAACAGCGATTTTTTTTTTAATTCCATGATAGGTTTAGATTCATATATGAAAAAAACTCCAGAATTAAAAATAAAAAGATACTTATTCTCATGTAAAATTAACGGCTTAATCGAATGGTGTACTCACTTTTTTAGTGCGAGCCATAGGGAAAGTGGCCGCTGTGGTGCAGTGGGTAGAGTGCTCGCCTGCTATGCCAGAGGTCTCGGGTTCAAACCACGGTCCGAGAATAACACCAAAAAATTTTTCTAATTAGTAAAAATCCAATTATTGGATTTTTTAAGAGCAGCGGTCACCTCTCGGCAGTGGGCGGCATACCCTCCGAGTGTATTTCCGCCATGAAAAAGCTTCTCACAAAAAATGCATTCGCCGTTCGGAGCCGGCATAAAACTGTAGGTCCACCCAATTAGTAGGAAAAACAAAAAGGAGCACACCTCGAATTGGGAGAGAAGCTCGGCCATAAAACTCGTCAGAGTTATAATAGCGCCATTGTATTATTATATTATATCATAGGGAAAGTACCAAGATCGCCTAAAGTGGAATTTTATTTTTTTTAGTCACGGATTTTCAAGTTTGGACCCGGGGATTTTCAAGATACCTTCAATTTCTTTTTAATCAAAATATACAGGAATCTGCGCAAATTAATGCAGTTTTCAGAAAAGTTTAAATGAAATATTCCAAAATCCCTTTCATATTGAACATTTTTTATTGTTGCAAGTACAAAATTCGAAAATTTATTATTTACATATCATCGTACCATACGAAAACTAGCATACGATTTTTTGTGGCTGACGTAAAGTAACAAGTTCGACTTTTGGCCGACGAAAAGTAACAAAATCGAGTTTTGGCTGACGCCCTAGAAAAAAAAAACAAAAATCAGCTTAGTATATAGGGGTATATTAGAACAAAAAAACGCATCTAATGTACATATTCTTAAAAGCCTTTAAGAAATAGTAGTAGAAAATATAGAAGCACGTAGTCAGAAGTAAACAAAACTGCAATTAATATTTGGTTTTATATTATCATGATACAACATTTTCAATTTAAAAATTTATTTATTAATAAATTCTATGAATAATACGATTTTCAAGAAAAATTACTACGAAACCAAACACAAGTTATTACGAAATCAAAAACTGCAATGTGTACATATTGTACAATGGTAACCCTGTTATTCAACTCATTCCAAACAAACCAAAAACAATGCAGAATGTAAACAAAGGAAAACAACTGATTTTTGCGTTGGGTATTCGTGCGTTTACGTGCGTGAATGGTGTCGATTTTCAACTATTGCGTGCGGTAACTGAGGGATATGACGCCGTCGGTCAGTGGTTGGACTATGACATTCATCGCGATGGCCGTTGGACGGTCGCCTCGGCGACGTTTGTTGTATTATACGATATTTCCGCTAGCCTGTGCGATGAACGCCAGGGACTAGGTGACGTTTATCGGACGCTTCGGCGACGTTTGTTGTACTATACGATATTTCCGCTAGCCTGTGCGATAGACACCAGGGACTAGGTGACGTTCATCGCGATGGCCGTTGGTCGATCGCTTCGAGATATTGGTCTAACGGAATATGACCTTATGCACGATTAAGGTTTACATCCTTTCTCTTTAGCCGCCTAGGATAGCTTTGCTTTAGGAGACTTTTTGCTAATGCATTAGGATTGTTGGCTAATCTTTTCGCATAATTTGCTTGCATTTTTTCTATCTCTTTGGTCACTGTATTTATCTTTAGGTTACTATGTATAATTGAATTTTTCACAAACCAACGCGCTTTGCATATTGTTCTTAATATCTTGGACTGTAACTTTTGAATTCTTTCTACGCTAGATTTCGATGCTGGGCCCCATAGTTGAATTCCATACATCAAAATTGGTTTTAAAACCATATTAAATATTAAGATCTTATTATCTACACCCAGTCTGGAACTTTGACCAATTAACCATTGCAAATGGCTTATTTTTGTTGTGAATTTGCTTAGTGAATGACCCTTCTCTATATATTTAATGCAACCCTGAGGTATATCATTAAATGTCAAATAAAGAACATGTCTTTACTTCCGCTTGAATTACAATTGTGCTTACACGCCTTTAATTTATCTACTGCGAATATCGGTTTGTATAATATCATCTAATAGGTTATGGGCCTATATGATAACGCGTATAAATTGTAAATTGTGTAATTGGCGAAGTCTAACATAATCATAGCGATCGGCTGCATAAAACATATATTTTTTTATATTTTGTAAATTTTTCACATCATCATGGCGGCAAACCACAATAATATATCATTTGATAAGCTAAAAGGCCGTGAAAATTTTGATGTATGGAAGCTCCATGCAAAATCTTATCTTGTGATAAAAGGGTGCTGGGATGTAGTAAAAACAGGACTACAAGCAACTCCTTCAGATAAAGATAAGCAGGCAGATCAGCGGGCGCTTGCAGAAATCACGCTAATGATTGGAACCATAAACTTTTCGCACATCGCGACAGCTACGACGTCCAAGGAGGCTTGGGATGCCTTAGTATCGGCATATGAAGATTCCGGACTAACGCGTAAAGTTGAATTGTTAAAACAACTCCTACAATGCAAGCTTTCAGACTTCTCTTCTATGCAAGAGTATCTAAATACCTTGGTGATGACGTCTATAAAAGTGAGAACGGCTGGTTTGAATATTGATGACGAAGTTACCGCATCATTGATATTGGCAGGCTTACCAGATGAATTTCGAGTCTTAGCCATCGAAAATTCGAAACAACGGCTTACGATTGATAATGTAAAAACATTATTATTGCAAGAAGCGAAATTTGATAAACCAAATGGTGATTGCGCTCTGTATTCCAAAAAATTGTCGGCCGCTGTGGTGCAGTGGGTAGAGTGCTCGCCTGCTATGCCAGAGGTCTCGGGTTCAAACCACGGTCCGAGCCAAACAAATTTTTCTAATTAGTAAAAATCCAATTATTGGGTTTTTTAAGAGCAGCGGTCACCTCTCGGCAGTGGGCGGCATACCCTCCGAGAGTATTTCTGCCATGAAAAAGCTTCTCACAAAAAATGCACTCGCCGTTCGGAGCCGGCATAAAACTGTAGGTCCACCCAATTAGTAGGAAAAAACAAAAAGGAGCACACCTCGAATTGGGAGAGAAGCTCGGCCATAAAACTCGTCAGAGTTATAATAGCGCCATTGTATTATATTATTATTATTCCAAAAATAAATATAAGCCTAAATTCGTCAAGTGTCACAATTGGTAATAATTGGGACATTACGCTAAACAATGTCCAAACAAAAGAAAAAGTAACAACACTGGCGCAAAGAATGAGAAAATACTCTTTGCTTCTTTGCTTTCACATGACAGCCGCACAGCTGATTGGTACGTAGATTATGGTGCAACAGCACAATGCCGACAACTGGCAAAAATATTATTGTGGCGAATAATAAAACAATTCCAGTGGTATCAAGCGGTACAACAAAATTAAGTTTGTCTACAGGATATGATGCAGTACTCAACGTTGATTACGTGCCCGAATTGTGTGTGAATCTACTGTCCGTGCGTGAAATGACCAAAAACGGCAACAAAGTTATGTTTAAAGAAAATTCGGGTTGCAGAATTTTTGTGACTTTTATAGACGATTTCTCGAAAAAAAATTACAGTGATACCAATCAAACACAAATCAGAAGTTTTCGAGGAAGTCGTTAAATATAAAATGTTAGTTAAAAATCAATGTTCGCGTAAAATTAAGATACTTCGTTCGGATAATGGCACTGAGTACACCAACAACAAGTTTAAAGAATTTCTCATGAAAAATGGTATTGTGCACCAAACATCTGCGCCGTATACACCTGAACAAAATGGTGTATCCGAACGCTTTAATAGAACTATTGTGGAGAGAGTGCGGTGTATGCTTGTTGATTCGGGTTTGAGTAAAAGCTTTTGGGCTGAGGCATCGGTAACTGCAGCTTACATTTTGAATCGAACTCCGTGCGGTAAAGAGTCGCGTTGTCCAGAAGAAATCTGGTCAAACAAAAAACAATCGCTTAAGCATATACGAGTTTTTGGCTGTAAGGCAGCGTTGCCTTTTTGTGGATAATTCCCCAAATTTGGGGAATTTTTTAATATTTGGGTAATTTTCGGGGAGTGCTATAATTTGGGGAATTTTGGGGAATTCGCCTTTTAATAGTTTTATATGAATAATAATAATACCTATAAAAAAATTAATTATTTTCATGACTTTCTATTACATTCGCATTGTGTGAAAGTGTGCATGAGTTTTTGCAGCATTTATTTAATCTTAAATTACCGGCTGGTCGAACGTGTACAAGCCAATTTCATAAGCCCATTAGCTAGGAAAAAAATAAGCAATTTTATACCTTTCACGAACATGAAATGGTATTATAACATTGAGCCAAAACAGGTTTGTCGAAAGTTCCAGAAGAAGAAAAAGTAGACCCACCAAAATATATACCGATATTATCAGAGTCATAAGCTGGTTCCTCAGTTGTTAAAATACGCTTATCATTTGTCGGAATCCGCCAAATTGAACCATTATAACATATAGCTCCCCTACAACCAACCATGTATTTTAGGGTAAAACTTCTCCACTTAAGCTGGGTATCCACATCATAAGAAATTGCTCAAGAAAAAATTGGCATTTATTTCTTAAGTAATTTTGACGTTTGATTTTTTCTTCAAGAAATATATACAATCGTATATATTTCTTGGCAAAACCAGCGTTGCCAACCTCATTTTTCGTCAAAAATTGTAATAGATTTTCTTGTGAAGTGGATACTGAATAAAGAAAATTTGACACAAGAAAATTTCTTGACCATTTCTTAAGCTTTTTTTTATATGGAGTTTTAGCATTTCTTGTGATGTGGATACCCTGCTTTAAATTGCTAAGATCATCACAATATTTTTTTATAAATCTTTGCATAAACAACCCACAGAATTAGAGGTACCTATAAATTAAAGAAAATCTGACTATTTAATGTTTCATTTCTCTCTTAACTGTTTTATGTTTCTTTATAACTTTTTTTAACCACACATATATGTACATACATATATGCACATGAATTTAAAAATACAAACCGTTATAAAGTAAAATAAATTTGAAAATACTTGTTTATTGGAAATCTCTTGATAACACTACCCGACAAAAAATATCCTCGACATTTGATTCCTGTGTATTCCTGCTGATTCCAAAAATGGTTCAAAAGTAGAACAGTTTTCGAGATATTTTGAAATTTCAGATTTACGCGCTAAGAAGAAAAGAAGGATCACTAATCTGTCAATATCTCCGCCATTATCGCCTTGAGTTTTATGTTATTTCATTTCATTTCATTTTGAAAGGATGAAATACCCTTTCCAACTCCACATAAAATCGACGTTAAAGTGACGGAATTATGGCGGACAAAATATTTGTTTTTATGCAAAAAATAAGTTAAATACAAGATGTATAAAATGTCGAGGATATCAAAATTTTTGAAATTTTGTCGGGTAGTGTAATTTGAAAAGTTGTATGGGGAATTTTGGGCAATTATGGGTAATTTCAATATTTTTTTGGGTAATAACAAGAATTTAAAAAGGCAACGCTGCTGTAAGGCCATGGTGCATGTGCCAAAAGAAAAACGACAAAAACTGGTTATAAAATCCGTAGAGTGTGTAATGGTTGGTTACTGCAGCGCATGAAAAGCATATCGGTTGTTTGAACCAAAATCACGTAAAATTATAGTAAGCCGCGACGTTGTTTTTATTGAAAGCCGAGAATCAAAAGCACACGATAGCCATCTTTTCTTTGATTTATCTGACTCGAATGAAGTTCTCAATCCAGGGGAAGAAAAGTGCGATGAATTATCGAACTTTAAAGACGAACCAAAAGTAAAAGCTGAAGATCGGTCAAATGAAGATGCGCGTGCGCGTGCAGACTCACCAAGTTTCGAAAGTGCAGATTCCGACTTACATAGGTACTGACAAAAACATTCTGAGGCGTTCCGAAACAATAGCAACCAAACAAGGTAATTGTAATTTTAATTTTGTTGCTGTCGATTATGTTTTAAAAGATCCAGAAACGCTTAATGATGCAATCTCTGGCGAAAACGCAGAAGACTGGATGCTAGCAGTAAACGAAGAAATGTCGTCGCTCCGTTCAAATAATACTTGGGTTTTGACTGAGCTACCACCTGGCAAAAGGTTATAAAATCAAAATGGGTTTTTAAGACAAAACAAGACGTTACTGGTGAAGTAGTTCGACGCAAAGCTAGACTAGTCATTAAGGGGTTTAGCCAAGAGAAGGGCGTTAACTACGATGAAACATTTGCTCCGGTTGTCAGGTACACATCCATTCGATTGCTGCTCGCCATTGCAGCTAAGTACAATTTGTTTATCCATCAAATGGATGCTGTCACCGCGTTTTTGAATGCTGAATTAAAGGACGAAATTTATATGGCACAACCAGATGGCTTCGACGATAAATCTGGACGCGTATGCAAGCTACAAAAATCACTTTATGGCCTTAAGCAATAGAGTAGGCTTTGGAATGAGAAGTTCAACGATGTTTTGTTGAGCCTTGATTTAACTCGTAGCGACATCGATCAGTGTGTGTACTATCGTACAAATGATGGCGAAAAGTTGTTTGTTGCTGTATACGTCGATGATGTACTTCTTTTCTCCAACAACATTGAGTCGATATTAAAACTTAAACGAGAGTTGTCATCTATCTTCAAGATGAAAGACATAGGTGAAGTCTCTTCGGTATTGGGTATGCGCGTTAAAAGGAACAATGATACAGGTACTATAAAAATAGATCAATCACAATACGTGGCTGACTTGTTGCAACGATTCGGTATGTCTGATTGAAACCCAGTATCAACGCCGATTGATTTAAATCAACGAATTAGTTCCAAAATGTGTCCGTCCGTCAACTGAAAGTGAAAAACAAGAAATGCTAGCGATTCCATATATGCAGGCAATCGGATGCTTACTTTTTGCATCACAAATAACACGTTCAGACATTTACTTTGCCGTAAATTTACTGAGCAGGTTTTCTACAAATCCAGGAAAGGCACACTGGGTGGCAGTCAAGCGTATCATGAGATACCTCAAGGGTACCATTGACAAAGGCTTAATTTTCACTAAAGAAGCAAGTGATATTACAGGATTCTGCGACGCTGACTGGGGTAGTGATCTTGATGAAAAACGATCAACCACGGGTTATGTGTTCAAATATCAAGATTGCGCCATTTCCTGGTGTACACGTAGACAACGCACCGTAGCGCTCTCGTCGACCGAAGCAGAATTTATGGCAATCACTGCTGCCGTTCAAGAAGCATTATGGCTACAACGTTTTTTAATGAGTTAGAAACAGGGGCAATGAAATCACTTATTTTACATTGCGATAATAAAAGCGCAATTCAGATTGCTACGAATAATTCATACTCACCACGAACCAAACACGTACATATCAAGCATCAATTTATTCAACAAAATTTAAAAGGCTCTAAAATCAGTCTTACTTACATTTCTACAAATGACATGGCTGCTGATATTCTCACCAAAGGCGTATCTAAGGGCAAACATAGTCATCTCTCTGAAACTCTTGGACTTGCTTAAGTAAATACTTAATATATTCATTAATCTCTGTAAACATTACATCAAAATATGTACATAACTTTTACTTGTAAACATATTTAAAAAGAATTGTCATTCAGGAAAGGTGTTGTGAATTTGCTTAGTGAATGACCCTTCTCTATATATTTAATGCAACCCTGAGGTATATCATTAAATATCAAATAAAGAACATGTCTTTACTTCCGCTTGAATTACAATTGTGCTTACACGCCTTTAATTTATCTACTGCGAATATCGGTTTGTATAATATCATCTAACAATTTTCAACTTGGATTGCATAATCTTTTTTTCAATGTGATTTTTCCAAGTCATTCTTCTATCAAATGTAACTCTAAGATACGTAACGAGGTCTTTCTGAGTTATTATTTTTCCATTTATTGAGACTGGTGGGCATGTGTCTTTTTTATGCTAAAAGCTACTTGTACACATATAGATTCGTTGACCTTAATTCTTCAAGTAGTAAGCCATTCTTCTAAAGTTTTTATGTGTCTCTACAATTGGATAGTAGCAGTTATGCAGGCTTGCCATACGTCAGGCATTTGGCCTGATTGTCAGGCATTACATACTTTATCAGGCAATCAGGCGCCTAACAATTTGTCAGGCATTTTGAAAAGTTTTTTTAGTGTACATTGATATTTTGTATAAATTTTATTCCATTTTTTACTTGAAAGAGTGTGCAAAAGCGTGCGGTCATTACGGCTGAAGATGGTTTGTATCTCGGGTTCAATACCCGTGAGGAGCACCCACTTAGGAAAAGAGTGATGATGATCGAAAATGGTTTTTCGTGAAATAGCTATACACTCAACCTTCGCTGTAAATATTTGTTGAATTTCTTTTCCACTTATCCCCAACAATTTATTCCGTTTTATTCAAAGCAGTATGAACATTAGATATATAATCTTGTCGAGTGTAAACACAGCGTAAGTTTAAGTCTTGTGCGATTATCGATAACCCCTTTCTATCTCTTAGAGCCCATGCACAATTGGCTTTGTCTGCTGCAACTTTGATAGGAAAAACCTTAAAGCAAAGCGAAATTCCAGATGCTTGCTACAATTAACACTTTGACAATTTCCACTTCACTTCTTTGCTTTCATTTATAAACCTGATTTTTGGTAAAATATTTGGGGAATTTGCTTTTTTCTGCTTATTCGAATGTTATTTTTTACTTTTCTCTGTTCACTTCTCACGAAATTGCGCGAAATCGCTAAAATAAGTGTACATATCCAAACATACACACACACACACAAGGGGAGATGTTTGTCAAAGTGTAAAAAAGTTGAAACATGGCGAACTTTATAGCTTGCTTTACTCGCTTCACCTCAATTGTGAACATATCCCTATGAAAAGCACATGCTGAACGAAACTGTCAAAGCAAAACTCTGAAGCAAAGCGAGGTAGAAGTCAATTGTGCACGGGCTCTTATTCCGTGTCATATAAGCACATTCAGAACAGTGATGCCAATATTCTTGGACCAAAAATCCCTACGGCACACAGTGGTTCGGCTCCATACATTTTGCGGAAAAAAATAGAAGGAGTGGTCCTAGGCCAATGAAATTTTGCACAGAGGTTATATGTGAGCTAATTAAGAAATTTTCAAAAAATGGTTGAAATCGGTCAACCCCTAGGGGTATCTCCCTTGGACCTATAAAAAATGATTTAAATACAAATTTTAGTTTCAGCTAAAAAAAATTAAGATATCTTCACGAAACTTGGTACATGAGTTACCCTCATTAAAGGCATTGACAGCACCAAACATTTTTGAAATCGGCCACTCCCTAGGGGTACCTCCCCTGGACCCATAATAAAAATTTTTAAAGAAAAATTTTAATTTCAGCTCAAAAGATTAAGATATCTTCACGAAACTTGGCGCATAAGTTACTGTCATGAAAGATATCGATAATACCAAATATAGGCGTGATTGGCAAACAACCACGCCCACTTTTCCTATACCTTTTATTCAAAAACAAATGGAGATATACATTTTCAGTAACTGAAAAGAGCCCTTGTAGAAATTTGATGTACTTAATGATTATATTTATAATACATATAATCGAAAATATAACTATGTATGTACATATCCCTACCGTAAACAACCCAAAAATCTTGGGGTGTTACCTTCGATAGCCTAGCTTCCTTCTCCGCGCATACAACCACGATCGCGAATAAGGTTCAAAGTCGCAACAAAATCCTCAAATCGCTAGCCGGCAGCACCTGGGGAAAAGACAAAAAAACTCTTATCGCAACATACAAAGAAATCGGCGGGCCGGTCCTGAACTAAGAATGGCCAATGTGGTCGCCGGCGACCATAGAAGAAATTCCAAGCCTGCCAAAATTCGGCGTTACGTAACGCTGCGGGAAGTCTACTCATGTCGTCGGAAAACCACCTACATCACGAGGCACAGGTGCTCCCAGTTAAGAATCATAAGATCATGCTTAGCAAACAGTTTCTCCTGGGATGCTACCGCAGAGGTCATCCAAACAACCATCTACTGGAGCCCGAACGGCATAAAATACATAGTCAACCACTAGACCCCACAACATACAGGCAGGCAATAAAGGAGATACACAGTACTTTTTGGTTGCTTGTTTTTCCGACAGGGTAGGAATATGATGTATTGTGGAACGATCCTCCGTCATCCCTTGTCAAGTTTGGTTTGGAGACAAACCGGTTTCGGCTAATATGCGCCATCTTCAGTGTCGAAAAAAGACACTGAAGATGACGCATATTAGCCGAAACCGGTTTGTCTCCAAACCAAACTTGACAAGGGATGACGGAGGATCGTTCCACAATACATGAGATACACAGTCTCCACCTTCGCTTCAACCGTCTCGCGTATATAATAATTAGAGACCGACCACCATACATAGCTACAGAAAAACTAGAGTTGCCCAAAGAAACCCGAGTCACCTTATCACAATTAAGGTGGGGCTTCCGTAACTAGTAGGCTCAATTCCTACGGACCAGAATCGATCCAAACATACCTAACGTATGTCCGGCATGTGGAGAGACGCCGTATGACGCAGAGCACCTCTTTGCATGTCACCTTAAACCAACTAACTTAACACCCTTGACCCTCTGGACAAGCCCAAAAGAAGCTGCAACATTCTTGGGATTTCCGTTAAGTGAAATTGATGACAATTTGTGAGCATAACTCGTCGGCTAAGCAGGGTTTAGTACCGCTAGAACAACAACAACAACCCTGGATTAGGGGTTTTTGTGTGAACGAAGCTAACGAAGAAAAATTTTTGCTCCGAGGCCCTGCAAGCAGGTAAAAGAATATATTGCCAGACCAGAACAAAGTACAATTTTGAAATATTACATTCTTGGAAAAAATTAATTCATTGCAAAGGAAGCGAAAATTTTTAACTTCAAAAGTTCCCTACATTTAGCTAATACTTGAAAATCTGGCCTTTTTTCCCTACACTGCAAATATGAGGTCGAATTTCCCTACATGTAGCCTCTTTTCCCTATACTTGGCATCACTGATTCAGAATACATTTTAAATTACGTTTATTGGCCGAAATTACTTTCCGAAATTACTTGCGTTCACACACGCTTTTGAGTAATTTATTTTAGCCGTCTTTCATTTAACGCCGATCCTGTGCAGCGTTGCCACTTTTGGTACTTTCGTACCAAAACTAGTACTTTGAAAATGATTTGGTACGTTGGTACGTTGCTTTGGATTTTGGTACTTTTTCCTTAAAAGCAACGGTTTGGGAATTCAATGTTTATTTCCATCTATTTTTTAAAATAATATATAGATATTTTTGTTCGTCCACTAAAAGAGCAGTAATTATGTTGATTAATTACATCGCCAACACACGATAGGTATCCCAAAGCCGTAGATGTTATGAAATCGATACAATTCTTGATCACTAGCATGACCCAACTATACCGGTCGTAGCATTATGCCACCAATAATTACCGCGTATTTTGTTAGAGCTTTTTGGCTAGTTATCAAAATTAGCAAACAAATTGTATGGAGGAAATAAGGTAACTCAGTTTGCCCTTTATGTGTTGTGGCCAGGGAGGGGGAGGCAGCCAGGGCAATCGCCCTGGGGCCCGGAAGGTTTTTGGGGTGCCCGGGAAGGCAAAGCAGCATTGACAGCACTCGAAGGAAAAAAGTAAAGCTCTTAAAATGTATTTAAAAAGTTAATGCAAGTAAATCAAACAATGAGATCTAACATTTCTTTATGTATGTAAATGCTCTAGTAAATCTTATTTTATATGAAATAAAACTGACAATGTGAATTGAAAAATTTTTGTGTGTTATTTTTTTTACTATATTGAGTTTATTTCTTAGGGGGGCCCGTTGGTTGGTTGGTTTGGGTGGCGAGTCCCATTGATTCCAAATAGCGCCGGTGCGCCGTTTTGTTACCACAACTCGTGACTAAAACCATTGAAAGGGGGGAATAATGAACGGTACCGAAACCGGGGCAGGCCCTGCACCTATATCCATCCCGTTGAATTTAAATATTTGAGCAGCCCCTCGGGCCTGACATCCTTGAGTTCCGAGAGACTTCCGAAGAAAGGTTTGCCCAGGAACTTCATTCTGGCTTGGCAGTGCGAAGGACACTCGCATAGCAGGTGCTCCACCGTCTCCTCCGTTCCAGGAAGGTTGCAGCTGCGGCACAAGGTATTGTGGTCCAATCCCAGTCGGGCCGCATGTGTACCAATGGCCCAATGCCCTGTAAATACCGCAGTTATGCGGGATATGTCTCTTCTGTCCATCTTTAGGATGGCTGAGGATCGCATCTCATTATATGAAGGCCACAGACTTCTGCAGACCCTGCAGGTCCGCAACCGTTGCCATCTAGGGGGCCCGGCTCGGCTCTCTGCGGGCCTGGTTGTGGCACTTGCCCCTAGCGAAGAAAAATGTCAGCTGATGGCATGCTACAGCCGCTGTTAGTGAGCCCTGATCACTACTCAATAAATATGCATGTATCAAGAAAGTTTTAAATGCAAATAGAGTGCGGATGTAAAAAGTTAAATAAATTTAAAGCGCGATAATGTTATTAATTTTTGGTTTGTTTTCTTTAATTTTTTAAATACTCTTTTATTTTTGTTTAAGTTAATATTGCACCCTAAATCATTAAGTGACACAACTCAGAATTTGTTGAAATCGGTTTTTATCATAAACCGGTACATAGAACATATCTCTAGCAGTTGCAAAAAAAAAAATTTTCAATCGGTGTCTCTTTTGACTGAAAGCTAGCAAATATACTTAGCCTTTTTAACATCATTGCTTGTAAAGAAAAAAAGTTTATTGGCTCCTGAAAATTTTTGAATTTTGAGCTGTGCCAATTTATGATTTAGGGTGCGATATATTGAGGTTAATTTTCTATTAGAAAATAATATGTAAATGAAAAAAAAAAACCATTTGTCTACCACGACTGTTACCACGAAAAAATCTGTTTGGTACTCTCAAAAGCAATTTGGTACGTTTTTTGGTACGAGGAAAAATATGTTAGTGGCATCACTGATCCTGTGCCAGATAAAAAAATTTACATGCGAATGCAATAACTACGATTTTAGGACAATAAAACCAGATAAATTTCTGGTGCAATATATAACCCCGTTTGTTCGAATTGTCACAATTATTTTTCATTTATATTTGTGCTTTTGGTGCTATTTACTTTACATAATTTAGATAAGTCATCAACAGAAGTATCTAGTAGAATTAATAAGCATAAAAAGACAAATTCATATCCCATATTTGACAAAAAAATATCCCTTTTTGTCAGAAAATGTATATGTACATATGTATTTAGAATTTAAATACTGGGTTAAATTTAATGAAATGAATTAAATTTTCTTTTCAATATTGCTTTTTTTGATGAAAAGATTTTCAGCTGAAATGAAAATAACATTTATAAAATACTCCCACCAAATTACATTTTTTATTATTAAAAAATCGCTAATGCAACATATAATGAGAATATACTCGCCGTGAACAAATTTAACGCGACTATTAGCGATTCGCAAAATTTTTTTTCTGTACTGGCAGAGCTTTTGAATATTCAAATAAACAATGTCGAGGACTGTTCAGCATTCTACGATAAAAATAAAGACTAACTCTCAGCTACTAAAAAGAGCAGCTTCATCGGAAAAGTAAGAGTGGGATACTAAAATTCAAGAAAAATTATTTCCTTTGTACCATGGCCAAATAATTCTATATGGTCGTAGCCATAGGAAATGATGCTTCTTCACGAAGCCTAGTAAGCTGTCAAATTATCGTCTTTTGTTTTGATTTTTCCCTCTTGCACGTCTTATTCGTGAAAATAGCTTGTGTGTTCGCTGGCGTTCTTTCTTGTTTTTGACATTCTTATCTACGGCCGTTCAACGGTAATCGCCTATTCTCTTTTGTCTGCTACGACCATATAGAATTATTTGGTCATGCTTTGTACCTTCTATGTATTATTTTATCGTGTTTTTGAAACTAAACAACAGTACCTTTATTTAATTAAATTAATTTGTTTTTTTGTTTATCATAAGTGAATTGTTTTTTAAATATGATAAATTTACATATATATGTATATTAGGTAGGGTCGATTTGTTTTCGATAAAATCGCATAAGCGGACAATGTTCCATAGACTATTCTAAGCAACTTTGCTAAAGAAACCATGGGTCTTAAACCAATTCTTAATCCGCGGGTGTTAAGCCGAAGTTTTTTTATCAGGTAAAAAAAAATTTTGTATTTCGTAGGCAGACAAAAATGATTTGAACTTCTTACCAAGAAGCCAGGATATACTTTTCCGAAGGATTTTGATGTGCTGAATACGAATCTCAAGTCAAAATGACCAAAGTTGAAATAGTTTTCGAGATATCTTGACCTAAAAATGCAAGTGCAATTTTCCTCAGATTTTGGAGTTAGGGCCAGCCGAAAGTTATGATTTCATTTAAAGTCTACGAACATTATATCAAAAAGTAAGCTTTGCACTTTCAAATGCCGTTGAGCTTATTAACATATCTTTTTTGGTCTCATAGATATCCTGGCCTAAAGATGCAAGTTCAAAAAGTGCAATTTTCCTCAATTTTTGGAGTTAGGGCCAGCTAAAAGTTATGACTTCGTTTAAAATTTGCAACTTTTATCTTACAAAATAGGCTTCGTTATTTCAAATCCCGTTGAGATTGTTAACGTGTCTCTTTTGGTCTCCAAGATATCGCTGTTTTAAAATCTGCATACTTTTCAGTGCGTACACAATGTAATTTTTTTAAATGAAAGAGTTTTTAGTGCTTAGCACGAAATTTTTATTTTTAATTCAATTTTTTAATTGTTGGGGTAAGTGGAAAAAAATTCAACAACTATTTACAGCGAAGGTTGAGTGTATAGCTATTTCACGAAAAACCATTTTCGATCATCAGCACTCTTTTCGGAAGTGGATGCACCGGGGATTGAACCCGAGTCCATTCCAACTTCAGCCGCAATGACCCAACGGATAAACACACTCGGCCATTGAGACTCTGTGCAAGCTGTTGGATTTTCCCCACTTTTGCCTTTTTCATTTTCAACATTAACGTTAGTGTGTATATGCTTTTGCATATATTCTCCACAAACGTGCTGAATTTTTGTTGTAGGCAGTTCGCAATGAACATTGTTGTTGGTATTTATTTTATGTATATACCAAACAACGTTAACAATTTTACTTGAAAGAGTTTTTAGTGCTTAGCACGAAATTTTTATTTTTAATTCAATTTTTTAATTGTTGGGGTAAGTGGAAAAAAATTCAACAACTATTTACAGCGAAGGTTGAGTGTATAGCTATTTCACGAAAAACCATTTTCGATCATCAGCACTCTTTTCGGAAGTGGATGCACCGGGGATTGAACCCGAGTCCATTCCAACTTCAGCCGCAATGACCCAACGGATAAACACACTCGGCCATTGAGACTCTGTGCAAGCTGTTGGATTTTCCCCACTTTTGCCTTTTTCATTTTCAACATTAAGTGGGGAAAATCCAACAGCTTGCACAGAGTCTCAATGGCCGAGTGTGTTTATCCGTTGGGTCATTGCGGCTGAAGTTGGAATGGACTCGGGTTCAATCCCCGGTGCATCCACTTCCGAAAAGAGTGCTGATGATCGAAAATGGTTTTTCGTGAAATAGCTATACACTCAACCTTCGCTGTAAATAGTTGTTGAATTTTTTTCCACTTACCCCAACAATTAAAAAATTGAATTAAAAATAAAAATTTCGTGCTAAGCACTAAAAACTCTTTCAAGTAAAATTGTTAACGTTGTTTGGTATATACATAAAATAAATACCAACAACAATGTTCATTGCGAACTGCCTACAACAAAAATTCAGCACGTTTGTGGAGAATATATGCAAAAGCATATACACACTAACGTTAATGTTGAAAATGAAAAAGGCAAAAGTGGGGAAAATCCAACAGCTTGCACAGAGTCTCAATGGCCGAGTGTGTTTATCCGTTGGGTCATTGCGGCTGAAGTTGGAATGGACTCGGGTTCAATCCCCGGTGCATCCACTTCCGAAAAGAGTGCTGATGATCGAAAATGGTTTTTCGTGAAATAGCTATACACTCAACCTTCGCTGTAAATAGTTGTTGAATTTTTTTCCACTTACCCCAACAATTAAAAAATTGAATTAAAAATAAAAATTTCGTGCTAAGCACTAAAAACTCTTTCAAGTAAAATTGTTAACGTTGTTTGGTATATACATAAAATAAATACCAACAACAATGTTCATTGCGAACTGCCTACAACAAAAATTCAGCACGTTTGTGGAGAATATATGCAAAAGCATATACACACTAACGTTAATGTTGAAAATGAAAAAGGCAAAAGTGGGGAAAATCCAACAGCTTGCACAGAGTCTCAATGGCCGAGTGTGTTTATCCGTTGGGTCATTGCGGCTGAAGTTGGAATGGACTCGGGTTCAATCCCCGGTGCATCCACTTCCGAAAAGAGTGCTGATGATCGAAAATGGTTTTTCGTGAAATAGCTATACACTCAACCTTCGCTGTAAATAGTTGTTGAATTTTTTTCCACTTACCCCAGTAATTTTTTTAATTTATTTTTTTATACTCAGCTGTACTAAGGACTGTTCCGAAAAGAAAATGCACAGATTGTTTCCTCTGTAACTTCGACATTTTTGTAGATATTTGACTTAAAATTTTTTTATAGTAAAGATATACTTATTTACATTAAGTTTTTGCTAAAAACGCGAAGAAAAAATTATGCCCGTACTTTTTATCGAATTTTATATTTAACAACTTTCATAAAGTTCTGCGCAAATCCTTTCGTCACGGCTGGAAGTGTTTTCGCCATTTTTTTTAATTCTTCAACGTTGTAGGCTTCTCCACCATCCCTCCTCATATTGCGCTTCACAGTATCCAAATATATTTAAATTGTACGTAGTTAGGCGACAGTGGCGTAGCTAGAGAATTTTTCGGGGGGGAGGGGGGGTCACAGCCAATGTAAAAAAATTTACCAAAATTAAAATTACCAAAAAAACTACTATTTTTTTTACAAATGATAAAAATCGCTATCTTAGAATGCAAATTGTGTAAGTCCTTTTTTAAAACTTTGTAGGAGAGACAAAAATCAAAAAAGAAAAAAAAAATTCGAAATGAAAAAAAATTTCTGTTCATATATATAATATTTTGGACTTACACAATTTTTTTCGCTTTTTGGACTTACACAATTTGCGTACCACTGAATAACAACGAGTAGAAATATGACAAGTATCTCAGACTTGTTTAGCGCGGTGCGTATTTGATTTTTCTAGCGTTCTACATAAAAATACACTTTTTCATAATAGTGGACTTACACAGTTTGCACTCTAAGCTAGCGAAATGTAATTTTTTCAGACTATAATTTAACATTTTAGTACACAAATATCGCTTATAATACATATATCAAACTTTTAAGGCCCTTGGCCACTTAAAATCTGGAATGTTAAGAAGTGTATACATATGTGTGAGTGTCGGGTGATTGACGCAAATATCTAAAATATTTGATTCTCATCAACGCGAGCCCGAACAAGAACGTGTAGCACTACGACTGTCGATTGCACTAACACACACAAAAAAACTCACACATACACACTGCTTGACATGCCAGATTGTCAGTTGCCAAGGACCTTTAACTATACTTCAAAAGTAAGTCTCATATTCTCTTCTGGAAATCTACGCGCATAGGTACATTTTGAAGTTTTATGCGCCCAAAATTGAATTTTGTAAAATTGTTACAATTACAGAAAAAAAACATACCCACATATTGGAAATAGAATGGGGAGTAATAATTCATCGCTCTTTTCCCGACCCCATACTCTCCACTTGCCCCAGATGGTCGTAACTTAGCATATCTGAAGTTAATTTTTTTGTTTTTTTCTTACATATTTTTAAGTGCTAGTTTCAGCTTGAATATTTATTATTTAAAGCATTTCATTTAAGTAATCGTGATGAATACTAAAGGTTCAAGTAATTATTAACACTTTTCAATAATATCCTTGGTTTCCAATAATTCTAAGTTTATAGTTTTAGGCTTTTAAAGTTGGGATATTTAAAAAAAAAATTATCACTCTTTTTCATGTAAAAAATTGGTTTTGTTATGTTGCTCTGTCAGACTCAGTCAAATTAACCCTCGGACATGATATCTAGTACAATTAGTAGTTAGCGGACAAAAAATTACGTCGCACAAAGCCGCACTTCACTACTAGATACAGAGTTTTTCATATGTACCTACAATAATTTTCTTTTTGTGCTTTATATTTAATTTTAATGTTTATATTTCTAACGCATATCTTGGTTAATGTAGGTGATGCTCGAAAGTAACCCAGATATTTAGCAGCGATTATTGTTAACTTTTTAGGCAGTATTTTTAGTATTTCCAATTTTTCAAAGTTAAGGAAGTACTTATCATAAAAAGGGGCTAAGAATTATAAAGCTACATTTTTTAGAAGATTTTTGAGTATGCAATTTTGCAGCTCATTCAATTGTAATATAATAATATGCAACATTCAACTTTTTGAAAAATTTCATTGGCTTTTCGGAAATTTTAATTGGAACGGTCTCACGTACATATAACGCAAACACCCTACAGAAAAAAATTACTAAAATCGACGGAAATTTTTACAGCATTGAGAATAGCACTTTTTACACTAAAATTGGTTGGCTACATAACAGTACACTTAGAAATCTCCTCAAAATCTTCTATAAATTCTGGCCGCGCTTTGAAATTTTTAATCCACTTTTAGAAATTTCTACGATTTTTCGGATTTTTCCATAAGCTTAGAAATCCTGCTTAAGGCGATTTGTATTGAAAAATTGTTTACATTTTTAAACGAAAATAAGAGAGTCAAATTTTCGACAGAACTGTTTGAAATAAATTTAAAAACTCTGGCGTATGATTTTTTTTTTGAGTCACTGTATATATTTTTCAATAAAAATCGACTTTTAACTAGAGCCCTAGATACCCGGGTATCGAGCAATTCGATCTGATCGTTTTTGTTTGAAGCCCGTTTGTTGTTCAAATGCCCGTACAAACATTCGAGCATTCGAGCTTACAAACAAAAAAATGTGTATCGGAAAAACAAAAATAAAAAAAACTACATATAAAGAAAAAAAATAAACAAAAGAAAAAAACAAACTTCAAAATACCCAAATTGTTCAAATGCTCGTACAAACATACGGGTAATAAACAAACAAACAACTCTTCGAGCATTTGAACAACATTTGTTCGGGCTACTCGAAAATGTTCAAAAAAAATCGAGACCTCTACTTTTAACACAAATTATTAAAATTTTGCATTAAACAAGCAATTTGGAATAGATGTAGACAATAAAATTTTTTATACCTATGTGCTACGGTTATAAATAATAATTTTCTTATATAATTTAGTTTTTTAATATTCCATTTTGACAGACATTAAATAAGTTCAAGTTCAGATACTCTTATACATTGCATATCTATTCCCATTGTAGTTTATACTAATATTATTTGATTAAGATGATAAGTAATTGAAAGAAAACTTGAAATTTAAATAATTGGCGCTACTTTTCTTGTTACCCTTTGGACTCTTTTTTCTTAAATTTTTTGAAAAATCTTTCAAAGAACTACATAGTTTCCCTGAACGTGATAGGAAGGTTTTTCACCACGTTTACATTAACTTTATATAATTTAGCAATCTGTCTGTACGAAATTCTCTTTTCAATGCAGTAATTGTGCAGAATTTTTTTTTAGGAATTTATTCTTCGATACGCCATGTTGCGAAAATTTTTTATCGGTTAATACAGGGAAAGAAAGCAATGAAATAAGAAGAAATAACGCTTTCAAACGCTAAATGTAGTTCACTCGTGTAATTTAAACTGGACTTATCACAATACTTGTTTCTTTATTTTATTGTTTATTTTTTACATAAGCTTAAGCCTTCGACAAGTTATAATAATAATGTTTAATAAAATTATTTGTAACTTATCTATGAATTAATGATGATGCTATCAGTGAATAGTTTCCTTGAGAAAATTGTTGTACAACCTGAAAACAAAATTTTATTCCAAAAACTCGCGGAATATAGAAAGCTATGAAGACTAATTTAATGCTTTTTTGATAACTGTTTAATTATTATTTCAAATAAGGTCAAGAAACAGCAACACGTTAAAAATGGCAGCAAAGAAATGAAAGTATTTTTGAGAAAAAAATACATTGTGTACGAACTGAAAAGTATGCAGATTTTAAAACAGCGATATCTCAAAAAATATACGTTAATAAGCTCAACGGAATTTGAAATAGCGATAATTTACCCCAAATTTGAAATTAAAAAAATTTTTTTTTTAAATTAAAAAAAAAAATTTGGTGGTTGGACGAAACTAGCACATAAATCTAGCATTCATTTTTGCATATTGAATTTTCGATCCGTTGAGGGGGGGTCCAGCTTCACGTGAAGCTGAAGTGATTTGACATATAAAAAAAACCCCTTAAAATTGGAGCACAAAATTTTTTTTTTGGAACAAATTAGCACATAAATAGCACATAATTCCTAGCCTATTAATTTTCAAATTCATTGAATGGGGGGTCCAGCTTCACTGGGCTAATATTTACTTACTTAGAGACCTTTAAAATTGTTACTAATAAATGATTATAGAAAATTACTGAAGCTTTGTTTATTTTGTTTGAATCCAATTTTTCGCCTGCGGCGCTTTTGCAATAATAATACACCATATTTAAAAAAAAAAAACGAAAAATTGGAATTAAAAATCGCGCGATTTTTTATTCCAATTTATCGCCTGCGGGGCTTTTTCCAATAATAATACACCATATTTAAAAAAAAAAAACGAAAAATTGGAATTAAAAAGCGCGCGATTTTTTATATATTTATTATTTAAAGCATTTCATTTAAGTAATCGTGATGGATCCTAAATCTTGAAGTAATTATTAACACTTTTCAATAATATCCTTGATTTCCAATAATTCTAAGTTTACAGTTTTAAGCTTTTAAAGTTAGGATATTAAAAAAAAAAATTTCACTAATTTTTGTGTTCAAAATTGATTTTGTTATGTTGCTCTGTCAGACTCAGTCAAATTAACCCTCGGACATGATATCTAGTACAATTAGTATTTTTCCGGCAAAACATTACGTCGCACAAAGCCGCACTTCACTACTAGATACAGGGTTTTTCATATGTACCTACAATAATTTTCTTTATTGTGTTTTATATTTGATTTTAATGTTTATATTTCTAACGCATATCTTGGTTAATGTAGGTGATGCTCGAAAGTAACCGAGATATTTATCACCGATTATTGTTAACTTTTTAGGCCGTATTTTTAGTATTTCCAATTTTTCAAAGTCAAGGAAATACTAATCATAAAAAGGGGCTAAGAATTCTAAAGCTACTTTTTATACTCAGCTGTACTAGTACACAGAGTATTATAGTTTTAATCACATAACGGTGGATTGTAACAGAATGAAATAATCGAGATAGATATAGACTTATATATATCAAAATGATCAGGGTGAAAAGAGAAATCGATTGAGCTATGTCCGTCCGTCCGTCCGTCCGTCTGTAAACACTGTAACTCGCGCAAAAATTGAGATATTTTGATGAAATTTGAAATGCAAGTTGGTATGGTGACTGGAACAGTTGGTATTGAAAATGGGCGAAATCGGACCATGACCACGCCCACTTTTCCCATAATGGAAAAATCGGAAATTTGGTATCTCAGTCACTAATATAGCTGGAGCGATCAAATTTCATCCACGTGTTGAGCTCAGGCCCCTAGGAAGAAATTTGGTGAAATTTTGGAAAATGGGCGGTGCCACGCCCACTTATTAAGGGTCAAACCTTGAAAGTTTTATATGTCATAACTCAGAAACCATTGAAGATATATCGATGAAATTTGGTACGCGTGATTAACTTACTTAGGCAAACGTTTGGACGGAAAATAGTTAAAATCGGTTAACGGACACGCCCAATTTTATATATGTGTATTATAGTGACCTTTTAAAAACATTTTAAGCCATATCTCTGTCAAATATAAAGATCTATCATTGAAATTTTGTCGCATGAGTCCAACTATGGACATAAAACAAAAAACACAAAAATTTTGGAAAATGGACGGTACCACGCCCACTTATTAAGTGGCAAACATTGAAAGTTTTATGAGTCATAACTCAGAAACCGTTGAAGATATATCGATGAAATTCGGTAAGCGTAATATAATTACTTAGTCAAATGTTTGGACGAAAAATTTCCAAAATCGGTTGAGGGCCACGCCTACTCTTATATATGTGTATTATAAAATGACCTAATAAAAACATTTTAAGCGATATCTCTGTCAAATATAAAGATATATCATTGAAATTTTATGATAGGAGTCCAACTGTGGACATAAAACGAAAAACACAAAAATTTTTGATAATGGGCGTGGCACCGCCTCTTTTTAGAAGCAGGAATATGCGAGATTTCTTAGCCTATAACTCGACAAATAATTGAGATATTATGACGAAACTTGGTGTGTACACTATTATTACTTGTGGTAATACATGTTCAAAATTTTAGCGAAATCGGTTGACGACCACGCCCACTTTTATACATGGGAACTATAAGCGATATCTCCGTCAAATATAAAGATAATTCATTGAAATTTTGTGACATGAGTTCTACAATAGACCGTAAACAAAAAATATAAAAATTTTGGAAAATGGGCGTGGCACCGCCTCTTTTTAGACAAAGGAATATACGAGATTTCTTAGCCTATAACTCGACAAATAATTGAGATATTATAACGAAACTTGGTTTATACACTTTTATAAGTTGTGTTAATAGACACGCAGAAATTTATTGAAATCGGTTTATGACCACGCCTACTTTTTAACAAAGATATTTCTGGAACACCCTTTAGGAATTTGTAACGTGACATCTTTATAACTAGAAGTCATAAAGAAATGAAATCTTGCACAAATAATAATATTCATATGCTTAGTTGGATGACTGATAAAAATGTTGAAAATGGGCGTGGCTACGCCCACTTTATGCAGCACTCGCTTTATATAAAGTACACCGTGTTTCTATCAAACGCAAACAAACACTGAAAGCATACAGCTGAGTATCTAATGTTCGATTCCACTCGAACTTAGGCTTCCTTACTTGTTTTAGAAGATTTTTGAGTATGCAATTTTGCAGCTCATTCAATTTTAATATAATAATATTCAACATTCAACTTTTTGGAAATTTTCATTGGCTTTTCGGAAATTTTAACTGGAATGGTCTCACGTACATATATGGCAAACACCCTAAACTCAACGGAATTTTTCGCAGCATTGAGAATTTCACTTCTTACATTAAAATTGGTTGGCTACATAACAGTACACTTAGAAATCTCCTCAAAATCTTCTATAAATTCTGGCCTCGCTTTGAAATTTTTAATCCACTTTTAGAAATTTCTACGAATTTTCGGATTTTTTTCATAAGGTTACAAATCCTGCTTAAAACGATTTTTATTGAAAAATTATCTATATTTTTAAACGAAAATAAGAAAGTAAAATTTTCGATAGAACTCTTTGAAATAAATTTAAAAACTCTGGCGTATGATTTTTTTTGAGTCACTGTATATATTTTTATATTTTAATAAAATCGACTTTTAACACAAATTATTAAAATTTTGCATTAAACAAGCAATTTGGAATAGACAATAGACAATAAAATATTTTTGTCCGCATAAAGCTTGAAAATCTATCTATGAGCTATGTTTGATAAAAATTTGCTGAACAAAAAAATGTATTTCCAATTGTACAAAATGTGTATTTTATTATTATAGAAATTAAAGACCTGTTATTAAAATTATTAACTAATATACAATGTATTCTATTGGATTATGAATTATCATAGGAATATCATTCTCTCTTTACTCCACGCATTCATGTATCAATCTATGTGTAAACATACCCTGTAGGACCTGAGATCATTGTTTTATAAATCCTACTCCATTACCACGGTATATATATTGAGACGGTAATGCCAGTAGGCGGAAATGTCAAATACTGCTTACGTCACAGGACCAATAAAGCCGCGAACAACCAAACAAACAGCTGTGCCAATTGCAAAAGGAAATGACGTATGAGGACCTGATACGTTTTTCTAAAACCGAAAGAAATATGGCGGCCGGCGAACTGACATGACCTTTTAATTGGATCATGCTCCATTACTACACATTATAGCCCCGACACATAGCATACGTCAATCCGTCTACGTCGACGTATGTGACTGACAGCTGAAGTACTTGACGGAAAGGTCGCCGCATAGGAACCGTTGACGGATATACATAAATCAGCTGTTTGATTAACCTTTAACTACGGAGGTGGTGGCAAAAATTTAACTCTTTAGAATATTTTGTAATTTGTCTTTTAAGTTGCCCTCTTGAAATTCAGTTTTCAGTAACTTCACATCTCCTGATAATTATTGCCTATTTTGGTTTTATGGAGGAATGTTTTACAAATGAGAAAAAACTCGAGAAGCAAATTGTAAAAAAAGTGAAATTCAACAGTAGCTAAAGGTTAACAATCAAAAGCAATCAGCTGACATAGCGACGGATTGACGTATACCAAAAGTTGAGTGTTGGTCAACTTTGGTACGTTGCGGCGACGGATCCGTCGTACTTGTGACTATGTACATTTAAATGCCCACAGATTACTGAGCTGTCAGTCACATACGTCGACGTAGACGGATTGACGTATGCTATGTGACGGGCCTATTACTCCCTATTCTTTTCTATACTCGCTTTTAACATTGTCTGTCCTTGTAAGGGTAGTAATAAACACAAACAAAATAAAACAAAATGGAATAATCTGTTTGATATTTTCGGAAAGGATGGCAAATCGAATACTCTTCTACCCGTCGCTTTGGGAGATCTCGCCCCAAGTTCTACTGAGAATGTACCCAGTTGGAAAGGTGGTCATTCATGACCTTTAGGACTAGGGACACGAATTTCGATACGATACGATACAAAATCGATATTTTTTTTTCATTTGATACCGATACTTTTTACTCGATTCTTTTGCAACGATATTTTTTGGTATCGAGTACTTCAACCACGGTATCGAACAAATGAGTACATTCAGTGATGGAAAATTAAAATTGTCTCATATTTTTCCAAAAAATTGTGCAACGCAAAATAGTGCTGAAAATCGGTCGAGTGTGCAGAAGTGACAAGCTGCTTCCTAAAGGGCCGAAAAATGCACAAGCACGAGTAATTTTAAATCACTGGTACATATCGAAAAATAGGTCTGATCCACGTGCTGAAATAATTGCAGGTTTGGGCTACTTCGTAAGGTTTTTTGTATGCTTACAATTTGCAATTACCATGCGATAGAAATAATGATAACTGGAGATATAGGATTATATATTTTTTATTTTCATACGATAATTTGACGTTTGCAAATAAAAAATCGTCATTTCAGCGAAAAAGTCGTCAATATGTTTTTTCTTTCTCACTTTACTAAAAACACGTTATAAACAAAATAAATAATAGCTTAAAAAACTAAAACACACGCTTTAATCTTAAAAATCGTACTAAAAATTGAGAAATAATTTACATAATTAGAAACAAAATGATGAACGAAAATATAAGTATTTAAGGAAAAGCGTGGGGTGCTCAGTATGTCAAAAAATATTTAAAATCGGTGTTTTTAACACGCTTTTATTAGCTTCACCTGTATGTATATATTTTTACTAATAATTTTATTTTGACTTTTTTGAGATTTCATATATCGTACTCTTTAATTTCGCAACTAGGTATATTTTTGTACTAGTTGTACGAACCGAATATTTTCATGTTCAAATATTATTGAGCACCCCCACGCTTTTCCTTAAATACTTATATTTTCGTTCATCATTTTGTTTCTAATTATGTAAATTATTTCTCAATTTTTAGTACGATTTTTAAGATTAAAGCGTGTTTTTTAGTTTTTTAAGCTATTATTTATTTTTGACTTTTTAGTGAAATTTTTCATTAAAGGATGTTTTACGCGGACGCAAGAATAAAAGTAAAAAGAAGTCTGATGGGATGTGGTGTTCTCCGAAATAGATCTACATACATATGTATTTATAACTTCTACCAAAAATCCCAATATTCAGTGAAGTAAACTAGCTTATTATGCAATATTTTCCAAACCCTTTTATTCAAGGTTTTCCAAACTAGTTTGGAAATACAAAATTTCCCAAACGTTTTGTTATATTTCACAATCAGAAAGTGAAGAGAAGTTGAGGTGAAGCATTTGAAAAGAAAAAAAAAAAAAAGAAACCTGATTGAATAAATTCGAATTTAGACAATAAAGCTCCGAATACGTTTGTAGCGTAATGGTGAGGTATGATGCCTACGGACCAAGGAGCTCAGGTTCGAGTCCCGAGTGGCGCATTTTTTTTTTTTTTATATTTTAATTTTTTTTTTTTTATTTTTAGAGAAATTTTTTTCACCTCACGTTTACAAAACATTGTATAAAAATGTAATTAGGATTCCTTCCTTTTCGTTGATTCAGCACTTACTATTGAATGAATTACAAACAAAACCAGTTCTTGCTTTGCATACATATGTATGTACATGCGATTGTTTTTATTGCAAACACAACAACGACAAAACAGAAAGCTTGTTACACAAAACACAAAACCAGTTCTTGCTCTGCATACGTATGTATGTACATTGTACATGCGGTTGATTTCATTGCAAATACAACAAACCCAAAGCAGAAAGCTTCAAGCTTCATTTTTGAGTGAATTTATGCATTGAGTTTATCGCCATCGCTATGAGCGTTTGCTGGCTGTTGGGCGTTAGTTCGCTAGCTATTTGAGTGGTTATACGTTTTTCTTTGAACATTTGTTTGTGATTTGAGAAGAATGTATTTTTGAGCGTTCGTGAGTGAGTTTTTCCGTACCCTGAAAGCTTGTTACTTATTGGCTTGTATACGGGAGTCAATTGAAATTCGTAGAGGCTATTTTGAAGAAAGGTAACATAAAAGCCGCAATGAAACATAAAGTATAATGTTGAATGTCCTACTATATGATGCCGTTGGGCTGTTGATGTCATGTCTCGAATCCGGAGGAGAATAGAAATAATAGAGACAACACAAAAAAGTGAATGTTTGAAAGATATAATAATTTAGTTAAATGTTGAAACTTTTAGGATGGGATGAAGTTACATACATACATACATACATACATACAGGTGAAGCTAATAAAAGCGTGTTAAAAAGGGTCTGTTTTCCATTAATGCCTATATGACACTACGTTTTTTCCTGGTATTCTACAAGGTTTCTTGTGTGGAAGAGTTGGTCAAATACAGTTTTGTGTTGGTACAAGGGAGTAGGTAATCTATGTTGGAAAAAAAACCAACGAAATACCATCTAGGCGGTTAAAAACCAATGAGCCAGCTTGTATGACGATAGGTTTTTTGCCATTCGGCACTTTTTTCTGACAATTGTTTCAATTTGACAACTATAAAATAAATTATTTTTAAAATATAAAATATATGTAAATACAAATTTTAAATTTGCCTCTTGTAAGCTTCTGCTTTGACCGTAAGGGGAAAGAAGTCCGGTAGAAAAATCATACTGAGCAATGGCTTCTCATTATAACATGGAATGCACAGCTATTCTGCCAATTGAGTTTCATCATTTTTTTGTTTCGATAATTTAAATTGAAATTTCCAAAAAAATTCAATGATGGATACATACATATAATCTCAATGAATTCGTCCCCTCAATATAACAATAGCGTATGTGCTCATACGCCATTATTTTTTTATTGCATATTTAGAATCTCCATCATCTGGTCAAAATTTCGTCAAATTCTACTTCCAGTAAGTGGGTCAAAATGTCATTGGGAAAAATGGTGTATAATTTCTTGTTCAAAAATTTAATAGATATCTGATTTGACAAAAACTTTAAACTCGATTTTCTCAAAACCCAAAAAAAATTATACGCTATTGTTATATTGAGGGGACGAATTGTTAATGTTTTTTAAGATATTTATTTTTTTAAAATACTAAATATTTTGCAAATATCTTTTTACAACTGTGATTGCATTAAATACACCTGTTGTTTTGTAAAAGCTGTTGGTTTGTAAAAAACATTTTCAAGAACTTAATAAACTTGTATAATTTTTTTAATCAGCTTGAATTATTCTTATGAGTTGGAAAAGGATTTACGTCAAAATCAAAACTTTGGAACCCGCCATGGCTTACTATGCCATGGAACTAGCACTAATACAGCGATATGCGTATGCCTCAGGATGCAGTTTTCTTGCGTTTTGGTAACTTTCTAGAAGACGGTGCAACTTTAAACCGTTTCAATAATTATCTTTTAAATGTGGAAAAATCTTTTATCTCCGCTTTCGAATTCATAATCTAGAGGTCAGAGAGCGTCGATTGGTACCTCTTTTAACTATTTTAGAGGAAATTTTAAGGTTGCACCTTCTAGAAAATTACCGCTTTCGATACCGATACTTTGAGTATCGAGTAGTTTAGTTTCGATATTATCGGGTTCGCGATTCTTTTTAACCGATATTTTAAATGAGTACCAGGTCGATGCTTTTGAGTCGATATCGTGTCCCTATTTAGGACACATGGAAAGATCTATGAAATCGGATACATTATATAATGCAGCGAAAATCCAAAAATCGATGTAGTTCGGTTCAGTGGTTCGAACCACTTAAAAAAAATCTATACCGGTACAAGAACCGGTTCATGGTACCTCTGCACCAGCATTGCCGTTTGGGCCACTAAAGTGGCAATTTGAACCTTTTTTAAAGCCAGGCCACCTGAACCCAACTTTTTGAAAATATGCAATATTTGAACCTTTTTAATAATTCGGGCCACTTTTGGTCCTTTTTTACTTTCAAAAGTATAATTATTAAATAATTTTTAGTTTTTTCTTAAATATAAGAACAAAAAACCTCTTTGTTACTATTTTACTTTGCATTGGCAAATTCAAAAATTTGATTCGAATCAAAAATTTTATTCCAATCAAAAATTTGATTCGAATCAAAAATTTTATTCGAATCAAAAATTTATTAAGAATCTTGATTCGAAATCAAGCTTGAATCAAGAATCAAGAATCTTGCACTTTCCTACGGCTCAAAGAACGCTATAACAGTTTTTTTTTTTAATTCCTTGCCTTTCTCGGGTTATTCCGTCTGCTCAACGAACGATCATATTAACACTGCGTTAGTGTAGAGAATATTTTAAATTCCATTTTCTTTAAGCATTAAATAAACCATAAAAATATATAAAAATGTGCTTTAGCTAAAAAAAAAAATTGGAACCACTTTTTTTAATTTTTTGGGCCACCTTTTGAAATTTTTGAGCGGCAATACTGCTCTGAACGACTGGTTCGGTTCAAAATGGTTCAAGATGATTTTTAATATTTATCCAAACTTTGCTTCATTAATTACAAAAATTAATAAGTAAACCATAAACCAACAATATATGATGATCAGGGGCAGATTTACCTCTAGAAGCGCCCTGGGCAAACAAATCAAGCCGCGCCCCAATATTTCCAAAAAAACCGTACTTGCCTTCGTGTGGTGAAATTTCATTACTGATATATTTTACGGATTGAAAAAGTTTGATTCGATTCTTATATGTACCACATTTTTTCCATTTTCTAACCTTCAAAATGATCTGATCTTAAACCCTCATTATTAGGTGGCACAGATTTCGAAATATCATTAAATTGCAGTTCATCATACGAATCTGAAAAACAACTTTATAGTGAAAATGTTTCGTCCTGAAACTAAACTCACAATTTTTGACAGTAGGGTGCCTCCCAGGTAGCGATATCTGCCTTTCTGGCCCAGAATCTACCTGGGCTAACCTAGCTGTCGATTAATTGACTTATGCATTATGATCAACAACGGAGTCATTTTGTTTTCGAGGAGTTTGAAAAAAAAAAAAACAATCAAGTTTAGGGGTTTTCGACAGTAAATCTTTGTCTTTCTGCACTTTCTCGGCTGCACGTTTTTTGTTTCGCTTAACCTTTTTCATATTTGCACTCATTCTTCTATTTTTCACAAAAACATTAATTCACTGACACTTTTTTGATTTTTTAAAATTTTTTAAAATCAAAAAAGTGTCAGTGAATTAATGTTTTTGTGAAAAATAGAAGAATGAGTGCAAATATGAAAAAGTTAAGCGGCCCAGGAAACAAAAAACGTGCAGCCGAGAAATAGAAAATATTCAGATCTTAATTTCCTTTGAAGAAGTGAGCTCGCGCATTTCCCCGAAAAAATATTTCAATGCCTACTTGATTTTTAAATTTGAAATTTCAATTAAATTTGAATCTTTCATGTCATTTACTGCACACAAGCTACTAAAGCTTAGTGCTTACATATCGCTCATTTGCTGCAAGACCGGCATAAATAAAAAAACGTGATTTTTGAGTTAATGTTGCAGAATAGTTAGTTACATCGTACTTCATGTTTAGTAAAAAATTCTTTATGATTTTTTGAAAACTAAGCGCTTCAGATACAAACCAAATGTTGCATTTACTTGCGCACGATATCGACGCTTCCAAACAATACTGTACTAAGTCGACTTAGTACATTTTCCCGTTTTTGGCGTTTTCAAGTACTACGTGTCTTAATTTAGATGCTGTCTAATTTTGGTATCAATCGGACAATCCAATCAAAAGTTATAAGTAAAAGTGTACATATAATACAACACGTGATTTTTTTCAGAATAAAAACTTTGAGAGCTTGCCATGAAAAACAACGTAGCAAATTTTTATTTTTTCTTACGGTTTTATATAAAGCGTGCCTTAACTTTGATACTGTCGAGTTTTGGTGTTGATCGTTCAATCAAAACAGAAGTTACAACTGAAAATGTACTTAGCATACAACTGCAGTTTCATATCGAGTTTAAACTTTGAGAGCTTCTCCTGCAAAACACAGTTTTCAGACTTAGTACAGTTTTGTTTGGAAGCGTCGATATGGCGGTTGAATCTCAAAATTGCCCTTCCTGAAAAGTTGTGTATTTTGAAAAGTGCAAATGCAGCAAATGAGCGATATTTAAGTCCCACTGGGGCGAAGGTTAAGAACTGTACCAATGTTCTGAAATGTACTTTGATTAATTTTTTTCTCTGTAAAAAATTGAAAAAATCTTTCATTCTTGTTGTACTCGTAATATTAAAAAAAAACTTTTTTTGATAAATAAAAAAAAAAAATTTCCTTGTCTTAGTTTTGGCGCCCCTATTGAAACGGCGCCCTGGGCAGCTACCCATGTTTCCCCTATGTAAATCCGCTTCTGATGATGATACATATCGTACTCTTATTGAGATCAAATTCATTTATAACAAAATTAGCTGACCCGCCAGACGTTGTTCTGCCTAAAATTTATTCCTATAAAGCTTAAAGAAAAAGTCCTTGTTTACCGTGTAGCTCAGAATTATCTTAGTTAGAATACATCGTAAAACGGGAAAACCGCGGAAAACCCCTCTATCCCTATCAAATAGGAGGTCTTTATCAGGGTTATATTAAAGTTATTTTCAGTGATATGTCTTGCCTAGATATTCTACCACAAATAATTCCAGTGTTTCTTACTACCGAAAATTGTATCGGGGGTGCCGCGCCCCCATCTCCAATAGTTCCAAATTTCTACCATAAGTTTTGCATTGATTCCGTTTATCCTGCCACCAAGTCTTGATATTCTATGGAAACACTTCCAGAGATATTCAGCATGAAAGACTAAGTTTGTGTGGGATGTTCCACGCCCCCTTTTCCAATGGCTCCCTTTTTTTCTCGTAAGTATCGTACTGATATTGTTTATCTCCATATCAGCTTCTAGGGTTCTACCATGAACACTTCCAGAGATATTCAACATAAAAGACTATGTTTGTATGGGAGGTGCCACGCCCCCTCAATATTTTCAACTTTTTTTAGCCTAAGACCGATTGGAGGTAATTACGAAAAACTTGCAGAAGGAAGTATTAAGTTTAGTCCAGTGGTTTTCAAGTTTTAAGGGACCGAACAAACCACGACTCATTTATAGATCATGTTGATGGGATAAACGGAGAAAAGGTTATGGTACAATATATGACTTAACCTATGAAAAAAGGGTTTTTGCCCCTAACTCCAGATTTTGGGGGTGTATTGGAAATTATATGTATGCAGTGTTCGTATGCCTATAACCTCGAAAAAAAGTACTTTAATTTTTTTTTATTTTGTCAGAGTATAATTACACTTGACCACAAAATACATTCATTTTTTTTCTGTACTCTGCGAGATAATTGGGAGAGAAGCTCGGCCATAAAACTCGTCAGAGTTATAATAGCGCCGTATTATTATTTTTATTGCGAAAAAATATTTGAGGCCATCCGGGTCCACGTTTTGTTCTCTATTTGGAGAACCGACTGGGAAATTGGAATGAAATGAACTCTGTATTGAAGGTCTGATTGATACTTTTAACTTGACACCAATATTGCTAAAAACATATAAGTATATAGTACTCCTATATTCGTAATACCTACGAGTTCCATCAGCCAATATTACAGTACAGACATATAAAAAAAGAAAGAGAAAACCGAGCAATCAAATTTGAAAAATGACATATGAATTCAAAATAAATCGCAGTGACGGCACATTAAAAAAATTAAAGGGAATTTACATATTTATTATTTGATTCTCGTATTAAAAAAATAAAAAATGTCGAAGCGGTGCTATATTTGAGACAATAAAAGGGATAAAATAAATAAAATATCTTTACATACCTAAGTTTTTCGTTTTGTGTGCATTATTGGTTATATAAATATATACCTATGTAAATAGATTTCCAAAAGACGAAACCATTTGCAAACAATGGATGCATGCGTGCGGTCTGATGCCTGACGACGTTGTTAAAAACATTCGAATCTGCAGTAACCATTTCCAAATAAGCGATTACACGTCAAAGGACAATGGGGGTTGCAGGCATTTGAAAAGAAATTCGATTCCTTCGCAACATACTAAAATTGCAAGTAAACGCATATTAGAAAACTTTCCTGCAACCGGTTAGCTTAAAGAACTACTCTGATAAAGGCCGAAGTATTAATTTTGAGTTTTTTGCAGAGCGAAGAACAGAAAATTTTTTCGTTTGTATTTATATGGCCGTTTTTAATTATAATAATTATTTTATGTTGATTTAAATGAGCTAATGGCAATTTTTTTTTTTTTTTTTTTTTTTTTTTTTTTTTTTTTTTAAGTTCGCTTCTCGGTTGAGGCCGCTTGAAGAAGTCTGAGGGGATGTGGTGGTCTCCGAAATGGATCCATAACTTCTACCAAAAAATTTTTTCAATTTTTCTTCATTAAAAAATAAAAAAAAAAAAATGGCCAATAGCTCATTTAAATTCACAGAAAATTTTTTCACTACAGAAAAGTCAGCCGTAAGCTTTGCTGAACCTGCAGTAGTCCGGGACTCAAAAGGATTTTTTAATCCCAAGCTCCGGACAAAACACTGCAGCTCCCACCCGTCCACCTTTTATCAGCCTGTAAATATGTGGAACATATAGCGATTGGTTCGTAGTCCTTTCTTCCATCCGTCTTGTTATATTATTACCTGTGGTCCCCTGTTGAGGTCGGTTTGGAGAGTAACTTAGTCTGAACTTTGGTCCTCATATGTTGCTGTGTCCAAAAGTTCGTTGTCTAAATTGTCCTGTTATTCAGTTTAGAAAATCGCAGTACTCCCCGTGTTGGCGGTCTTCGAACGTACATACTTTACAAACATAACACTCAAACGGCAGAATTCTACTTTTTGATATAATGCCCATGGATCGGACCACAGTATTTTAACATGGAACGCTTTCCGCCGCGATTCATAAAAATATGAGTGCATAGAAAATAGATTTTTCCAGACAATTTCCACTAATTTTCATAAAAAAATTCACAAAAGTTTGCATCCAAAATAAATGTAGCAAATTTCTTATATTAATTATAAACAAATTCAAAAACTAAAATCAAAGGGGTATAAGTCCCCTAGAACACAATTTTTTTTTCAAACGCCTCTGAACTCAACTGAATGTATGTGTCAAACATATTCACAGATGACATTAAATGTAATTGAGGCGCATGCGCAGAACTGCCAGTGGCACAAAATTGTTGGCTGAGTTCATACACATTGCACAGATATAATACTATCAATATAAGGCGCATTTCTGTCGTACCGAAGTATGAAAAGAATACTCGCTTATTCATCAAATTACCTTCACAGCAACAACACCAACTCGACTATTTTAAAAATAGTCCAGTTGGTGTTGTTGCTTTGAAGGTAATTTGATGAATAAGCGAGTATTCTTTTCATACTTGGTGTTGGTGTTGTTGCTTTGAAGGTAATTTGATGAATAAGCGAGTATTCTTTTCATACTTGGGTACGACAGAAATGCGCCTATAGAAGTACTATATATATGGCTAAAAATGGGGTCCACATTTTGGCCTATATCTCGGGAAAGGGTTGAGATACCAGAATTAAATGTAGTCATAATTTTAATCTAATACCAGGTGATCATAGTGCGAAAATTTGAATGTGATCGGACTGGTAGTTTCGGCGTCCATAAGGAACAAACAAACAAACATTCATCCTTATATATGTAGATACATATATTGTTTGATATAAAATAAATACTTATGAATACATTTATTATGTGTATGTGAATATTTTAGTTTTTACTTAGAGTATGTATGTACGTAATTTTATTTTAGATTCGTTCATTATGTTATTCATTTTCAATATATATGTATGTATGTTTGCCGTCGGAATGGAATGGAATGCAACTTCAAGCAGCTGATTGTAGAGTATTAAAAGTTCGTATGGCCTGACAGGCTTTTCGATGACACAATCGTGTGTTGCATTAAAAAAAATTAACAAAATTTTCATTCAGCGAGGTTAGGTTCAATTACTACAAGCTGTATATCGTCAAGGCCCTTGGCAACTTACAATCTGGATTGTCCAGTTTGAGTGTTTGTTTGTGTGCGTTAGTCAAGTTTGAGTGGTTTTTTGTGCGTGTTAATGTAATCGGGAGTCGTCGTGCTACACGTACTTGTTGTCGGCTCGCGTTGATGAAAATCAAAAATTTTAGATATTTCCCAGCAAAAATCTGGTCATCGCTATTACCTGTCAGGCATGACAGAAGGCCTTGCCATGGAACATCTGACGAGTTCATCACTTCTTTCACGCATTGCCAATAATGCAGAGTGGAATGAGCTTCCATTACCCATTCCACGTAATGCAAAGTAGAATTTAGCGCGAAAAATGAGCTGGAATAAATACCGTTATTTTCAGTGGAAATTTCCATCATGCCTTACATTTTTCGCCTTCTTTCTCTGCTTACCTGTAAGGTATTCTTTATTTGATTCGCTAGAATCCTTGCGGTTTTGCGTGATTTATTCGTTCGGCGCTAATGCAGTGGGCAAGTTCTTCCCTCCAATGACAAGCCCATGGTAATGTCAGGCATTCTGTCAACGAATGTGGAAGCTATTACCAGGGTTTTTCTGGATTACCCTCTTAATTCCACGGTCATCGATTTTTTGATGGGTTCCCAGCAAAAATCTGGTCATCGCTATTACCCGTCAGGCATGATAGAAGGCCTTGCCATGGAACATCTGGCTAATTCATCACTTCTTTCACGCATTGCCAGTAATGCAGAGTGGAATGAGCTTCCATTACCCATTCCACGTAATGCAAAGTAGAATGAAGCGCGAAAAATGACCTGGAATAAATACCAGTGGAAATTTCCATCATGCCTTACATTTTTTGCCTTCTTTCTCTGCTTCCCTGAAAGGTATTCTTTATTTGATTCACTATAATCCTTGCGGTATTGCGTGATTTATTCGTTCGGCGGTAATGCATAGGGGAAGTCCTTCCCTCCAATGACAAGCCCATGCTAATGTCAGGCATTATGTCAACGAATGTGGAAGCGATTGCCAGGGTTTTTCTGGATTACCCTCTTAATTCCACGGTCATCGAGTTTTTTGGTGGGTTGCGTCATCACCCGACACACACATATACGCTTCCTCTCAATCCAGATTGTAAGTGGCCAAGGGCCTTTAGAAGCGAATTTTAATTGTCTTTCGAACGAGGCATTGCTTGTGATTATCGCATTTCCGACTTTCGCGAAAACAATTTTTGAATGGAGTGATAACCAAAAAGCACAAAATTACCGTTATCTCGAAAACCTACCCATACAAAAAATTAAAAAAAAAAAGTAGTTCCGAGGTCAGCAGGCCCATGCCTATCCTCCCCCAAACCTGAATTTCTTGGTGTTTTTTTCTAATTATTTGTAGCCTATTGTCATTCAAAAAAATCAAAAGTATTAATCCTCACTTTGACTAATGTACTTTTTTATTCTGGCAAAAATATCGAAGTAATTCTGCTTTTCTTTGGACTGACAAATTTTTCTGTTCTCTTCCACACAGATTTCCGACTACGGGGCAACATTTTTTGATCTTAGCTCAAGTAAACGGTTGCATTATTTTTGTTTCATTCATCACATGAAAAATGCACCATTTTCATCCCAATTTGCCACTGAGTGAAGTAAAGTTCGAATCGAGGTCGATTCGACGTCATTTTGGGCAACTCGCCGGGGTGAACTCGAATCGAAGTCTTTATTTTATAAAAAAAATCAAAGTCGTTCCGACTTCGAATTATAACATCGGATCAATTTCCCGACGATGTCGGTTTGTCGAAATCGTGGCGTGTATTTTGTAACAAAGCGGGAATGAAGTCATATCGTCCCCTAAAAATACGGATGTCGTATGTAGCAAATCTTGACTTTTCAAGAGACGGTTTTTTAAGTTCAACATTAAATATTTTTAAAATGGCCCTATGGATTTTCTCAATTTTGGGACTCGATATAACCCAAATATTTCCCTCCCATCGGACTGATCCAATCTTAATGTAAGTTTTGTTGGGAAGATGTTATAAGCTAATTTGTTTAGAATGCATTTTGTCGTATGTTAAATTTTTTCACAAAACGGAAAAATTCTTTGATATACGACAAAAAACATATTGATAATATGTATAATATAAATTTTTTGCTGAAAGTTGTGAAGATTCTGAAGATAATAACAGTATCATCCAATAATGATTCGACTAACGGGACAAGTCAATGCAGATATTATACCATGCAACATCTGCGAACGTTTTCGAATGCATATAAATTTCAATATTCCGTTTTTGTGAACCCAATCGTGAACAGAGAATTTTTTTTAGCTTAGCAATCAGTAAAGTCAGACTATGAACTTACCTGAAGAATTGATGGCGCTCATTAGGCGCTGGTTTTGAGGTACCAACTATAAAGTAATTGTATCAATTGAATTCAAGAATTCAGAACCCAATAGGAATGCAGTAGAAAAGCGCTTTATACAGGGCGATTAATGATCAGCAGAAAAACTGTTGGCAATTTTTAATACTAGGTAATAAAATACAGTTTGTGTTGTTAATCCTTTATTCAAAAATAATAATACTGCGAAATGATTATTAATTATTAATTAAGAATAATACATATACATATATTATTTACTGAAATAGTTCTTCATAAAATTTGCCATCATTCTCTTTGGCAAAGTAACACACCATACTTTTCAGGTCTTTTATTTTACTTTCGTGAAGTTTTTAGGATTTAAAAGTAGCTAGATTAAGTTGGGCCTAAAAAAGAAAAACCTAGTCGCTTGTGCTCACTTAAGTTCGAGTGGAATGAATATGAATATGAATATTACTCTTTATGCAAAATTGTATTCCTTTGTGACTTCTAGTTACAAAGATGTCACGTTACAAATTCTCAAAGAGTGTTCCAGAAATATCTTTGTTAAAAAGTAGGCGTGGTCATAAACCGATTTCAATAAATTTTTCCGTGTCTATTAACACAAATTATAAAAGTGTATAAACTAAGTTTCGTCATAATATCTCAATTATTTGTCCAGTTATGGGCTCCGAAATCTCGTATATTCCTTTGTCTAAAAAGATGCGGTGCAACGCCCATTTTCCAAAATTGTTCTATTTTTTGTTTCCGGTCTATTGTGGAACTCATGCCACAAAATTTCAATATGACAAAGATATCGCTTAAAATGTTTTTATTAGGCCACTTTATAGTTCCCATATATAAAAGTGGGCGTGATCGTCAACCGAGTTCGCTAAAATTTTGAATATGTATTACCACAAGTAATAAGAGTGCACAAACCAAGTTTCGTCATTATATATAAATTATTTCTCGAGTTATAGGCTAAGAAATCTCGTATATTCCTGCTTCTAAAAGGAGGCGGTAACACGCCCATTTTCCAAAATTTTTGTGTTTTTTTGTTTTATGTCCATAATTGAACTCTTGCCATAAAATTTCAATGATATATCTTTATATTTGACAGAGATATCGCTTAAAATGTTTTTATTCGGTCACTTTATAATACACATATATAAAAGTGGGCGTGGTCGTCAACCGCTTTTAACAATTTTCCGTCCCTAAGTAAGTAAATCACGCATACCAAATTTCATCGATATATCTTCAACGGGTTCTGAGTTATGAAATATAAAACTTTCAATGTTTTACCCTTAATAAGTAGGTGTGGCACCGCCCATTTTCCAAAATTTCATCAAATTTCTTCATAGAGGCCTGAGCTCAATACGTGGGTGAAATTTCATCGCTCCAGCTATATTAGTGACTGAGATACCGAATTTCCGATTTTAGTTGAAAGAGTTTTTAGTGCTTAGCACGAAATTTTTATTTTAATTCAATTTTTAATTGTTGGGGTAAGTGGAAAAAAATTCAACAACTATTTACAGCGAAGGTTGAGTGTATAGCTATTTCACGAAAAACCATTTTCGATCATCAGCACTCTTTTCGGAAGTGGATGCACCGGGGATTGAACCCGAGTCCATTCCAACTTCAGCCGCAATGACCCAACGGATAAACACACTCGGCCATTGAGACTCTGTGCAAGCTGTTGGATTTTCCCCACTTTTGCCTTTTTCATTTTCAACATTAACGTTAGTGTGTATATGCTTTTGCATATATTCTCCACAAACGTGCTGAATTTTTTGTTGTAGGCAGTTCGCAATGAACATTGTTGTTGGTATTTTATTTTATGTACTCTGAAAAAAATTCCCGTAGTTAAACCAACAACTTTCGGCTGTTGAATTTCCGTCTTTGATTCAACAGCAAAAGTGTTTGTTTTTACAGCAAAGTTTTTGATCCAACAATTTATTCAAAAACGGGCGTTGTTGATTCAAAAACTTGCTTGCCTTTAAAAAATTTTTTGTGAGAAAATATATTTTTGTGAGAAAACCAACAAAAAAAAATAATGATGGAGAGAAGATGAAAAGAAAAATCCAAAAAAAAAGTTTATTTTTAGCAACAACTTTCTCCCCGTTGTTGATTTAAAGGCAAAAGTATTTGACCCAACAGTTTCCGTTGTAAACAAAACTAATGAGAACAAATTTTTTTAAATTTTGTTTTTACAATAATTCAAATAATTCATGGATTCCTTTTTAGGAAATGGAAGTATAAATAAGTTACTAGAATTCAATATAATGTTGAATGTTCCACTATTGGATAGAATTTAAGGTTTATGTCATGGTTCGAATCCGGAGGAGAATATAAAATAAAGAAGAAAAATCATAATAAGAAATAAAGATAGCAACGAGTGAATGATAAGAAGGAAAGAAGAATAGGAGAACAAGCGGAGGCTACATATTTGCAGTTGGGACCCGGGCGGAGAGAAGATGAAGAATAAAATGCAAACAAAAATTTATTTTTAGGTGAAAATTTTTTCCAACAATCTCCGTTATTGACTTAAATCAACAACGCTCGCACCTTTGAAACAACAACGGAACGTTGTTGGGCACATTTCAGCTGCGGAAAGTAGTTGATTTAACAGCGAAAGTCTTTAGATTTACAACGTTTTTTTTTCAGAGTATATACCAAACAACGTTAACAATTTTACTTGAAAGAGTTTTTAGTGCTTAGCACGAAATTTTTATTTTAATTCAATTTTTAATTGTTGGGGTAAGTGGAAAAAAATTCAACAACTATTTACAGCGAAGATTGAGTGTATAGCTATTTCACGAAAAACCATTTTCGATCATCAGCACTCTTTTCGGAAGTGGATGCACCGGGGATTGAACCCGAGTCCATTCCAACTTCAGCCGCAATGACCCAACGGATAAACACACTCGGCCATTGAGACTCTGTGCAAGCTGTTGGATTTTCCCCACTTTTTTCCGATTTTTTCTATATAGGTAAAGTGGGCGTGGTCATGGTCCGATTTCGCCCATTTTCAATACCAACAGTCCCAGTCTCTATACCAACTTGCATTTCAAATTTCATCAAAATATCTCAATTTTTGCGCGAGTTAGAGTGCGTAGGGACGGACGGACGGACAGATGGACAAGGCTCAATCGATTGCTCTTTTCACCCTGATCATTTTGATATATATAAGTCTCTAAGTATATATCTATCTCGATTATTTCATTCTCTTACAATCCACCGTTATGTGATTAAAACTATAATACTCTGTGTACTATGTAGTACAGCTGGGTATAATAAGTTAAGCTAAAGTTGTATGACGTACAACAAATGTATTTTTAATTAAAACAAGTAAGGAAGCCTAAGTTCGAGTGGAATCGAACATTAGATACTCAGCTGTATGCTTTCATTGTTTGTTTGCGTTTGATGAAAACACGGTGTATTTTATATAAAGCAAGTGATGCATAAAGTGGGCGTAGCCACACCCATTTTCAACATTTTTATCAGTCATCCAACTAAGCATATGAATATTATTCTTTGTGCAACATTTCATTCCTTTATGACTTCTAGTTACAAAGATGTCACGTTACAAATTCCCAAAGGGTGTTCCAGAAATATCTTTGTTAAAAAGTAGGCGTGGTCATAAACCGATTTCAATAAATTTTTGCGTGTCTATTAACACAAGTTATAAAAGTGTATAAACCAAGTTTCGTTATAATATCTCAATTATTTTCCAAAATTTTTGTGCTTTTCGTTTTATATCCGCAGTTGGACTCCTGCCATAAAATTTCAATGATATACCTTTATATTTGACAGAGATATCGCTTAAAATGTTTTTATTAGGCCACTTTATAGTTCCCATATATAAAAGTGGGCGTGGCCGTCAACCGATTTTAACTATTTTCCGTCCAAATGTTTTTCTAAGTAAGTAAAGCACGCGTACCGAATTTCATCGATATATCTTCAATAGTTTCTGAGTTATGACATATAAAGCTTTCAATGTTTGACCCTTAATAAGTGGGCGTGGCACCGCCCATTCTCCAAAATTTCATCAAATTTCTTCATAGGGGCCTGAGCCATGTTACATAAGACAAAGTGCATGCCGGATATCTCAGAAATTATAGGGTTTAGGAACGAACTGATAGCACCATTCGAAAGCGCAAGCACAGTTTATTATGAATATGCAATAATCCCAATTTCGAAAAAAAGCACATACGACATCCGTATTTTTAGGGGACGATATGTACATCTCAACTTATTTTATACCCCGCACCTCTTAGTCATAACTTAGCTGGAATTAGTTTGAAATTTTACCTATATATACTCATATATTTCACAGGTATGTATATTTGCTTTGTATATTTGCTTTGTTAAATGAAGTTATATGGCTTTAAAAAAGCCTGCTTTTGTCCAATAAACCCATTGTCGTAAGAGTACCATGTTATTTTTAACTAAATTTCTTGTATTGAAGAAGTGTTTTCTATGCTCACTGCATTAGCGACTCCCCGACGTTCCAATACTCCAAGCATTAGTTATGAAGCGTTATCAAGTTGTCAATTGTACGTCGTCAAAGATTCGTTTTTGCACGTCGCTATCTTGTAATCTTTGCACGTCGTCAACAGGTCGTTTTTGAACGTCGTTATCTAGTCGTTAAGGTACGGCATCTACGAGTCGTTTTGGCACGTCGTCAATGACTCATTTATGTGGCTCGCTAGTTAACTGTTCTTTTCATCCACTTACGACTTCGCCGGCAGGTCGCACGCGATAGTCGCTGGCGAACGAATCTTTCACTAGACCGAGCCGGAATCGAATTCGATTCGATGTTGTCAGGCAAATTGGAATAGGGCACATGTTGATAATGCTGTCATGTAATAATGTTACGTTTTCGTTCAGAATAGGAAACGCTATTAGTATACAGATATGAGACCAATAAAAATTATATAAACTTAGTTTTGCTATAATCTGTTTTTATTTCCCCCAACTGAATAAATAGAAGAGTAATAGACACATATTAGGGATTCAAACCCCGGAAATAGAATTTCATCCCGAGATTTTCGGGGTTTCAAAAAGGGCTGAATCCCGGGATAAAAATCCCGAATATGTGTATTACTCTTCTATTTATTCAGTTGGGGGAAGCATGCAGCACCTCATTTTAATTGTGAAAAAAAAACCCCGAGTATGAGTTGCTCACTCATGTTTAAACAATAGGTGGTTTTTCTATTAGGCGACCGTGAAAAGAAAGGTCAACTTCCTAGAAATTAATTACAAGCACTTAGAGGGCTTCGCGCCTATTCGAATTTTTGCCAATCACCAGCGGAGTTCATTATGTTGAGCCAGTTACCGGAGGTTACCGGTAGAGTCCGCCTGGTGTAGCCTCTGTATAAAAGAATACGATTGGTTGATATTTATGCTACAAGAATATATGTTCCAAAAACATAGATTCCAAAAATTCGATGTTTCTATTCGTTCTTTTACAAAGCAACACTGCTCTTGCAGGTTGACAAACAGCTAAGCGCTTTGAGCTCGACGCGCTTAACATAGCCAGCTGGCTTGGTTTTGTTGTTGCTTTCCATGTTTTTCGCTAATCTAGCATGTGTTTTTTGCAACTTGCGCGCAAAATAACTTGGCTAATATTAAAGCAAAGGTTGACATTTTGCCTGAGGTAGAGTTCCGTAAAATATGCATAAGTTTTAAGTACCGTGTAGCACAGTACACGTGATAGAAGTTAACTTCTTACATCAATTTATATTCGCTCGAAAGCAACAAGTAACAAGTTTCATATATCATATGAGAAACGAATTTGCAAATACATCCCTGCAAAAAATGCGATTAATCAGGGACAAATCTATGTATATCGTTATTAATCGCACATTTTTTTGCAGGGATATTTCAATGAAAACTATCGCATGTGAGCCGTGTTTCACATACGGTGATCCTAACCCAGATAAAAATTTTTGCATGTAAATCCCGATCCTGCATTTGTTTTCAACTACTTTACTAGTAGTTTAACATAAATCACTTTTTAATATATTTATTTGGCAACTAACTTTTTTCCGTGAGGGAATATTCACATCCGGTCTCATGCATTAGTGGTAGGGTATTTGTATTAGTGTGCGAATATCTATGCAACATTATGTCATTTTACATAGCGCTGAGTATATGCTAACAGTGGTTGAGAATTTTCGAAGATAGTAATAATACTGTTCTCAAACGGTGGGAACAGTTGACTCGCACGGTGGTTCGGGAGGCTTCAAACCTGTCATCACGAGAAACGAGAGTGGGCATACAAATAACGGTACTAATAAGTGGAGTTGGATAAAAAGCAATATATACCAACAATTGCACGGGAAATTAGCTCGTAAACAACCCGGAATAGTTCGAAAACAATTTTTTTTATGGAGTTAGTGGCGTGATCCGCGATGAAGCCGAGCTTAGGAGAAATAGAGTGTAGGAAGCTCTAGGGAGTTCTTAGATAATTGTTGAGCGTGGCGGTCCCAAACATTTTAGCAGCGCGTCGTAAATTTTATCTGACAGTCACACAAAAAGACAAAAAAATATATTTCGTTATAAACTAAAATACAAAAAAAATAATTATATGTAATGGTGTTGACGGTGCGCATAGACGAAAAAAAATTCTTTTAGAAAATAAATTAATGAAAAAAAAAAAATATATATAAAAAAAAATATTGCGTGATGAAAAACAAAAAAAAAAAAATTTAACAATTTCCACGACTCGCTGAATCTTCGGTATTAACTTTGGAGAGAAAAAAAAAAAAAAATTTAAAAATCATATATGTGTATAGAGAAAAATACATATACATATATAAAAAGATTTAAATAAAACTAGAAGAATAGAACAAAAAAAAAGTTGGTGAACATCGAAAAAAAACAAGTGAAAATGCTTATAGATTGTATATAGGTATTAAACAAAAAAAAAAAAAGGATATATAGGATAAATATATATAAAAACAAGAAGAAGAAAAAACGTTATATAAACAGATAAATATATATAAAAACACGCAGAAACAATATGTGAATTATAACAAAAAAAAAAAAAAAATTAAGTGCCCCTAAATATACCTAAAGTACCTAGGGGAAAAGCTAGTTGAAATAAACATGTTATACGAATGTTGAAAGAAAGCTACAAAATTAAGACAACCACACAAATGGAAAAACCGCTCGAAAAAAACAGGATTATAGAGAAAACAAAAAGCAAAAATGAAAAATTTTGAAAGAAGAACATATATGTAGAGATTGATTTATTAATGGCTGAGCCACACAAAAAGAAAATTTGCGGAAATAATATTCGAACAAAACTAAGGAAAAAACAACTTAAATAGGTGAAATAAAGAAAACCTAAACGAAAAAAAAAACTAAAAAATCAGACTAAATGAAAGCAATCATCGGGGAGGTGTGAGGCGACGACATACAGGGGAGAATCGTGGAAGCCGCAACCAGAACCGGGATCATGGCTTAGGCATAAGTTTTTTGTATAGGGTAGTGTGTTAAGTGAAAGATTCTAATAATTGGATTTGTCTTATATACTGGGTAAGAATATATACATATAGTTACATAGAAGGTACATGCCAATATATATATAAACATATATACATATATATGTATATACATATATATATATATATATAAAAGAGTAGGAAGGAAAAGATGGAAAATTCATTCCCCACCATGTAAGTGAAAGAAGTGGTGAACAATGGTGAGAAACGTACAGTGATTATGTAGAAGTTGGTTTTTTTTTGTGTGTTATTTGCAAATATTCTAGCCGTCGTCATCCCCATCACTGGCCAGTAGAGATGAGCGAAACTGCGATTTTTCGATATCTGTGATTTCGGTGATTGCTATTTTTAAATCACTGTGATTTTAAACTGCTATTGCGATTGCATGGACTGGTATAAAATCATCAGTTACCGGTAGAGATTAATTTTACGTTTTCTGAGCCATATAACCTGTCTTTATTTTATGTTAACAAAATGATAGCAATAACAACGCATTCCGCAGTAATAGCCGTGTTTTTATTCAAGCGCATATACATCTGCTCTTAAATTTTGTATGGACTGCTAAGCGCGGATAGAGATGTGCGTTTAGAAATCCATACAAAATTTAAGCGCAGATGTATATGCGCTTAAATAAAAACATGGCTAATATCGCTGTTTGTAAATATTTTTCAAAGACAAATTGTAAATTCAATAATTTTTTTTTCTTATATTTCTATATATGTACGTATGTGGTCTGCTCAAAAGTGTAAACAAAAAGAAATTTATAATGCTTTTGCGATTCCGATTCACATAGGTGAACTGCTTACTTGCTACATCGATAACAGTTGCCAATAAGTAGTGAACTGCTATTTTGAAAAAGTGATCGCAATTGCGATTTGTGATTTTTTATTCACACACACAGTGAAAAAATCACCGTTTGCGATATATCGCTCATCACTACTGGCCAGCTGAAGGAGGACAATTCGGTAAGTCAATTTATTAAAGATCATAATATGTAACACCTATTTCACCTATTCTTTCATCCCTATCTTGGAAATTTTATAAAATTAAATATGTATATAATAGTGAGGCATGTGGCACATAAAATGTAGAGATGTGGTAATTTAACTTTATTTTCGAAGATGTTAAATCACCAGATTCTAGTTAGAGTTTTTTTTGTTATTAGCTTTGTTCAATAACTCAAAATTTTTAATTGCTTTTACAAATACTTGCGAATTTTATGTTCAATAACCCAAAAAATTTGCAAAAGAGACCCAAATTGGGAGAGTAAGACTTCGAGAGAGTTGAAAATAGTTGCAAGTAAAATTTTCACTTGCAACTACTTGCAGCTTTAAAAAAAATAGAAGCGTCAAAAACATATTATCACAAAAATTTCAATTGGAAATATGCAAACATTTTAATCGCAAATTTCTAATTGCATACTAAATAAATTAGCGCAAAAAGGAATCTTGACGATATTTTGGAATATCCAAAGTAGATTTTCGTCTTCCTAACTCAGTTATTTACATTCATTTTCAATTTCAAAGATTTCAATTACAACCTAACCTAAAAATCAAATTGTGAAAACAGCGCATCAGCTGTTTACTTGCAAATGTTTACGATTTTGTGTTCAATAACTTTGGTTGATAATTTTCTCTTTTTCTCGTTTTTACTCTTAATTTGTCACTGACGCTCTTCTTCCATGTAAAGTTGTTGAACAAAGCTATTATTAGTTAACATGACTAGAATTCGAAACTCCCACTGTTATAATTTTTGCGCTCTTACCTTTTGGTGAGATTATTTTCTTTTGTTTTTGTAATTAAGTGGATCAATTTCTCCCACCAAATAAATATTAGGGTACCGACAGTCAACAACGAGTTGACGACCCGTTTCCGAAGCCCGAGTTCGTTCCGAGTTAGACAAAGTGCGTGCCCGTATGAAAAGATAAAAATCAGCTGTTTTCTATTTTGAACAGCCGTGTGAGTGTTGCCGTATTTGAAATAATCGGAAGACACAAAAATTTCGCATGAAATACCCAAACTTAGTACCGATGTTTACTCTCAATTTAAATTTTTAAATATATTGTTTTCTTTAAGAAAAAAGCGACACAGGCGAAAATTTTTAATAAAAAAATGCGCGATTTTGTATTCCAAGTTTTGGTAATTATCTAGTTTAGGTGACAACGGTGAAAATTGGTAAATTTTCAAGAAGTGAGGTGTCAATCGACGCGTTTTGATCACATGAACACGAATACGAAGCGGAACTTAATTTTTTATCGCAACAACAAATGACGGCGGTGTAAAAACGGGTTTTTGAGTGGCGGGTCCTATCCCTCCTCAGGAGTCAGAGTTGCATTTCTGATGTATTTTGTTATTTTCTTGTTGAAAAGTGAAAAATAAGTAAAAGAAAATACACATTTTTGGCAATGAATAAAGGAATAACCATACGCAATTTTTATTTCGTGCTTACACAAAAAAATTTCTAAAAGCTGCCATTGTCGCAATTTTGTTTGCCTGTGTGAATTTTATGACGGAAAATATCAGTTGTTCACTATCCGCTGGCCCGCTATCCGTTGACCCATTCAAAAATGGTAAAAAGGGATAATTTTGAAATAAAAATTACTTTTATTTATCGTAAATTACTAGTTACTAACATCATTTATGTAACTTTTTTATTTCATCCTGTGCGAATTTATGCTCCGAAAAAAGTTATAACTGGATAATCTCGATTTTAAGTTTATTTGAAACTAAAATAAACGTATTAAAAATGGTTTCATGTGAATTAATAACATATACATAAATGATAATTATTTTCAATAAATGAGCTAAACAATTATCTAATAACCCATATTTCGCTTAAGTAAACTTAAGCTGTTTTTCCTATGAAGAAATATATATTCCATTACATTTTACACTCGCATTGATTTCGTTTAATAATACAATGAAAAATACCGTTCAAATGTTTTAGTGACTAAAAAAGTTCGTTCGGCAACACCGCGTTGAGCAAAAGCAATCAGCTGACACGTTTTCCGGCAAAAATCAAAATGCTCGTTGATTTCTGCGGTACGGGCTGCGTACTCGTATGTTTCGGTCGTTGGTGAGTTTTCATTTATATGGCACTCTCATAAGGTAGATCGTGTCAGCTGACACGGGTTGCGGCAACTCGTTGTTGACTGTTAGCACCATTAGTTAACAGTGAGTGAACTCGAGCTCTAGTGGTGTGTTTGAACAGTATAAGAGAGTGGTAACAAAGAGCAAATATCGTGGTGTATAATTGTATGTTTCTACATTCGCTCACCTGCTCACAGCAGACTGTAAAGTTAGGTTATTTATTCACCCCAACAGGCTCATTATAGTTATTCACCACCATGACTAAAATTCGAAAATTCTATGCCTATGTTAAGTGGTAAAGATGGGTTATGGGCAAGCATGGGCACCACCACAAGCGAACAAGCAGAGAGCGTGAGCATGTAGTAGTGTGCTTAAAATTGCACAGTGAGGCAAAATTCAAAAATTTTTCGTAACTTCGTGTGTTGATGAAAATTTAATTATATCAGATTTTATAGCATGAAAATAGAGGTTATATTAAAAATAGGTATGTTTGTAGATACAAATTTAATAAAAAAATAAATATTGATTGATTTCGATTCACATTCGAATTAATTGCAATTTCAATATAAAAGCATACAAAATTAACCCATTTTCAATTTTAAAGAGTTAAAAATGGCATAAAAAATTATATTTCATTTGATTTCAAATGGCTACATTTAAAACTATTGAGAATATTTAAAATAAAAAAAATAATAAATTTCCCAACCAATCTTAAACATTTTAAAAAAAATTCATACATCAGTCGCCCACTGTTGTTACGGACAAAAAAAAGGCATCAACCTGCTTCCATCACTGTTGAAGGCGAACTGAATCGTTTTCTCGCTGAAATAATTATGCTCTGAATTTGTGTACGTATACCAGGGATGCCACTAAGAAATTTTTTTTCCTACCAAAAACCTACCAAAATGACGTCGAACCTACCAATTTTTTTTTTTTTAATATGAGATTTAACCATATTCAACAAATTCATCTAGGGAAACTGTGCCAGTAACCGACCACCCCGCAGTAACCGGACACTTGTTTTTTTACCGCTTAAAATAAAAAAAGTTTATTTTTTTTTTTTTTTTTTGAAAAATTTACTTTTATGCTTGTACAACAAATGCAGGTTGCGCTTCAAACTGAGTTTCTGAACAAAGCCATACTCGGACAGGTTGGAGGAAATCAGGATTTACATTTTGTGGAATAACATTTGAGAAATAATGAGGGCAAGCAACTGATCCTCAAGGAAATGTTAGAAGATTTATCGAAGGAAATAGCGGGCATTGTTTCCACTTGGTACAGCAAACACATTTACTACCTACGTAGGTCTGATGACTTGTTGTGATACCACGTGGAGCTATTCATTACACACCATGTATACGAACAACCTGGTTTGCTTCGCATAGCGTAAAATATCAGATGCCTTTCTGTTTTCAATCTCCTCCAGCTGTGTTTGTGGAGGCAAGCGTGCCTGGAGTTGGACAGCGCGGGACAAGAGTATAGGTAGTGCCCTACGCATTATACTTCATCATCCCTGCAGATGCGACAGAAATTGTTTGTGCGCGTTCCATGGATGCTCATGAGGCAGTGGTCTGTTGTTATGCCAGCTAGAGGCCAATGTGGGGACGGCTGAGAAGAGATATGTATGTATATTCGGACAAAGTCAATGAGTCTCCGGAAAGTATAGAAGCTCTAAGAAAACGTTTCTATTTAGCAGAGTTTTGTGACAAAGCTCTACTGAAAAGACACGTTTTCTCAACAGTGTTGTGGCAAATCAATGATGTTAGTTGAACGAAGGCAAAAACCTACCAAAATTCAAATCGTCCTACCAACCTACCAAAAGGTATAAAACCTACCAGTTTTGGTAGGAAAAGCCCAAAAGTGGCATCCCTGACGTATACATTTTTTTATGCTCGCAGCACAAAGAGCTCTCTTTGCCCATGTCCGGTTATGGGGAAATGAGAATACCTCAGGTATAGTTGTACAGTGGTAGAGAAAAGCCAAACAAGCTAACATAAATATATACATATATTAAGCGGTAGATGTAAACGCTTGCATGCGCGTATGAAATTGGTTGGTGAAATCTTCATTTAGCATAAAGAAAACATGTTAGGAGTTTAAGCAAATTTTTTTTATAATAAATATGAATTGAACCGTTTAGAAGAAATGAAGGCTTAATTTAATTTTTGTATTTGCTCGCGGAGGCAATGGTAGGTTTTATTATGGGCTAAAAGAGCCAACGTAAATATATATTTCTTTTAGCAGGTTGGGTGGGTAAAGAAGGAAGTGCAACAACATCTAAGCCTTCCATAACGCTGCCGGAAGGACTCTACCCTGGCGAATGGTATGACATCGGTAGAGTCAGTTTATTTATATGGTATGGTAAGTTACGTATGTATGTATCTTCTGTTTAGATTGCGCGTTCTTGTGACACTAGTTTTTTTTCTCTAAAATTTCCACCTTCTCTAGCCCCTCAATAAAATTCTATATTAAATCTCTGTTTGATTTTTTTTTGTGAGGCCGAGGAACAGTCTATGTAGGAGCAAGATCCCCCCTCCCCCATATCCGCAAATGACTAGCTGGTAGTAGCAAACAGAGTACCCGCTCCTTAAACCCTATCCGTGCTCGGCGAATTGGCATCACAGCTTGTTTGGTTTTGGGTCGAGTAAAGAACACGACATGCATAATTTCGACGTCCAGATCATAAAATAACTGTAGCCCAACGTGGGCCACAAGCCAGTCCATCACATAAATGGCGCCCAACGTGGGGCACAAGCCAATTCCATCACACTGTTCGATTTCTTTTTTCCGTGTTGATTTGGCAGCACAGTGCTTTTTTGATTTGGCAGAACTGAAAACTGACATTTTGTATGTATACATATATATACATATACCCTGCAGTAAATTTGTTTCACTGCTAAGTAATCATTGATGATTCTTTGTTGAATATTCATCACTATCGTTTTGCGTTGGTGCAAGCGAGCAAGCTATATTGAAAAAACCAAACGAAATACCAACAAAATACCATCTAGAAACCAATCCATCATCTAAAAACCAACGAGCCAGCTTGTATTTCGGTAGGTTTTTTGACATTCGGCAGGTTTTCTGACAAATTTTTCAACAACAACTATAAAATAAATTATATTTAAAATAAAAAATATATGGAAATACAAATTGGAATTTGCTTCTGCTTTGGCCGTAAGGGGAAGAAAAAATATACTGCGCACTGGCTTCTCCTTATAACATGGAATACATAGCTATCCCGCCATTTGAGTTTCATAATTAATTTCAGTAATTTAAATTCAAATTTCCAAAAAAATAATTTTTGAAATAACTATTATTTTCATTTAGTTTGAAGTTTAATGTCAATCAAGTTGTTTTTGAGGGAGTATTTATCTCTTTTCAACGTACAGAAGAATTGTTTTTGTATTTTGACTTTCGTTGGGTTTTCCAAACCAAAAATACCAGAGAAAAAACGTAGTGTCATTAATGCTAGAGACACACATCGTAGTATAGTAGAAATATTGCGATATATACCACATATGTGTCACTCTCATATTGTAGTTTAATTGAAAATTTTCATAGTAAAGCCAAATCATAGTATTGATATTATAATATTTCTACCAAATGTGTGTCTGAGGCAATAGGCATAAGGAAAGCAAACCATTTATTTGAAAAAATTCAGCAGCCTTATATGAAAGTATTCACCGATGCCTCCTCATGATGAATTTCATCAGTGATTCATAAAGGATTCATTTCAGATTTTTACTGCGGGGTATATGTTTGTATATGTATATACACAAGCAGCTGTCGGCCATATTTTTCATTCAAACAAATTATGGAAGCAACACATAAAATATGAGTATAAAGGTCATATAATTAAATTATATATAAATTTGCCTCAAATAATTCTTGATCCATGATTTTTTATTTTGTTTTCTTTTACTTTCTCAAATCACAAATGGTTTGTTGATATTTCTTCTTCTTTTTACTTCTTTTCAAGTGCTTATCTTCACCCAGACCCAGATGTAATAACTGAAATGCGCCTGTGGTTGTGTGTTTTTGTTTGTACAAATTCTATTTATAGAAAAGGCGATGCTTGTTCTTGTTATTAGATTTTGTTTATCGGCAAGCTCATCCGATTGGTTTTTATATTGGTTGTTTGATCGTTTTTATTTCAATAATTAACTAGTATCTATGTAATCCCCGTTATTCGGGTGGCACTTTAATTTAATAAAAAATGACAAAGAAAATTGTTTAATAAAAAAAAGCAACAAGAAAACTGACTCGACCTGGACTTGAACCAGCTTCATTTGAATCGGAAGCCTAGCATCTTACAGCTGAGCTACCGCGCTAGTTGGGAGTGCCACATAATCCCCAACGCACAAAATCCTCAAAAAAAAAATCCCCAAAATCAAAATCCCCAAAATCAAAATCCTTAAAATCAAAATCCCCAAACACGAAATCCCCACATTTTTTCGGGGATAGCGTCACAAAATCCCCAAGAGATTACTAAATAAACAACATTGAATATCATATTTAAAGAACCGCATTCCGAGTCTTATCTGAGCTCTGATACGTAATGACATATATGTATACATACATATAAAATACATATGTATATCCCTGCAAAATTGGGTCGTTTTCGACATAATGCGCCCTACGGGGTATCTAAGAGATTCCATATTTTATAAAAAATATGTTCATCTAAATAAATGAAATGAATAAATGAAGGCGAAGGCCGCCTACGCTGAAGGGTGTACTACGCAGAAGGACCGCCACGGTTATGACACACGTCCGGACTTGGATGGGTTATATTTTATAAGCGCGGCCAAAGGCCGCCAGTGCAAAAAGGTTTTCTACTCAAAAGTACTGTGGATTGCTCTATACGTTTTACTCCAGAAAGAGAATTCTGCCGGCTGAGGGTTATTTTTTTTTTAAGCGCGGCCGAAGGCCGCCAATGCAAAAAGGTTTTCTACTCGCGCAAATTTTACACATCATTACTTATATTATTTCTATATTTTTTTTCGACATTTTGTACCCAACCCTATGTAAATATGTAATCATAAGTTATTGAGATGAATTTATTAATAAACATTTGTGAAATCATCACGTATACAATTTCTTGTGAGTTTCAGTTTGAGAAATAATGTCCAATGTAGAATTCTCATATTCTGCGTGAAATAAATGAAAATTAGGTTAGAAATCGCCGAAATGTGGGGATTTTGTGTTTGGGGATTTTGATTTTAAGGATTTTGATTTTGGGGATTTTGATTTTGGGGATTTTGATTTGGGGATTTGATTTTGGGGATAATGTGGTAAACCCCCGCTAGTTACGTGAGTTGTGTCAAACGGTGTACTCTAATTTCTTCTTGTGTTATTAACATTCTCACTTCGCTTATTTCACCACAGCACTGTTCTGGTTAGAATTTCTTATGTACTTACACGTATACATATGTACATACATACATGTACATACAAATCTCCAAAAGAGTTTAAAATAAAAATAAATTTTTTTTTGACATACTGAGCACCTAATGCTTTTCCTTAAATAGGTACTTATATTTTCGTTCATCGTTTTGTTTTTATATTAAACTAGCTGTACCCGGCCAAGCTTTGCTTTGGCCCACTTCCTATTATAGGCATTAGAAGCGAAAAACGGCTCACTTTAAAATAAGTGGGAAGTATCTAGATACCGAACTTTCCTCGGGCTGCCAACCTCAGCAAAAGTCAGATAAGTTAAAAAAAAGTGAAGGAAAAAATGTCTTTATACCTTTTTTCTTCGTATTAGTCTTACACTCCCTTTCCCTCTATTATTCCCTTTCCATTTATCTTTCCCTTTCCTTTCATTTCCGCTTCCGTTTTCTTTTTGCTTTCCAGTCATATTTCGCTTCTCTTTCCCTTTCTCTACCACTCTCTCTTACCTCTCTTTTCTCTCTTTCTCCCTTTCCTTCCCCCTCTTATTCTTTCTCTGATTCCCTGCCTTATTGTCTCTCTCCCCATTCTGGTCATTCCATTTTCATTATATTCTCCCTCTTCTTTTCCATCCCTTTGCATTTGCCTCTCCCATTCTCATTACCCTTCCCCTTTCCCTAGGGAACCGGGTTTAGCATAACATAATTGAGTACCGGGCCTAAGAATCGGAATAAAAATAGCTCTATGTAGCAGCCCTGGTCAACACCTGTAATTTTATATCGGTATTGCTCGGCAACATCCCGGGGTCATCCAGGTTCACGTATTGACCCACATCTGGGGACCCGGCCTAGGAATAATAGATTCATACCTATATAAAATCCCAGCTCAACACACTTCATTTGATACCAATATCGCTGGGAAATTTTCCTTGGTCATCCGTCCACGTTTCGACCCACATTTTGGGACCCGACATACGAATGATAATAATTTTATTTCTATGGAAGAGTCATGCTCATAACATTTCGTTTGATACCAATATCGCTGAGAAATATTTCGTGGTCCACGTTTTGACCCATATCTGGGAATCATAATGGGTACGGCTCCATATAAAATTCCTGCTCCAACATTTTCATTTGATACCAATATACCAGAGAAATATCCCGGTGTTATCCGGGTCCACGTATTGACTCACATCTTGGGACCCGACCTAGGAATCTTAATGAATTCATTTCTATGTAAATTTTATATATAAAATACCCTTTATTTGATACCTTTGCTTACTTTAATTGGCACGTAACCGTCTAGACGATTTTAGCCGAGTCTAATAAAACACGCGAGCTATTTCTATTTCGTGGAGCATGGCGCCATTTGGGAATACCTAAGGAGTAGGGTTGCCAGGCATACTGATTTGATCAGTACAATACTGATTTTTCGTGCTCCGTACTGATGGTTTTAAAAACCTTAAGAAATACTGATTTTTTGGATTTTGTACTGATTTGTACTGATTTTTAGCCGACACTAAAAAAATTAATTTTTATCACCCTGCACTGTTTTATTTTCCAACTGTTTTCATTTATTTATTTATTTATTTATTGATGTCTAAAATAGTTCATATTTTCACAGACATTTAAGCGTAATTTAATATAACAAATAAGTATAAATTTATGATCTGTATAAATACATAGTACTCGACGAGCAACATGTATTTGTTGTTGTGAATTCCGATGAGTGAGAGAATTTTCGGATTCTCACATCGATCAAATTTGCTGGGTGATACAAGCACCCAGCACGCCGAGGTTTCGGGGTAATAATGTGTTATGTTGTGTATATGCACTCTAATCATCGATTTAAGCGTAACCACCTCTCACCGATGACGAAAATGTGTCCGAATTTCATCGGTGTTTTGCTCGTAAGCATAACCACGGCATAAGTATGAAACAATTAGGAAGGAGGAAGCAATGCGAGCGTTAAATGTCATAGAAACATGATTGACAGTTAACGATAAGGAAACAAAAACAAAATGCCAGTAATAAAGAAGATTTTCTCCCCGTATATTGTTTTTTTTTTTTTTGGAAGGCAATGTACTGATTTTTTCGGGAAAGGTACCTGGAAACCCTACTAAGGAGTCAGCATCACTGTCCACCTGATCTTCCCAACGCAGTGGATGATCCACATCTGGATACCCGTCTTCTCTTAGACTTCCACTCCCTTTCTCTCTTTCATCTCCGTTTCCTTTACCTTTCAATTCACTTACCCCTCCTTTCCTCTCCCCTATTATTTGTCACCCTTTCCCACTCCCAATCTCTCTCTCCTCTTCTCATTTTATTTTCGTTTCCTTCCCCTTGAATTCCCATTCCATTCGATTTTCCTCTTCCTTTTTATTGCCCTTTACCAAGGGAACCAGGTTGAGCATTACATCTAGAACATTTCTGTATTGAAGCCATGATTCCCACTTTTCGGTTCCATCAGAGTCCACGTTCTGACCCATACCTGGGGACCCGGCCTATGCATCACAATTAAAATAGTTAAGTGTCGAAGTCCTCATCAAGACCTTTCATTTGATACCAATATCGCTCAGAAATATTCGAGGGTCATTCAGGTCCACCTTTTGACCCACATCTCGAGACCCGACCTAGCAATCACAATGAGTACTCTTTTATGTAAAATCCCTGCTCAATACCTTTCACTTGATACCAATATCGACCAAAAATATTCAGCGGAAAGTCGGATCCACGTTTTGACCTTTTGACTTATATCTAGCGAACCGACTCACAGTGCTTCGTCCCATAGGCAAAATTGAGATAAAATAAACTGCGTAATTTATTCAAGTAATACATATATATTTTTGTGAAGCTAACATATCACCTGAAATAAATATATAAGTAGAATTTATAATCTCATGCTTTTGTTGCCAATAGAGGTCGCTAAAGTCAGTGGCCGCTGTGGTGCAGTGGGTAGAGTGCTCGCCTGCTATGCCAGAGGTCTCGGGTTCAAACCACGGTCCGAGCAAAACACCAAAAAATTTTTCTAATTAGTAAAAATCCAATTATTGGATTTTTTAAGAGCAGCGGTCACCTCTCGGCAGTGGGCGGCATACCCTCCGAGTGTATTTCTGCCATGAAAAAGCTTCTCACAAAAAATGCATTCGCCGTTCGGAGCCGGCATAAAACTGTAGGTCCACCCAATTAGTAGGAAAAACAAAAAGGAGCACACCTCGAATTGGGAGAGAAGCTCGGCCATAAAACTTGTCAGAGTTATAATAGCGCCATTGTATTATTATTATTATTAAAGTCAGTACGATTTTGAGGCAAAACTGTTTTAAGGTAATACGATTTTTAATGTGTTACAAAAAAAAATTGCCAAAAATTCATTTTAAATCGGATAACTCTGAAACTTGCCACATTTGCTTACCATTATATGCCCTAATAGCTGAAATAACTTTTGATAAATGATTTATTTCAGAAAGGTGACTAGTTCCATGGAAACATTTGCGACTTTTTTATTGGAGTTAAAAAAATTACTAAAGTTTGATAGAGTCAAACAAAAAAATAAAAAAGAACGACTATTTTTTTATTAGCGAATTTGATTAACTTTGAAGTCTTCTAGTAGAATCTGTAAAAAAATTGCATTGTTTTTTGCCGGAAATGTAGAAATTGTACGATTTTGTAAAGCCATATTTTTAAAATTTAAAAAAATTTTCCAGAACCTTATATATATGGTATAGAAAAAATTTAGCAAAATTAATGTATGTAGTTATTTTTTCTCTCATGCTATAGAAAATTAGCCTTATTATTCTAAAATATACAGTTTTTATTAATATGTGACAAATACTAACAAAAAACATACATGTAATACTAACTTTTTTAGGTGAGACACATATAATTTTACAAAGTTTGACAAAATTTACAAAAAAAAAAACAAGAAAAAACGACTATTTTTTTATTTTAATTTTCGATTCTATGCTAGGAGGTCTTGCTACCAAAAAAGAAAAAGTTTCAAAAATTATGCCGGAAATCGCTAATTTAGTACTTTATTTAACATCCCAAAAATTTTATTTTTACATGGAAAAATATTATAAAGAAAAAGTATTTCTGTGTTAACTCTAATAATATTGCGCTTTTTAAAGTTACAATTTGATATGTGCCAAAATCATATTGATATTTTGCAATAAAATAGTGCATTAAACTATAACAACCAACATATTTTCTGAACAAATTTAATTTAATTTTCTTTAGAACCATTTTTTGCAATAACTAACGGGAGTAGTCCATCCTTGATTTTAAAAGGATAATTATATATGTTATAGTAAGTTTTTAATGTATTGTGATTACATGTTAATCCAAAAATTACTTTTTGTAAAAAAGGATATATGGGAGGTAGTCATGTCCTTGCACTGAAAAGGACGAAACTTCTCACCTAGTTTAAAAACATAATTCTATAAACATACACCAAAATTCATTTCATTCTGTTTGAAATTGAAGTTGAAATCACAATTTTAAAATTAAGGATATATGGGAGGTACTTATATCCTTTCACATAAAAGAACGAAAGTTATAACCTAGTTTAAAAGCATAATTCTATAAAGATATGCCAAATTTGATGTCATTCTGTTTGAAATTGAAGTTGAAATCACAACTTTAAAATCAAGGACATATGGGAGGTAGTCATGTCCTTGCATCGATTTGGCCAAAACTTCGTTTTTTTCTTATCTCTATTATTTTATGCCTGTACACAAAATTTCATTGTTCTGCGATTACTCCCCTAATTTTGCCGATTCACTATATTGAGACGAAGCACTGTGCGACTTCCGGATTAGAAAAAAAATATGCATATAAACCATCTAGGGCAAGGTACTCATCTGGTATGTAAATTTCGTCTAAATCCCTCCACGCGTTTCGGCGAAAGCCGGCGACAAAGAAATGGGCTTGATTTTTATATATATATAGATTATTTCTCAATTTTTAGTGCGATTTTAAGATTAAAGCGTGCTTTTTAGTTTTTTTTAAGCTATTATTTATTATTAAAATAAAAAAAATAAAAAAATTAAAAAAAAAATCAGTCGCCTGGCTTGATTCGAACCTACCTCCCTTAGCTTCAAGACCAGACACACTACCTCTGCGCCACCACACCACTTGCGTGGGGTATGTCAAACGCTGCACTTACACTGAACAAAACGGGTGGTTGCTTTCATTGTAATATGTACATATGTATTTGCAAATAAGTATGAAACTTGTTACTTGTTGCTTTCAATAGGTGAGTGAGTTGTAGTTGTTAGTTCAATTTAATGCAGCATTTGACATAATCAACGCAAGTGGTATGGTGGCGCAGAGGTTTTGCGTCTGGTCTGGAAGCGAGGGGTTGTGAGCTCGAACCGCGCGATATCAAGGTTGATTTTTTTTTAAATTAAAAATCAACTAAAATGGCTGCTATTTCCGGGGCAACTTCCGTTGCATCAAATTTCAAATCTCACTCTCCATAAAAACTCTGTATCGCCGCCTAAGAAGTTAACTTCAAAAATGCAAAAAATCCACAAAATTTTGACCAGCTATCACTCAGTGAGTTTTAACTCCACCGCCGCAAGTAGTATGTCGTTGGAAGTGTATTTTAATTACCTTTTGAACGAGGTACTGTTAGGTGTTATCGCACATGTAACTTTAGCGATAAATATTTTTGAATAAAGTGATAACCAAAAAACGCAAAATTACCGTTATCTCAAAAACTTAACCGTGCATAAAATAAAAACAAGTAAGGAAGCCTCAGTTCTAGTGGAATCGAACATTAGATGCCTACTCCGTTGTATGCTTTCATTGTTAGTTTGCGTTTGATGGAAACACGGCGTATTTTATATAAAGCGAGTGCCGCACAAAGTGGGCGTAGCCACGCCCATTTTCAACATTTTTATCAGTCATCCAACTAAGCATATGAATATTATTCTTTGTGCAAAATTTCATTCCTTTATGACTTCTAGTTACAAAGATGTCACGTTACAAATTCCCAAAGGGTGTTCCAGAAATATCTTTGTTAAAAAGTAGGCGTGGTCATAAACCGATTTCAATAAATTTCTGCGTGTCTATTAACACAAGTTATAAAAGTGTATAAACCAAGTTTCGTCATAATATCTCAATTATTTGTCGAGTTATAGGCTAAGAAATCTCTTATATATTGCTTTGTCTAAAAAGAGGCGGTGCCACGCCCATTTTCCAAAATTTTTCTATTTTTTGTTTCCGGTCTATTATCTCTATATTTGACAAAGTTATCGCTTAAAATGTTTTTATTAGGTCACTTTATAAGACCCATATATAAAAGTGGGCGTGGTCGTCAACCGATTTCTCTAAAATTTTGAACATGTGTTACCACGTAATAAAAGTGTACACACCAACTTTCGTCATTATATATAAATTATTTGTCGAGTTATGGGCTCAGAAATCTCGTGTATTCCTGTTTCTAAAAAGAGGCGGTGCCACGCCCATTTTCCAAAATTTTTGTGTTTTTCGTTTTATGTCCGCAGTTGGACTCCTGCTATAAAATTTCAATGATATATCTTTATATTTGACAGAGATATCGCTTAAAATGTTTTTATTGGGCCACTTTATAATGCACATGTATAAAAGTGGGCGTGGCCGTCAACCGATTTTCGAAATTTTTCGTCCAAACATTTGCCTAAGTAAGTATATCACGCGTACCGAATTTCATCGATATATCTTCAACCGTTTCTGAGTTATGACTCATAAAACTTTCAATGTTTGCCCCTTAATAAGTGGGCTTGAGCCCGCCCATTTTCCACAATTTTTGTGTTTTTTGTTTTATGTCCATAGTTGGACTCTTGCGACAAAATTTCAATGATAGATCTTTATATTTGACAGAGATATGGCTTAAAATGTTTTTATTGGGCCACTTTATAATACACATGTCTAAAAGTGGGCGTGGCCGTCAACCGATTTTAACTATTTTACGTTCAAACGTTTGCCTAAGTAAGTAAATCACGCGTACCAAATTTCATCGATATATCTTCAATGGTTTCTGAGTTATGACATATAAAACTTTCAAGGTTTGACCCTTAATAAGTGGGCGTGGCACCGCCCATTTTCCAAAATTTCATCAAATTTCTTCCTAGGGGCCTGAGCTCAACACGTGGGTAAAATTTCATCGCTCCAGCTATATTAGTGACTGGGATACCAAATTTCCGATTTTTTCTATATAGGAAAAGTGGGCGTGGCCATGGTCCGATTTCGCCCATTTTCAATACCAACCGTCCCAGTCTCGATACCAACTTGCATTTCAAATTTCATCAAAATATCTCAATTTTTGCGCGAGTTAGAGTGTTTACAGACGGACGGACGGACATGGCTCAATCGATTTCTCTTTTCACCCTGATCATTTTGATATATATAAGTCTATATCTATCTCGATTATTTCATTCTGTTACAATCCACCGTTATGTGATTAAAACTATAATACTCTGTGTACTAGTACAGCTGAGTATAATAAATAGTTTTGAGCTCAGGGAGCCCATGCCAATTTTCCCTCATACCCCGATTTCTAGGTATGTTTTGCTGTAAACTAGTGTTATAATAACACTGTTATTGTTATAGTGGTTTATATTCGCCAGATTTTAAAGTTCAATGAAAATATAAATATAGGTTTCTTCACTTAATCTCCTATAACTTTGCCATTTTTCCACAGATTATAATCCGGTGCCAAAATGTTCACTAAGAAATAGGCTATTGACTCAAAATGTGAAACCAAGAGGATGTTTAATATTTCGTAAAAAAAATGACAAAAAAGAAGATGAATTTCGAAAAAAACCTGAAAATTTTCATTAAAAAAAATCTTTTGTTCCCCATACCTCCGTCACTTTACCGACGATTTTAATTATTTTTGCTTTGTTGGAAAGGGTATTTCGTCCCACTTTTTTCTCTTATCTCAAAAACTGAAATTTCAAAATATCTCGAAAACTGTTCTACTTTTGAACCATCTGATTACATATTTGGAATCAGCAGAAAATTCTACATAGGAATCATGTATCAAATGTTGAGGATATTTTTTTGTCGGATAGTGTTATCGGTCGCAAAATAAGTTACAGACTGGTCCGAAAGTATTGCATACAGGGCAGAGCTGTTAAAAGCTGCAATAAATTGTAATAAATTTTCATCGTAAATCATATTGATTGAAAATTCTTTGATTGTAAGGCTTGCAATAGCAATCATTTTCCGGTCATAACTTTATACACATGCATTGGGACTGATGAAAGGTAGGCGCCTCGGTAATTCGAGTAATGCCCGGCATTTATATAACACTGTTCGCCGCGTAATACACCATTTCCCGGGTACATATGTATGTATGTACCAGTTACAATCTAGTTTATGGAGTATACTAAAAGTCCGTCTCCACATAACTTGATTCGCCAGCGAAACATCTACCGAAACATCTCGCTAAATAACCCGTCTCCACATGGCTGATCGTTATTCAGTTTAACATTTCTCTTTCCTGTTCTTCGTAAATGTTTGTATGTTTGCTTATGTTTGCGTTTTTGTTTTGGTCTGTGTGAGATTTCGATAGATTTTCGATAAAAAATTAGAGAAGGCATCGATATCATCGCGTTTGGCAAGAGGATTCAGAACGAAACAAGTATTTCATTCTTCAATCGCTCTCAGACATTTTTATGGAAATTAGCGAGTTTCAGCACTGGTTTGAGTGTCGAACCAAGATTGAGAGAGCGAATGCATAAAAAAGAGCGAAACACATTATGTGGAGACATGGTATTATATTTGTATCTATATTCGCTCTCTAAATCATCGTGCGACCTCGAATCCAGCACCGTACCCCGCTAATTTCCATACAAAATTCTGAGAGCGAATAACGATTGACATATGTTATTCGTTCTCAGGACTCTCGCCAACCCAGATAATATCGATGCCTTCTCTAATTTTGTATCGTAAATCTATCGAAATTTCACATATACCAAAACAAAAACACAAAAATAACCGAAAATACATACTTTGGAGAAGAACAAGAACGAGAAATATCAAACTGAACGAATGCGAGTTAAGTTATGTGGAGACGGGCTTTTGATCAACTCCGACATCCTAAAGGTAATTAAAAAGATTAAATTTAGCGGTATTAGATATTATCTTGGAACATTACGCAAAGTCTGCGTGAGATCCTGTTTATTTTAGAAATGTGAATTGGTCGAGGCTTTAAAAATGGATTTAATTTTGGATATTACTTAAATATCAAGTGGCTTTTATAGTGAATGTTAATGGCATGAAGGCCATCTATTTGTAAAATCTTTCTATACTTACCGTACGAAAAATTTGTGAACGCCATGTTAATAATTTAATTATGAGGTAGATTGGTTGTATCTATACTAATCTCCGGTCTTTTCTAGCAACTCATGATCAAAGATACATAGGTACTCGTCTGCGGTTCTGAAAAGAAGAAAAATATTTTTAAAAGAAGTTGTAGCGGAAATACATATATATAAATTTTTTAGTTCTGAAAAGTTTTAAACTAAGTTTCGCAGACATAGAGAAAATTAAATACATTGATTTCTTCTTGAAATGCCGAAAGGAAAAACTACCCTTAAATTCCTTGGTCCATACTTTTACCGATACTTACTGGTCGAAAAGGCCTTTTTAGTACCTTCTTTTGATATTCATTAAGTAAATCCTTTTAAAACTATACTGGCTTAGATTTTGACGGATAACACAAAATACTTTTGAGTTTAATGACATCCTGTGTGATTTCCCAGGAACGTATGGGTATTGATTAAGTTTAGGTATGATAACCTCTCAAACACATAATATATCTATTCACTAATTTCCTCTGCCCTTGTAATCAGTATTGCCGCAGCCAAAAAAAAATTTATTACAAATTGATACTTTCATGGTTTTTTCGTATCACCGAAAAAATTAAAAAAAAAATTTTAATTAATAAAATATGCTGCTTTTGTGTTTCTAACCCGTTTCACAAATTGATGTTTTCATGTTTTTTCCGTATCACCGAAAAATGTTTGAGAAAAAATTAAAATTAATAAAATAAGCTGCTTTCGGGGTTTTAATGGTGATATCATTTATTTTTAACAATACAAAAATATAAAGATAATGTTCAAATTTTACATTCAAATGGATATGAATACTTAGGTGATGTACCGAGTAATATAAAAGTTCTATAAAATTCAATGGGTCAAACGAGCTGGGTGATCTGGTTGCCAGAGCTGATTCTTGAATTTAATTGCAGTCATTGAATCCAGAGTAGGAAGAAACTCAGATTATGAGTGAATGAGCGAGGAAACTCATCCTCAAAGCATGCGGATGACAGCGCTACCTAATAAAAACGCAAGTCACCAATTAACGCACGCACGCAAATCTTTCATATGCGTTGAACCGAAATTTACTTGCGTGCGTACAAAGATAAAGTAATTAAGAATTATAAAAAATCGGAGAAAATCTTGTTATTTTGTGGAATATATACCTAACATTCACGATATCGTAAGCAAGTATCAATTCTTTTGTAAACAATCACTCACAATGCTCAGATTCAACTGTCGCGCAAATCAAAAGTTTGCTTCATATATTATGACCGAAGATGTAATTTATGTTATTGTATGATGAAAATATCAAGCACTTCTTAAGAAAAAAAACTGCCAAAAATCAAAATGATTTCCTAGAAAGCTAAAAGTCACATATATGTGACTGACAGCTCAGTAAACTGTGGGCATATAAATGTACATCGTCACAGTAACAACGGATCCGTGGCCGCAACGTACCAAAGTTGCCCAACACTCAGCTTTTGGCATACGTCAATCCGTCGCTATGTTAGCTGATTGCTTTTCTGTGTAACCTAAATCAAACGCAAGTCGTCAATTTAACGCACGCACGCAAATTTTGCATATGCGTTGAACCGAAATTGACTTGCGTGCGTGTTCAGATAAAGGAATAGAAAAATACAGAAAATCAGAGAAAATCTTGTTATTTTGTGGAATATGTACCTAACAGAAACGATATCAAAATCAAGTGTCAATTTTTTTGCAAACAATCACCCACAATGCTTAATTTCAACTGTCACGCAAAACAAAAATTGGGCGTCGAATTTGCTTTTTACGCACGCCGTTCAATTTCGGTTACTCCCATACAAGTTGTATGGGCATGAGAAATTTTTGACAGTAAATTGACGGCGTGCGTTTGATTTAGGTTACACAGTTTGATTGTTAACCTTTATAGGCTAAACAGAATCAGTACTTCTCCGTCGTGACGGACAAGGAAGAAACTGACAGCTGAGAGGGACTGTGTATATTTTGATCGTGAAACGCACATAGGCAACGTATCCGTCGCCGAATCTGGCATACTTTGCCAATTTTCTATTTTGCCGTACGTAAGTAATATTAGGTCTGTTCGATGAACGCACTAAAGTACCCTAGTGCAGAAAAATGCGTTCGATTACTCGTTTTTGTGCTAAACTGTGCAGAACTGTGTTTTATAACCAACTTAAACTTAAACATTAGTATTAAATTAATACTATAAAACATAATTCATGCGATTTTGTTCTTAGCAATTCGTTGATTTTGGATTGTTGACGCCTATACACTAAACTTCTGTGACTGTCTGTTATTTTTCTGCCCTACACTTTTAGTGCATTCACCGAACAGATACTTTTTATGTGCCACTCTTTCCGCTACGTACGTCCTGTCAGTCGAAAACGACGTACGTCATGACAGAGAAGTAATGATTCTGCTTAGCCCATTAGCTACTTTTGAATTTCACTTTCAATGAAAAGCAGCGCTTTCAAATTCATATAAAGGTACTGCCAGACGATGCAATGAAAGTGCTTTCAGAAAGTGAAAAGGTAAAATTTCCTCGTGTAGCCACAAAAAAAGTACTTTCTGAAAGTGTCAAATACAGTTTTGCGTTGGTGCAAGCGAGCAAGCTATATTGAAAAAAACCAAACAAAATACCATCTAGGCGATTAAAAACCAACGAGCCAGCTTGTATTTCGGTAGGTTTTTTGGCATTCGGTCATTTTTTCTGACAATTGTTTCAATTTGACAACTAGAAAATAAATTATATTTAAAATAAAAAATATATGGAAATACAAATTTTAAATTTGCCTCTTGTAAGCTTCTGCTATGGCCGTAAGGGTAAAGAAGAAGTCCGGAAGAAAAACTATATTGCGTACTGCATGGAATACACGGCTATCCTGCCCTTTGAGTTTCATAACTTTTTTATTTCAGTAATTTAAATTAAAATTTCTGAAAAAAATAATTTTTGAAATAAATATTATTTTCATTTAGTTTGAAGTTTAATGTCAATCAAATTGTTTTTGAGGGAGTATTTGTCTCTTTTCAACCTACAGAAGAATTGTTTTTGTATTTTGACTTTCGGTGGGTTTTCCAAACCAAAAAAACCAAGAAAAAATGTAGTGTCATATAGGCATAATAAAGTCCGAGTGATGGAATTTCAGTCGTGCAATGACCTTATGCCGTTATGAGGAAATATGATGAAATTTAGAAAAAAGGGGCCAAGAGGGACAAATTTTCAAAGATTTATAAGTCAAAACTCAGGAACTGTGGCAGATAAATCGATTAAACTTCGGCCACTGATTTGCTTACCAAGGCAAACGTGTGGAAAAAAAATTACCCAAGTCGGCAGGGACCACATATATGTACATAAAAATATATGTAAAATATATAAAAATATAATGCATATACCTAGGTATATACAATAGGTATAATAAAAACATTTAACTTGAATGAGTTTTAGTGCTTAGCACGAAATTTTTATTTAATTCATTTTTTTTTGAAATTTTTTCAACTTATCCCCCGCCCCCCCTAATAATAAAAACATTTTATGCGATATCTTTGTCAAACATATACATAGGTAATTCATTGAAAGTTCCATAAGTTCCACTGTAGACATAAAACCAAATAAATAATAAGTTTTTTAAAATGGGCGTGACAGCACAAACCATACCGACTGGCGCCACGTATGTTTTGTTATTTTTTGCGCAAGATGCGCACGGGTCCGGCTAGTACATATGTATAAACAAAATACAATTATTAAAATAATTAATTATCACGTTATATTTTTCATATGAACACAAAAAACACAATAGTCTCCACCATCACCATTCCCGCAGAGCTGTTTGCTCTCCTACATCTGTTTTGCTCTCACAGCTGTTTGAATTTAATTTGACAGCTGCCAGAAAGTATTTTCAAAAATTCATTTCCCTTCCACCGTGTGGACAAATGAAAAGTAATTCCTGAAAGTTTTCGGAAAGTGGAAGTAAAAAGTGCTTTCTGAAAGCACTTTCATTGCGTCGTGTGGATACTCATGAAAGTTCTTTCAATGATTTGACACTTTCGGAAAGCACTTTCATTACATCGTCTGGCAGTACCTTAAGAAATGGTTACTAAATTTTTTAAATCAACAGAAATTGATCAATATTTCAAAGCTTGTATCCTATAAAATAGCGAAAACACCACGTAAAAATTAAAGTAATAACAAGTAAGGAAGCCTAAGTTCGAGTGGAGTCGAACATTAGATACTCAGCTGTATGCTTTCATTATTTGTTTGCGTTTGATGGAATCGCGGTGTATTTTGTATAAAGCGAGAGCTGTATAAAATGGGCGTAGCCACGCCCATTTTCAACACTTTTATCAGTCATCCAACTAAGCATATGAATGTTATTCTTTGTGCAAAATTTCATTCCTTTATGACTTCTAGTTACAAAGATGTCACGTTACAAATTCCCAAAGGGTGTTCCAGAAATATCTTTGTTAAAACGTAGGCGTGGTCATAAATCGATTTCAGTATATTATTATTATTATAAAAGTGGGCGTGGTCATCAACCGATTTCGCTACAATTTTGAACATGTATTACCAAAAGTAATGAAAGTGTACATACCAAGTTTCGTCATTATATATAAATTATTTGTCGAGTTATGGGCTTAGAAATCTCGTATATTCCTGCTTCTAAGAAGAGGCGGTGCCACGCCCATTTTCCAAAATTTATCCGTTTTTCGTTTTATGTCCGCAGTTGGACTCCTTCCATAAAATTTCAATAATATATCTTTATATTTGATAGAGATATCGCTTAAAATATTTTTATTAGGCCACTTTATAATACCCATATATAAAAGTGGGCGTGGGTATCAACCGATTTTGGAAATTTTTCGTCCAAACATTTGCCTAAGTAAGTATATCACGCGTACCAAATTTCATCGATATATCTTCAACGGTTTCTTAGTTATGACTCATAAAACTTTCAATGTTTGCCCCTTAATAAGTGGGCGTGGCACCGCCCATTTTCCAACATTTTTGTGTTTTTTGTTTTACGTCCATAGTTGGACTCATGCGACAAAATTTCAGTGATAGATCTTTATATTTGACAGAGATATCGCTAAAAATGTTTTTATTAGGTCACTTTATAATACACATATATAAAAGTGGGCATGGGCGTCAACCGATTTTAAAAATTTTCCGTCCAAAGGTTTGCCTAAGTAAGTAAATCACGCGTACCAAATTTCATCGATATATCTTCAACGGTTTCTGAGTTATGACATATAAAACTTTCAATGTTTGACCCTTAATAAGTGGGCGTGGCACCGCCCATTTTCCAAAATTTCATCAAATTTCTTCCTAGGGGCCTGAGCTCAACAACGTGGGTAAAATTTCATCGCTCCAGCTATATTAGTGACTGAGATACCAAATTTCCGATTTTTTCTATATAGGAAAAGTGGGTGTGGTCATGGTCCGAATTCGCCCATTTTCAATACCAACCGTCCCAGTCTAGATACCAACTTGCATTTCAAATTTCATCAAAATATCTCAATTTTCGCGCAAGTTGGAGTGTTTACAGACGGACGAACGGACATGGCTCAATCGATTTCTCTTTTCACCCTGATCATTTTGATATATATAAGTCTATATCTATCTCGATTATTTCATTCTGTTACAATCCACCGTTATGTGATTAAAACTATAATACTCCGTGTACTAGTACAGCTGAGTATAAATATGCATTTCAAACTTCAGAGAAGAGTTTTCTCATAAAAATATACATATTTATATAATGATATAAATGATTAAATATACAATAGAAATCCTATTGAAAGAAATGTTATCGATTTAAGCGCTAAGCAGAATCAGTACTTCTCCTTCATGACGTACGTCGTCTTCGACTGACAGGACGTACGTAGCGGAAAGACTGGCACATAAAATATGTGTTCAGTGAATACACTAAAAGTGTAGGGTAGAACAATATCAGCATTTGTCACAGAAGTTTTAGGTAAAGGCGTCAAAAAACGAAAATTAACGAATTGCTAAGAGCAAAATCGCATGGAATATGTATTAATAGTATTAATTTAATACTAATATTTAATTATAAGTTGGTTACAAAACACAGTTCTGCACAGTTTAGTACAAAAACGAGTTATCGAACGCAATTTTTTGCACTAGAGTACTCTAATTCCTTCACCGAACACATCTTATATTACTAATATAATAATATAATATAATACAATGGCGCTATTATAACTCTGACGAGTTTTATGGCCGAGCTTCTCTCCCAATTCGAGGTGTGCTCCTTTTTGTTTTTCCTACTAATTGGGTGGACCTACACTTTTATGCCGGCTCCGAACGGCGAATGCATTTTTTGTGAGAAGCTTTTTCATGGCAGAAATACTCTCGGAGGGTATGCCGCCCACTGCCGAGAGGTGACCGCTGCTCTTAAAAAACCCAATAATTGGATTTTTACTAATTAGAAAAATTGTTTTGGTGTTTTGCTCGGACCGTGGTTTGAACCCGAGACCTCTGGCATAGCAGGCGAGCACTCTACCCACTGCACCACAGCGACCATAGCGGTTACTAACGTACGGCAAAATAGAAAATTGGCAAAGTATGCCGGATCCGGCGACTGATACGTTGCCAATGTAGTGTTGCACGAGCAAAATATACACAGTCTACTCAGCTGTCAGTTTCTTCCTTGTCCGTCATGACGGAGAAGTAATGATTCTGTTTAGCCCATTAGTCGGGCTTTGATTTGCATGGCAATGTCTGGAAGCATTCACACTACATTCAATTAGTCGAACAATTGAAACAGTTGGATTTGCATTAGAGTTCGAAATTAAACACTATGGGGCCTATTACGAATTAATACGATACACGCTAAACGCTTGCAGTCGGGTACTTCGTATTACGAAATAATTTCTATCGTGTGAAACCCGATTGACTGTAATGGAAATAAAGTTAACGCATAACTAATTGAACTCTAAACAAATGTCATTCACGATAGTGCACCTAGCGGGCGTGTGGAATTCATAATATGGAAACTCATTTTATACGATACGCTAGCAAGCGGCCGATAGCTATCGTATGACAATCCATAATAAGGGGGTATGATAACTTTCAATAACGTAGCGTAGCGTTCATGCGACAACCAGTGTTGCCGCAGCCTAAAAAAATTTTGTATCAAAAATTGATACTTTCATGGTTTTTTTCGTATCACCGAAAATTTTTTAATAAAAAAAAAGCTGTTTCGGGCTTTTAACCCGTATAACAAATTGATACGGCAATTTTTTTTTTTGTATCACAGAAAATTTTTGAAAAAAGAATTAAAATTAATAAAATAAGCTGATTTCGTGTTTTTAACGTGACATCGTTTTTTTATTACATTTACCAATATAAAAATATAAAGATAATGAATAGTATCATTTTAGATTTTTCGAATTCAATTTATGTAATTCAAAAAAATCATAAAGGCTATTAAAATAATAATATAATAATACAATGGCGCTATTATAACTCTGACGAGTTTTATGGCCGAGCTTCTCTCCCAATTCGAGGTGTGCTCCTTTTTGTTTTTCCTACTAATTGGGTGGACCTACAGTTTTATGCCGGCTCCGAACGGCGAATGCATTTTTTGTGAGAAGCTTTTTCATGGCAGAAATGCTCTCGGAGGGTATTCCACCCACTGCCGAGATGTGACCGCTGCTCTTAAAAAACCCAATAATTGGATTTCTACTAATTGAAAAATTGTTTTGGTGTTTGCTCGGACCGTGGTTTGAACCCGAGACCTCTGGCATAGCAGGCGAGCACTCTACCCACTGCACCACAGCGGCCACACGCTATTAAAATAATGGTTAGTATAAAACATAACGCTCTTTGCTCATGCCTGCCATGGGTAGTGATGCCCACTATACAGTTTGATAAAATGTTGCCCATTTTTTGGTATTTTCAAGACATTCACAATACATATTTTTTGCGGCAAACACAAGTTGTTACAATTTTAGAAAATCTTAAAAACGAAAAAGAATAGGTTAATATTCTTTGATTTTGATTAAATCGTATCAAAATTATTTGATGTTGATTAAAAAGGTATCAAATTTGTTCTACATCAAAATAAAAAGTATCTACGTATCTTGGGCTTAAAAAAGTATCACATTTGATACGATTGTATCAAAACGGCATCACTGGCGACAACGATATACACAAACACAAACCTAACGGTACTTGTAGTGTTTGCGTTTAAGTTTGTGTAGATCATTGGTGGGCAAATGAAATGTAAGCATGTATTGGTAACCGCGAGCGTAAAGTGGCTACCATGGGACAAAGAACATTTGCAGTCAGTTGATTAACAAACAACAGCGAAGCAACATCGTGCGCCGCTTGATTGTTTTATGATACTATGCGCGTACCTATATGTGTTTCTCACTCGCACTGAAAAATTATTTAGAATTGCCCTAAATGCTTTCATTCATTAAATAGCGCATAATTTACTATTGCATAAAAAATAAAAGCAAAGCGACGATACGTGTCATCCCTTTGCTTGCTGAAACACAACTGACATGAAAATTCTGTTCTAACACCACTGTGACTCAATTGATTTTTCGCTCTCAACAGCAACTGAAATAAGAGCGTAAGAATACGTGTGCTGAGAATAACTGCTCATATGAGTCAAAATGCCCATCAGTGGTGTAGATGAACACAAATAGAACTAAGCGCAGTGTAGCTGGTGGAAGTACGCTAAGTGGAAATGAACCCTACTTAGGGCCGTTTACTCAACATCTGATTAATTTAATCGCTGGTTAGTTTGACGTAAATTGTATGGTGACCTGTCAAATAAATTGCTTAACCGGACAAAAATCTGTGGTTAAGTGCTTAACCGGAGGTTGAGTAAACGGCCCTTAGCGTTCTTTTATTATAGCGTTCAGTTAGTGTTCTTTTTTAAATTTTGCGAATTTAGTTGTGCAAATCGGCGTTTCATGTATGTATACATATTTTATATGTATGTATGTATGTATGTATGTATATATTTTCTTTAATAAAAGACTTGTAAAAATTATTTTGGTTAAAAAACTTATGTAATATGGGAATTTTTAGGTAAGTCTAGATTAATTGTATATGTGAACTTAATTGTATTTTCTTTTGTTTTGTTTAACAATAAGCCACATTTCCGGTGCAGTGAAATAACGCCCGCGGGCGTTATTCCCCAAAAAAAAGGAAATAACTCCCGCGGCCGTTTTTTTCCTTTCCTGAAAAAGAAATAGCGCCTGCGAATAAAACGAAATTAAGCCCGTGGGTTTTATTTCCATTCAGAAAGGGAAAGAACGCCCGCGTGCCCTATTCGGGGATGTGGGCTTTATTTCCCTTTCGAAGGGGCAATTAAGCCCGCAGACGGGGTTTTTTTTTTAATATGGTGTATTAGTGGGAAAAGCGCCGCAGGCGAATCAAATGAGTAATCCCGAAAATAAGACATGTGACACAGAAGACATTGATGTATCCGAAATGGATTGTTCTGACTATGAAGAAACGGCGGACAATTTTTGCGAGAGTCAAAGCATGTTGTTGTGTGCATTGTGTACGGAGAACAGTGAAATGACTCTGGGATGTGTGTTAGGGTGCGTTTATGTCGGAGCAATAGAAGAAAGAAAGAAAGATAGCGAAGAAAATTGTAAACGGGAATTCTGTACTTCTGTTTATGTCGGAGCTGCGATAAGCGCTAAGCTCACCACAGATAATAGCAAAGAAAATACCTTACGGAAATCACGTATAGTGTTTATGTCGGAGCAATAGAAGAAAGAGTGATACTAGCAACGAAAATTGTAAATGGGAGTTCTGTACTTCTGTTTATGTCGGAGCAGTGGGTGACTAAAGAAATTCACCACATTAGCGCTATTATCATAGCAGAGAAAATACCTTATGGGAAACGCGTGTAGTGTTTATGTCGGAGCAATAGAAGAAAGAGTGGATACTAGCAACGAAAATTGTAAATGGGAGTTCTGTACTTCTGTTTATGTCGGAGCCGCGCTATAAGCGCGTATCAAAGTATAAGAGCGAAGAAAATTAATTCATTGATTTTCTTTAGTCGATTAGCGCTATTCATTATGGAAACAGAAAGTTCCATCAGTGCAATTTTTAAAAGGCAACCTTTGTGGGATCAAAGAAATCCAAATCATCCCAATAGGCTTGTCTTGGATAAACTGTGGACGGCCGTAGCATGTGAAATGAAAGCCAAACGTAAGTAAATATATACGAATTCATGCATAAAAAATAAAATAGGTTTTAAAAATTTTTAAGTGGCCTTTTCATAAAATTTTTCGATTTCTAAAATTTTATAAATCTATTTTATTTTTTATGAATAAGAGGGACATTGTTTATGTGTTTTATTACTTTCTATACACAATTTTTATATAACCTTTCAAATTAAAAAAAAATGAAATATATAGATAAGTATGTGTGGAGCAGAAATATATGTAAATATTTATTATGTGTAAAATAACAACGTCTCTTCTCCTTTTCGGTTACTCTAAAATTTTTATTTAAGTACCACAATACACTAAAGACAAATCTAGTACCATAGCTTCAATATACGCAGATAACAGCGCTATTCCACTCTTTGCTAGCTTAGCTCCGACATAAACACTCAATAGCGCTATATGCTTTGGTCGAACAGCGCTATTACCTCCGCTTATTGACCTCTTCGCTACTATTGCTCTTATCACTGCTCCGACATAAACACTCAATAGCGCTATTCCGATAAGCGTTTATCACGCACAGCTATCTTTCTTTCTTCTATTGCTCCGACAAAAACGCACCCTTACACGAGGTCGAACAGCTGTGTTCAGCTGATTTTGAAGTTGTTGTTCTGGCCCAATGCCGATCGTGAATGCAATATAAATTGCTCTTTTTCTTTCTGTTCTGTAGGTTGTTGATTTTACATTCTTGCACATGTTATTTGTGGAATAGCTGGCGTTTACGCCCTCTCCGGGAATTGCGTTTTAGGAACTCAGCCTTAATTTCTTTTCAAAATTGTGTATTGGTTTTTTCAATTCCCAATTCCGGAATTGCGTTTCTGTCTTGTTTGCTACGACCATGTCATTATGGTCCCTTTTCTTACAACAACCACATCCGGCCGCCATACCAATCTGTACCCCCGGAAGTCGCCGCCATACCAATCTGTCCCCGATTTTAGCATTTGCCGATGACATATCGTCTTTTTTTATCGAATTTCGACTACGCATCCCAGAGCCATTTCATTGTATGCTATACACCAGCGATGCGCAGCCTCCCTGCAGCTAAATCAACTAGTTGTAAACTAATTGACAACTAGTTGGCCATACAGCTCAACTAGTCAGCCATCTATCTTTTTTCCATATTAGCAGCTGGTATTTTTAACTCGGTGATGACCTAGGAAATGGCAATTGTCAGTATCCACACCAGAGTCATACCACTTGACTGACTAGTCAGTATCCACACCAGCATCAAACCAATTTTCTGACTAGTCAGTGTAGATATCAGAAATATACCAGTTGACTGACTAGTTTTATATGCTACTCCAATGAAAATAAAAATTGCAAAATAAAGTTTCTAATACATTTATTTAGTTATTAGAATATGATATCTAAATTAAAGAATTCAGGTACATTAGATTGTGATCTTGCATATTAAATATTTAGGTAAATGAACATTAACATTGTGAATAAGTAACACGTTGACCATTCTAAGCTTGACATTTATATTAATTATTTTCTGACTTTATACAAACATATCATGTACTTTTTTCTATAGCTGAAGTAGTATCTAATATACAGGGCTATATTAATATCTCAAACTATGCTATATTTGTGGCATTCACCTGATTTAATGATCTAACAATTTGCAACCAACTAAATCTACAAGGGGCCTACTACGCAGGGTTCGAATACTACAACAACAATAAAGAAGTTGCCTTACTTTTACTGCATACGTGTTCATTGCAACCTCCAGAAACCCCGGATACATTCGTTCTTAATTTAAAACCCCTTTTTTTTCCCAAAACTTCTTGCTTCATAACTAATCTCAATTTGTCCCCTATGAATATAGTTGGGCAACTCCCATAATTTATCTAGTCAGTTAACTGGTAGGTTGGCTGACTAGTTTGGACTTTCGCTGCAGGGCTCTTGCCCGCGGGCAGACCAGCTGTTTGCGATTCACACGTATACTCACCGATTGTCACTAATACAGCCAAATAAAGAGCGTAAAACGAGCGCTTACGATGGGACCAGGCGATCGTCGCTTAGCAAAAAGAATTAATTTGCCTTCGACTGTCGTGAAAGCAAGTGGTCGTCGCTTGAAATTCTTTTGTTTTATTTGCAGAAGCCAGACAACAAACAAAACTGTCAAGAGTTTGCATATAACATACATACGTATGTATTTGTATACGTACGTTCCCAATAAACACAAAAGCGAGGATGATATCGTGGCGAATTCGAGAAGAATTCGCGGAGGTGAATGTAATTTTTCGGACTCGTATCGAGTTCGAGATGGACTCGAGAAAAATCAGTTATCGCAATAGCATTTATTTATTTTATTAAATCTTGCTTTACACGAAGAAATTCCCTGTTGGGCTTTAATTTACCATTTAAAACTCTACTCAAGAGATTGAAAAGCTCAGATGATATCGTGGCGAATTCGAGGTGGATTCGCAGAAGAAGATTTTCTAGAATGTATTCGCCAATGGGCATAAATCTCGACTCGCCAACGATCCAAGAATATAAAAATGCACGAATCGCTAATGAGGGGTGACTCGCCTGGGAATTCGGATTCGCCGATCTATCGTCGCGAACTATCGCCGCGATAATATAATCAGAGAAGCAAATTCGTCTCGAATTCGAGGCGAATCCGTTGTGTTTATTGGGTTGTTTTATAATTTCGCAAGGCGTGCGCAGCATGACCCTGCTCGCTCAACATCTGCATGCAGACTGATTATTGTTTGTCGTTTTCCACTTTGGCCTACAATAGGCGCACCAATACACACTAATTTTCGGAGATTGTTTGAATGTGTTTGTGTGCCCATCCCTGCTATACACTATGGTTGTGTGTTATTTGTTTTACCAAGCCAAGCGATGTTCTCTTAAGGCGGATTCATCGTTCGAGTTCAGAACTTTTTTGCCATGTGGTTGTTGTTGTGGTTTCGGAGTGTGAGAGGAATTCCGAAAAGTTCTGAACTATTTTTATTAGTTAAGTCAAATTCAACTTTAGTTCAGAACTCGAACGATGAATCCGCCTTTAAGCACATGCAATCACTTTGAATCAGTTATCGGCATTCCAATACATGCAAAGAAATTATTAGTTGCATGTGTATTAGTGAGAGAGCGCTGTCGGGCAATGTCGGCAGCCGCTAGCATTCGATCAGTTGATGTCCCATTGTTGTGGACAACAGACGTACGTCCAATGATGTGCGGGCGTATGTATGAAAACACGCATATGTGTTTACATACCTACAAACAAACATATATACGTATGAAGTGTTAGTGGCAGTTAGAAGTGTTAGTTGAGTTTTTAGTGGTCCAAGATAGATTCTGTGATTAAAATTAGTTTTGTGCCTTACTTAGCATTGATATTGGAACAGGTGCCCGCCTTGGTTGGCCCGGCAGCAGAGCGGTTTCAGGTCTTCGTCATAAAGATAAGTAACATAGTTTTAATTTCACATTTCTTTCAATTAGAAATCAACACACACACTTACTCACATCCGTATTAAAATTTTTGCGCTAAATTCTTGTATTTTCCATACCATCGTCCTTTTTTAACAAAATTGTTAAACAAGGACAAACTAATTAAATAAATTGTATAAACAAATAGTCTTCCTCTTATTTCAATAAAACCAGCTGACTCGTTCTGTCAGTGAGCTTACCTGCGTTGCCAACCTCGCATAGAAATTGACAATTATCTGTCAGCGAGCTTGCGTTGCCAACCTCGTATACAAACTGACAACTATCATTTCTTAACCCTCCAAGCACGAGTTATAAAATTTGTTAGTTGTTAGGTGACCCAATAATTTTCACCGAGGCATGGCCTCGGTAAATAATCTCGTGCTTACACCGGAGAACCCTTTTAGAAGGAATTCAAAGGTGGCAAGGACACCGCCAAAAACCACAAGTTCGGTGCATAGCGTTGCTGGACCAGCATTAGCGAGCGATAATGGTGCGATCCCAAAAATGCGTTCCGAAAAGGAAGTGTCTGCCTCTGCAATCACCAAAGGGGGTAAAACCTCTTCCTTCAAGCAGCTCGGTGCGAAAATAAGAGACCTGGAGAACATGATGTCTGGGCAGAGGCATATAAATCAGGCTATGAAAGACCTGTTGAGCGTTATAAATATGTTATACGATCAAGAGGAAAATAGAGAGGGTAATCAAACTAATAAATCGTTGGGAAAAGCAACCCAAACTTCCCCTATCGTTAGAAAACCTTTAAAAAGGACCCGTGATTTAGCCGCCCACGCACCGTCGCCAAAAAAGGTAAAAAATAATATCGAAGATGATACGAGGGAAGCCGAGAAAATAACTAGACCACGAGTTTCAGCTGAAAACGCTAATAATAATGAAACGTGGGTCCAAGTTGTTAAAAAGAGTAAAACTGCCGAGAGGAAAAGTAAATCCAAACCGGATGCAATCATCCTAACGAAAAAAGAAGGGGCATCGTACGCCGATATATTGCGCAAAATAAAAAGCGACCACGGTTTGGACGAATTGGGTACGAAAGTCACCTATATCCGTAAAACGGTGAAAGGGGACCTATTGCTCCAACTCAAGAACGACCCGAATAACCGAGCCAATAGTTTTAAAGAGGTCCTTGAAAAAACTGTCGGAGAAATGGCGGTTATTCAACCAAAAACTCATACAGTCATGATTGCGTGCAAAGACTTGGATGAGATCACAACTCCCGATGAGGTTTGTGCCGCACTAAAAGCAGAGTGTGGAGTCCAAAATATAGACTTAACAAGCGTTGTGTCGATGCGCAAAACTTTAAACGGCAATCAAATAGCACTTATAAGGCTACCATCAGAAGACGCAAATAAAGCTATTATTGCAAATAAAGTAAAGATCGGTTGGTCAATTTGCCGCATACGTGAACATACTCCACTTAGCCGTTGCTTCAAATGCTTTAATGTAGGGCACTTAGCGCGACAATGTAAAAATAACGTCGATAGGTCATCTATGTGTACGCGTTGTGGAAACGCAGGCCATAAGTCAAAAGAGTGCACCAATGCTTATAAATGTATGCTATGTTCGGGTGATCACTCTACCCTCAGCGCAAAGTGCCCAACAAATATTGAGATGACAAAAGCACTAAGAAAATGAGAATTCTGCAGTTAAACTTAAATCACTGCGCCGCAGCCCAAGACCTGCTGAAGCAAACAGTTATAGAAGAAAATATCGATATAGCCATACTTAGCGAGCAATACACCCAGAGGCCTGACTGCACCTGGGTCGCAGACTCAAGCGGGAAAGCGGCAATATGGTCTTGCAAAGGCCGCCCCTTCCAATCTTTCGCAAGAGGCGCAAGAAACGGCTTCACATGGGTGCAAATATTCGGTGTTTATATATTTAGCTGCTACGCTCCGCCCAGCGCTTCCTCAACGGAATTTGAAAGTATGCTGTTGAATTTAACAATGGACGCTAGAGAAAAGGTCCCAATAATCATAGCCGGCGACTTTAATGCCTGGTGTACAGCATGGGGAAGTTCACGCACCAACCATCGGGGAAAGCTCGTACTCGAATTTTTAAGCCAAGCGAACCTTACGCTAATAAATAGCGGATCAAAATGCACCTTTAGAAAGGGGGAAAAATCTTCAATAATTGACCTAATGTGTGCAAACGACTCGCTTAGTCCTAGAATAAGGTGGTATGTTTCTGAAATCCACACCAATAGCGACCATATGGCGATCGTTGCCGAAGTTTCACAACCCTCTAGTCCGCACCCAGGGGTCCGTACGAGATGCCAAAAGTACACCTGGAGGAGGCGGGATTTTGAGGCTGAATTATTTAATCTGGCATGGGACACATCACCACCAAAACATCGAAATGCTGAAAGCCTGGTATCTGATATGGGAAAAAGGTTGGTCGCAGCATGTGACGCAGCGATGCGCCGTGGCTCTTCTCATCGACATAGAAGACCGGTATACTGGTGGAATGATGAGATAGCAATGCTCAGAAAATCATGTATTGCAGCACGGCGTAGATACCATAGAAATAGGAGAGGGGATAAAGAAATAGAACTACGGGAATGCTTCAAAACGTGCAAAAAAGCATTGAAAAAAGCCATTGCTCAAAGCAAGAAGAGCTGTTTTAATAAACTCTGTGAAGAGGCAAACGTCGACCCATGGGGGAAAGCTTACAAAGTATGTATGGCGAAGTTCAAGTCTGAAACTCAGCCGCCTACATGTTCAATGTTCCTTCTCAAGATAATCGAGACCTTGTTCCCAAAACATGAGCCACTACAAATTTCACGAGGTTATGCCATAGAACGGCCCTCACTAATAACAGAAGAAGAACTCCTGGAGGTAACTAAAAGATTACAGGATAAAAAAGCGCCTGGGGTGGACGGAATACCCAACAAAGCCCTAAAAGAGGCAATAAAATCAAACGTAAGCATGTTCGCATCGATGTACAATGCATGTATAACAGAGGGTATCTTTCCCACCCCATGGAAAATCCAACGCTTAGTTTTGATACTTAAACCTAAAAAAGCCCCAGATGAACCTTCGTCCTATCGGCCTATTTGCATGCTAGATTCAATTGGTAAGATATATGAGAAATTAATATGCAACCGATTGGAGATCGCTATCCAAAACACTGACGGACTCTCAGAAAGGCAATTCGGATTTCGAAAAGGCAAATCGACGATTGATGCCACAAGAGAGGTAATTAATATCGCAAAAATCGCCGTTAGTGGTAAAAGATGGAAAGGGGGCTCAAAAAAGTACTGCGCCCTTATTACCCTAGATGTAAAAAACGCCTTTAACTCGGCTGGATGGTCCCACATAATAAGGGCACTACGCAATTTCAAGGTGCCGCAATACCTCATGAACATTATTCTGAGCTATTTCACTGATAGAATACTCATATATGATTCTGACGAAGGCGTTAAGAATTACAATATTTCTAGTGGAGTTCCGCAAGGCTCGGTCCTTGGCCCGTTGCTATGGAACGTAATGTATGATGATGTCCTAAAGCTCCCTCAGCCATCAAACGTGAAATTGATCGCTTACGCAGACGATTTAATAGTCGTAGGAGTCGCCAAACATCTTGAAGACCTCCGACGCGTTTGCAACGATACAATTTGTCGAATTCGTCACTGGTTTACGCTATTAAACCTTAGCCTGGCAGAAAATAAGACTGAGGTACTTCCCGTAAGTACAAGGAAAGTGCAAGAGGAAATTTGTGTATCTGTTGGAGACTGCGAGATAATCTCCCAGCCAACTCTGAAATACTTGGGAGTAATCCTAGATGGCAAGCTAACATTTAAAGACCATCTCAATAACGCGTCAGAAAAAGCAATGAAAATGTATGGTGGACTCTCAAGAATGATGGCGAACAAAGGATGCGTGCGCTCAAGCCGTCGGCATCTTATTTCAAGAGCAATTAGTTCAGTGTTACTTTATGCGGCCCGGTGTGGATCGACGCCCTCGAGCGTAAGTCCTACGTGAAAGGAATACAGTCGGTGTATCGACTCGCCGCTCTTCGAGTTATAAGTGCATTCCGAACTATCTCTGGCGATGCAGCTGAAGTCCTTGCAAACATGTCTCCAATCGATATCCAAGTACGAGAAGTGTGCGAGTTATATAACGCAACAAAGCCAATCACATGCATCGAAAAAGCAGATATAAGAAGAAGGTGCCGCCTAATGTGGCAGCAGCGCTGGGAAGCCTCATCGAAAGGTCGATGGACGTACAGGCTTATACCGAACATTAGCAGTTGGGTAGATAGAATGCACGGCGAACCCAATTTCCAACTCACCCAGGTGCTTAGTGGACATGGGTGCTTTAGGGCTTACCTTTATAGGTTCAAGTTAGATGAGAGTCCCTTTTGTCCTGAATGTCCAGGGAAGGTAGAAAGTGCAGAACATGTGTTTTTTGAATGTCCTCGATTCTTAGCAGAACGTAGGCGAATACAGGGTATATCAGGAACAGCTGTCACGGTGGAAAATTTGACTGCACTGATGTGCCAGTCCTCTGCTATATGGGATATAGTTAGCGAGGCCTCAGCCTCAATTATGAACCAACTGCGTTTAATAGATCAACGTAGGCGTCGGTCCGTCCGCAATTAAATTATGGCGACTTAAACGTCTAATCCCCACTCCCAGGAAGTAATACCTTGTCCGGTGGTTCCGTGGGAGTATTGTCTGGGGCGGTAGTAGGTTAGGTTTAGCGGGTTGAAGTCTCGCACTTGTCGGCTTTTGATGCTTCCCCCTACTTAAAAAAAAAAAAACGTATGTAGGAAACATACACGCATTGCTTGATCCGCCATCGACCTGCTAGAATGGCAAACCGAATGATACTAAGCAATTTGTTCGGGTTTAATTATTGCGCTCGCATGAAACTCACGTATTAAATACGTGTGAGAAGCTTGTTCTCAGCACCAGCTCAGTGAGCCAGGCCGTGCCGATAATTGCTTTAAATTGTGTGCGGATTGCTTTGGAGAGCACAGTCAGGTTGCAATTGTAAATGGCAATAGAAATATTTTGAAAGAATCGAAAAATTGGAATTAAAAATCGCGCGATTTTTAATTCCAATTTTTCGCCTGCGGTGCTTTTTCCAATACTATTACACCGTATTTAAAAAAAACGAAAAATTGGAATTAAAAATCGCGCGATTTTTTATGCCAATTTTTCGATTCTTTCAATTTTTTTTAAATCCCCTTCTAAATATTCAAATACTCAATCACAATAAACAAAACTTCAGTAAATTTCTATAATCATTTATTAGTAACAATTTTCAAGGACTGTAAGTAAGTAAATATTTAAATACTAAATCAAAATAAACAAAACTTCATTACATACATATTGGCACTTTCAGACCACAATCTAAACAAATACTCTTATAGAGTTGTCAACAATTTGACGACAAACCGGGCACAAAATATTTCTATTGCCATTTACGATTGCAACCTTACTGTGCTCTCCAAAGCAATCCGCACACAATTTAAAGTGATTGCATGGGCTTAAGAGAACATCGCTTGGCTTGGTAAAACAAATAACACACAACAACATGCTTTGACTCTCGCAAAAATTGTCCGCCGTTTCTTCATAGTCAGAACAATCCATTTCGGATACATCAATGTCTTCTGTGTCACATGTCTTATTTTCGGGATTACTCATAACTAATTGCATGTTGTACTTCTTGCACATTTCCTCGCAAATTTGGTAGATTTTTTTCAAGTAAAGGGTACCTATTTTTTTCGTCCTGAGTGGCAAAGAGTAAAGGCCAAGTTAGATGCAAATGAATATACATATGTACATAGATATATTTATGTATATTTACATACTGGGAGATCGCAGAGCATTTGCGCAAGATTGGTTAGATAAATGTGTATAACAAAAATAAATATTTGTTTATTTTTTGTATTGGGCTTTGCAAAAACAAATATTATAATTAATGTGTGTTAGCGACCTTCGCGCGTGTTTTAAAATATAACCCCCCCCCCCCCCCACTTTCTGTAATGGTTTTTATGGCCCCACCACATACTTTTGTATGCAATACCATTTTGCGTTAGCGGCCTTTGGCCCGCTTTTTATAAAAGTAACACTAAGTCGCTGGAATTAGACATCCACAATGGCCAGAGGCGGATTATCCCTAAGGCAAACTAGGCACTTGCCTAGGGGCGCGTAGTTACAAGGGGCGCGCGAGCTCAGAATTTTTAAACAAATAAAGAAAATAACATATCGACAATTAAGAATTAAAGCTGATCTATAATAGATCGATAATAGATAAATCGATTATATTGCACAAGCATCGATATATTGTGCAATATTGCGCGTTTGTTGCGTCGTCAGGCTTGCCAGTACTGGCGATTTGTCGCCAAATTGGCGATTTTTTACAAACTTTGGCGACCAATTTATGAAAATTGGCGATGGCGACTTTTTTGGCGATTATCAAAATATTAGATTATATCAATAAAAAAGCAATTACTTTTTCAAGCCTTTTTCTCAAATTCTGAAAGTTTCTTATACAAATTTTTGTCAAATTACAAAAAATTTGAGAAATAGCAGGTGCTTTTTGTTTATTAATACGACCCATTATCTCCACTTTGCCAATAAATCTTACGATATGTAGAGATCTATTGAGAAAATAAATATATACTACATACTCTGGCAACCATTTTCTACACACATTTTGGTGCACATTTGGCCGATAACTCCGAAACCGGTCGAGATATCGAAACAAATAATACCTTAAACGAGCGTCTAGCAATCCAATAAAAAAAGTTTCGTTCAATTCCATTCAGCACCTTTTGAGTGATACGGCCACAAACATACGGACAGACAGACAGACAGACAAAAATTCTAAAAATGGTTGATTTGGATTCTACTGGCTTAATAATGCTTCCCCCAATCATTTTTTTTCTCGATATCTGCAATGTACAGACATCGACCTGTTACAATTTTATTATATGTAGAGATTAACAAATTATCTAAGCTTTTACATCATCTATATCTACATCTACACTAATATTATAAAGAGGAAAGATTTTGATTGTTAGGGTGTAAAACAACTAGGTAGTTAAAATTTATAGTATTATGATGGCCATTTATGGTCGGTACAGAGGCGCCGAGAAAGTGGCTTCCTAGGGCGCTCTGGACCTTTAATCCGCCACTGACAATGGCCAATCCAAAATGTTTTATTTTAGGGAAGAAGGGCAAGGGAAAATTTTCCAAAAACAGTCTACCGCGCGTTGAAAAAGAAAAGTTATCGGAGGTTGTACAGTAGCTCTTCCTGATTCTAAATCCTAAAGTCTTGTCGACTGTAGATGTTAGTAAGTTGTAAACTTTACAAACCAAACCCCAAAACGCACTATTACTGAGGAAAGGAACTTATAAAAACACGCACATACATATGTATATATGTGCGTAGAACACCTTTTTGTGCTGGCGGCCTGTGACCTTCAGCCAGCAGAATTCTATTTCAAGGGTAACATCTATGGACCCATCCAACTACCAACATATTTCTCGTGAACTATAAGCTTCCGGTAGGCTTTGATTTCATTTTTGAGATCTGTCAGAGGCCCTCTACTCCCTGAAGAAGTAATTTTTCTCGGACAGTGGGTCCTTAATCTAAAGCCGACTCTTTTGGTAGACGGATGGAAATCTGAGCCAAGAAAAATACAAAGGCGAAGGCATGTCCACAGGGAAAATATATGACACCACACAATACGCATTGAAAAATATTCTACAAGTAGCAGCAAATTTATTTTCTGTATTGGCCTTGGCAAAAAAAATATTATAAATTAATATGTGTCACATTCCATTATGCATTTTCGTTTTTGAAAATTTTTATCAGGCACGGCATTTGGTCGCAAATAGTGGATAAATATCTTCTTATCGCCAGCCAACATTTCAAAATGCCTTTCACAAAGATGCGTTCAGATTAGCCATGGGTAATGGCGCAATTTTTTTGGCGCTGCCGCACGATTCTGGCGTAATAACACCTTTAGCGCAATTGCCATGGAATAATTGATCGCTTCTTACTATCTACCCGTTTTATTTCTTTTGGCGCAATTCTGCTTACATACACGCGGGCACAATAATTGTGCCACAATTAAATTTAATTTTAAAAATCATTTGCGTAAATTTTTGAAAAATGCTGAAATCTTCGTTTTGCTGCATCTTCATTATGGAGTACAGGGGTCGGCTCCACCCTATTAAAAAGAAAGATTCCGTGTCCGGGCACATTATATCGACATTTCCCCTTATCATTTACCATGCGTAACAAAAATATACTATATGCTAATAAATCTTTTATTTTATTTGTTTTGTATTATATTTTTCTCTCCTATTTACAGATAATGTCAATTTTGGCTTCTTTCTTTGTGAAAGTAAAATATCAATACCCTTTCGTATTAGCGATGGTTCGGTGTTGACGTACATAATTGTGACGGTGTCTTATACGCTGTGCGGTTATTGGCGTTGTGGTGACCCAATTTTACACTAGCGATATATTGGAACCGGTGCTGGTGTTAGCGCACGAAATTGTGTCGGTTTTATATTACAATATTGAGCTGGCGCATTTTCCAAATCGGAGTTAGCGCAATAACACCAGGGTTGGCGCTAGGGCAATTGCGCGGCGCAGCGCAATTTTACCCATGCCTAGTTCAGATAGTATTTAGGATCTCTGCCAATTACACGTAAATAATTATTGGGTTGCTCTTTCTCACTGTCAGTTGATACCAAGCTCCCAAATAAACGCGAATTGTCACATTCCATTTGAAAATTTGTATCAGGCACTTGGTCACAAGCAAATATCTAATGTTTGGAGCTATTCATGTCAAGATTAAATCGCTGAAGCCACGTGCAACACCTGTAAAGTGGGGGAGATCAAAAACTAAATACAACTTATTAATATTCAATTTGTTATTTTACCTCGCAATATAATTTCGTAGTGATGGGAAGCTATATATTCTTTCAAAATCCACGCATTTTAATATGCATTCCGTTTGCGCATTCCGTAAGGCGGCCAACTTTATGATGCATCAATGCGGGACACCTACCTCTATTCATAACAAGACTGAGGATTTCTTGGTGGTATAATTGATTTAGAAACAAACAACACTACTTTTGAATTAACATTTATTTTTAAAGTCATATTTCTCACATGAGTGACATTTTTTTACTAGTTCTGGGTTTTGGCTTAGAATGTCCAAAAAGTTTTCCAGCTGCCCAAATTTAATTTTATAATTAGCATTGCACGTAATGTTTCTCCTTTTAGTAACGACTTTTCTGATGTCCATAAGCTATTCATTAAGGAAAATACTCGTTCCGTATGAGCGTTTGTTCCTGGCAAACAAAGAAGGTACTGGATGATGGCTAGGCAATTCTGGAATGGTATTCCGCTGTCTTTGAAATTTTTAACACCTCCATCCATCGTTGTTTTGCACGGCTCTTTATCTCCTCCCATTTCTTTAAGACGTCGTTATTCACATAATTTGCTACGTAACTTACTTCGTCGAACAAACTATCCTCTTTTAAAGTCATAGCAGCTGTAGGCATCTGCACCAATAACTGTTGGTATGTCTGCTGTACATCAGCCCATTTCAGATTTTGTTTTAATTGATTCCAAGTAAAAGTTTTAAATTCGTTGTATTGATGTATATATTTTTGCAGGTACTCGATGCAGTTGTGATAAAAGTTACGAACATGCCCCATAAAATAATCTCTGTTGATTTGACCATCCTCCACAAGTTTTGTTAACTCATTTCTTACGGTCAGAGGAATATAATAATTTTCTAAGCGGTTTGTGAATTTGTTTTGTGGAACACTTGCGAGCGAGACGATGGGAAACGAGGATTGTGGGACATACGGGACGTCTTAGACGATTTCCGGGACTATTTTATTAAATATTGCAATGCGGGGTTGCATCGGTCATTCCCGGACCGTCTGGCCGCCTTAGCATTCCGTCGGCTCTTGTGGTAGATTCACATTTGGATAAATATCTTGTAAACGATCAGCTGTACGAGCCTTTTGATATTTCTAGATCTATTTTGAAGTACGAGTGTAATCCACAGGGTGGTTATTTGCAAAAAACCATTGTGAACTCGAAAACCAATTACGATACGATAGGTTTCGCATGTGATAATTCTATTTCGCAAATACGTGGGTGGCCGCTGTGGTGCAGTGGGTAGAGTGCTCGCCTGCTATGCCAGAGGTCTCGGGTTCAAACCACAGTCCGAGCAAAACACCAAAAAAATTTTCTAATTAGTAAAAATCCAATTATTGGATTTTTTAAGTGCAGCGGTCACCTCTCGGCAGTGGGCGGCATACCCTCCGAGTGTATTTCTGCCATGGAAAAGCTTCTCACAAAAAATGCATTCGCCGTTCGGAGCCGGCATAAAACTGTAGGTCCACCCAATTAGTATAATAATAAAATACAATGGCGCTATTATAACTCTGACGAGTTTTATGGCCGAGCTTCTCTCCCAATGTGAGGTGTGTCCTTTTTGTTTTTCCAATTAGTAGGAAAAACAAAAAGGAGCACACCTCGAATTGGGAGAGAAGCTCGGCCATAAAACTCATCAGAGTTATAATAGCGCCATTGTATTATATTATATTATTATACAAAAAATTGCCAAAAATAAAACATTTATCGGATCTTTGATATTACGCTTGAAGTGCTCGCAATTAAATGGGGAAAACGTTTAAAAGAATAAAACTTTCCTGATTTTTACAACTTCTTATAAAAAATTTAATTTGAAAAAAATTAAAAAATTTCATTTCTGCAGTCTGTCAAAATCAAAAATTTATTATAATTTTTGAACCGATTTTGTTTGTTGAGTCCTATAATATTAACTTTCTTCCTCTTTTGTGAGGTTAGCTGACCGCTTCCTATTTTTTCCCCACTGGGTTTCCTTATTATGCTCTTTTGTACCTTTTTTTCCAAATAAATTACAGCCACAATCAAGAAATTTTTTTATTTTCAGAAAAATCAAATTTTTAATTTCAATATTTTTAAATTTATGAAAATCATTTGACGTAAAACTGAATAGTTTCATTTGCTTTGTAAAAATACCCCATGCATTTACATAAATACAAAGCTAACATTAATTTAAAGTATTGTATACTACTTAAAACAAGTTTTTGAAATGTGGAAAATGTGAATTGTACGTTTCAGTTCTTATATTATTATTTTTTTTTTGCAAGAATTCATGAAATATAAACGTAAACTTGAAATACATACAAACATACTAGATATGTACATCTTTTGAGCATATTTTAGGTATTTTTCAGGCATAAATACATGCATATAATTAGATTTTTTCGTGCATATTTCGGAGCATATTTCAGTTATTTTTTGGGCATACTAGCATGCATATTTTGACATTTTTCATGCATATTTTTAGCTTCCCTAATTGTTATGAAATCACTTCCACTTTAAAGAACATTTAAATGGCTTTTTAACTAAAAGGCTCCTTTAACAAAAGGAGCTTTAAGAATTTCATTATGAAATCCGCCCTAAACTCAGCAGGTTAATGCCTATCCTCCAGCGTACCTGATTTTCTTGGTAACTTTCTGTAAACTAGTGTTAGTGGTGGGCGTGGATTACAACAAATATGCATTTAATTTTTCTGAAAAATTATTCATATAGTGGGACACCAATGTACAGAATTTGGTTTCGGTAGGTCCGTCCGTTTCTGAGAAATTGAGTTTTGTCCCACTCTCCATACAAATGCGACCAGTGTGCACCTCCATGAGATTTGTTTCGCTTAATTTTAAATTTTCCCTTATCACGATTTACATACCAACAACAGTAGTGGAATATTCGGTACTCAGTTGTGAGTTTTAAATAAGTTTATATATAATAATATAATAATACAATGGCGCTATTATAACTCTGACGAGTTTTATGGCCGAGCTTCTCTCCCAATTCGAGGTGTGCTCCTTTTTTGTTTTTCCTACTAATTGGGTGGACCTACAGTTTTATGCCGGCTCCGAACGGCGAATGCATTTTTTGTGAGAAGCTTTTTCATGGCAGAAATACTTTCGGAGGGTATGCCGCCCACTGCCGAAAGGTGACCGCTGCTCTTAAAAAACCCAATAATTGGATTTTTACTAATTAGAAAAATTGTTTTGGTGTTTTGCTCGGACCGTGGTTTGAACCCGAGACCTCTGGCATAGCAGGCGAGCACTCTACCCACTGCACCACAGCGGCCACACGAGTTTATAAATGGGGCGGCATAAATCTTATATTTACTAGAAGGCTGCACGAATGGATTCGAAACGGCCAACAAAATATTCGCGGCCGTCCAATTACAGTACCTACTTGTTTCTGTCGTTTTAGAATAAACGCAAGTAGAGCACAACCATAAACAGAACCAATACAATTACTTATTCGTAGCGACAATTACATTACCTTAAAAAGGTTCTGCAAATAGTGTACACTACTTGCGAATACTTCGAATATAATCGAAATATATGTATGTACATACATATTTTCATAAACACACATCCAGACGTTGTGTTCAGCAAAATTACGCTGCTAGTGTGAGTGTGTGTATGTGCATATGCATACACACTAGGGTGGGTCGATTGGTAGGGGCCAAAAAAAAAATTAACAGGGACACATCGCAATTATAAAAATTTTGGTAATTTTAAGCTTTTTTGCCCAAGAAACCATATGTCTAAAATAAATTTCGAACCAGAGCTTTATACGATCTTCATATTTCCAACTGTTCTATATATTTTAAAATAACTCGGTAACCAATACTTCGATTCTTTTGATTTTTTCGGCATTAGTTAGGAAACTTAATTGGCATATTAAGGTGGTTTTATGAAGGAAATAAAGTTCTCCCGAAATTCGCGGAATAACCCGATTTGGAATATAATACGGAAATCTATACCTAAAATTTTTCCTTAATTATTAAAATTTAGATGCCGTGCAAATGCCTCCAAATTTCTTTCTCCTTTTATATCAGTGATGATACATAATTTTTTTCAAAGTCCTTAATGAACAAGAAAAACATTTCTTATCATTAAAAAATGGAACATATGTTTGTTGGGCTTTTATTTTTTGGTCCACCTTAATGCCATATCCACATTAACCCTAGTTCGGCCGACGAGTCACCTGGGTGACTATTTCACATTTTTCGCACAAAAAAACATATTTTTAATAAATTCTATTACCTTGTGTTCCATGACATCTTAAAGTTGTTAATTTTGAGCAGAAAAAACACGAAATAAAGTTTTAAGATTTAATCCATAGAACACTGTTACAGTTTGAGATCTTATATTCTTATTCTGGCCGACGTAGTCACCTGGGTGACCACTGGTAAATTCAAACGTAATATACATACATACAAATGAAAATGTTGGCATATGATTATTTCCTGCACTCAACACATTTGACAATTGATTGAATGCACTCCTGGCACCCTGGCCGTTTACAAACTAAGCAAACTTTTCGGGAGTTCCGTTGTCTTTCGTTCACATGCCGACAAACATGACACCTGCCTTTGATTGCCATTTGACCAGTTTCATCACGGTGCTCAATTCGCGTTTCTTATGCGATGGACGGAGATAAACGAGTATTCAAAACAGGCTGCATATCGGTATGCAATAAAATTCCATAGAATTCAATATTGTCAGTTTTGTCATCTTCAACATCGTTGTCATTGCCAAATTTAACATCACGGTCATCCTCCTCGAACAACTTCTCAATATCCGCTCCCGTCAATGTTCTATATAGTATAAATATCCAGTACACATTTCATCAGAAATAGCATACTTAATAATAATAATAATATAATACAATGGCGCTATTATAACTCTGACGAGTTTTATGGCCGAGCTTCTCTCCCAATTCGAGGTGTGCTCCTTTTTGTTTTTCCTACTAATTGGGTGGACCTACAGTTTTATGCCGGCTCCGAACGGCGAATGCATTTTTTGTGAGAAGCTTTTTCATGGCAGAAATACACTCGGAGGGTATGCCGCCCACTGCCGAGAGGTGACCGCTGCTCTTAAAAAACCCAATAATTGGATTTTTACTAATTAGAAAAATTGTTTTGGTCTTTGGCTCGGACCGTGGTTTGAACCCGAGACCTCTGGCATAGCAGGCGAGCACTCTACCCACTGCACCACAGCGGCAGCGGAAATAGCATACTTACCTTCGATTAACGGTGTTCTGCAGTCGGTTATGGCTACAAACCGCTCAATTTCAATCCTACAGTCTGCATTTTTATCTTTATTGGTTGAACTGATTGCGTCCTCTTATTTTACACGCTTAGAGCTGGCCATTTTCAACAATTTAAAGTAACTGAATTAAGTTTTTCACAATTGTACCAAAATGAACAGTAAAAATAATCAGCTTTTAATCTTTTCAGATGCTTATTTTCACTTAATTTCACTTATTTCGCAATTTTTCAGACATTTTTTCTTTACTACCCTCCATTTACATCTGAACTTTAAAACTTTTAAATATGGTCACCCGGGTGACTGCTTCGGCCGAAATGAGTTGTAAAAATCGTCGGCCGAACTAGGGTTAAAAAAACAAACAAACCAAAGAAGCAACAAGGTTTTGCGAATACTTCATAACATGGTTATTATTATGTTCTATTCTATCGTGGCGAATAGTGTACACTATGTAATCGCTCCAACAGAGCAAATAGAAATAGTATTTGTATTCCAAATGAAAAGTATGGGTTATATTCGTATCTGCATTGAAATTGTGCTGTGACTAATTGTACAATGCATAGAATATTCGCAAATATAGCAGAGGCAAATGGTATTGTGCAGAGGTCTAATATTTACTTACATTAGAGTGGCCCTTATTTTCGAAAGTCGAAAATTTGCAAAAAAAAAAAAAAAAATGATACCCTGAAAAATTTGGCCCGATTGAACTACTCTAACCCGTTCTTCAAACGAGTTGAAGTTGAACAAGTAAGAACGCGGATGTCTTCGGCCGTGCCCTAGCTGTTTAAATGGAGAAGTCATATCCCAAAATGTCCATATCTGAATAGTCGGTTGTATGGGAGCTATATGTTCTAGAAGTCCGATCTTGACAAATTTTGGTGACATTATTTAGGTCCATATGGGTACAAAAACTTCAAAGTTTCATGCTAAAATACACTCACATTCCGAATTTCAAACAGATATCTCAAAAACTGAGGGACTAGTTTGCGTTCAAACAGACGGACAAACAGAGATGGCTTAATCGACTCAGCTTCAAGGCTACAAAATAACTATAATAACTTTTTTATAACAATAAACAAAAATAAATTTTGTTTCTGTTGAAATATTCGATTTTATAAACGTAAAAAGCATAACAAAATCCATATCGGTAGGTACATGAATAAATGAGCACATTTCTTTTAAAAACAGATATATTTTTTATTTTCAACGAAACAAAATTAGTATTGATAAAAGTTTATTGATAATTCTTTAAACGAAAAAATTTTGTTTTTGATAAGCAGCAAAACAATATAATTTTTGAATGATTTTTATTGATATTTTTTGAAACACGTTGAGCCAGTGATGCCAGATAATCTCCGCTAAAATTCCCACAGAAATTGGAAAAAAATCCCTAATTTCCCACATTTTAAATAAAAAAATCCCACAAAATTCCCACCTAATTTAAAGCATTTATTTCAGTAATATAAGAATATACAACATGCAAATAAAGTTTTTTTTAATAGCTAAAAGCATTAGTTGTAGAAATTACAATCAGCAAAAAACGCACGTAAATCTGACTATTTTTACCAATGGTTTTGCGCCTAGGATGAAAATAGTGATTCTGACTACGTTGCACTTCATACCATCATAATAAATATTAAGTAGCTAAAATGAAAATTAACCATACTCGACTTGAAGTGTTCTCATAGTAAAAACAACTATGAAAAATAGTTGTCCTAAATATGTTGAAAAATGCAGCATACTCAAATTGAATATTTTATAGTCAAGTTAAAGTTACAACATAGTTGTTTTAAAAAATGTTCATATTGAAGCCGACTATGACATATTCTTAAGTTTACTATGATTCATATTGAAGTTCAATATGTTTTTATTCAACTCTAAGAGACAGCGTATTTGCTTTAAATATATTTCATATTGAATTTAACTATGTGTCTAAACTTTGTGTGTACATATGCACATACATACATATGTATACATATGTGTTTTTTTAAACCCTTTTATGTATTCTCGTGGGGGAGCGCTGTAGCTCCAAGGTTCGGCGAGAGTGCCAACCTCTGGGGTATGAAAAATGCCTTTAAATAAGCCAACTCATTTCCCTTGTGGAAAATGAGTTATATTTGAGTTGATCAATCATGCTAGGTATATAGCTCGAACAATGTATAAACCATCTAAGAGTTACGAAAATTTGAAAAGCCGCATTCAAATGAAGGAACGAAAATCTACGCAGCATAAATTGCTTTTACTGTGCTAAATATTTAAGTTCACTATGAATCATATTAAAGTTCAAGCATCAACAGTAGTTAAAACAAGTAAGGAAGCCTAAGTTCGAGTGGAATCGAACATTAGATACTCAGCTGTATGCTTTCATTGTTTGTTTGCGTTTGATATGGAAACACGGTGTATTTTATATGAATCGAGTGCCGCATAAAGTGGGCGCAGCCACGCCCATTTTCAAAATTTCTATCAGCCATCCAACTAAGCATATGAATATTATTCTTTGTACAAAATTTCATTCCTTTATGACTTCTAGTTACAAGGATGCCACGTTACAAATTCCCAAAGGGTGTTCCAGAAATATCTTTGTTAAAAAGTAGGCGTGGTCATAAACCGATTTCAATAAATTTTTGCGTGTCTATTAACACAAGTTATAAAAGTGTATAAACCAAGTTTCGTCATAATATCTCAATTATTTGTCGAGTTATGGGCTCCGAAATCTCGTTGATTCCTTTGTCTGAAAAGAGGCGGTGCCACGCCCATTTTCCGAAATTTTTCTATTTTTTGTTTCCGATCTATTGTAGAACTCATGCCACAAAATTTCAATGAATTATCGCATGAAATATCGCTTAAAATGTTTTTATTAGGCCACTTTATAATACCCATATATAAAAGTGGGCGTGGTCGTCAACCGATTTGGCTAAAATTTTCAACATGTATTACCACAAGTAATAAAAGTGTACACACCAAGTTTCATCATTATATATCAATTATTTGTCGAGTTATGGGCTCAGAAATCTCGTATATTCCAGCTTCTAAAAAGAGGCGGTGCCACGCCCATTTTCCAAAATTTTTGTGATTTTTGTTTTATGTCCGTAGTTAGACTCCTGCCATAAAATTTTAATGATATATCTTTATATTTGACAGAAATATCGCTTAAAATGTTTTTATTAGGCCCCTTTATAGTTCCCATATATAAAAGTGGGCGTGGCCGTCAACCGATTTTCACAATTTTCCGTCAAAACATTTGTCTAAATAAGTACATCAGGCATACCAAATTTCATCGCTATATCTTCAACGGTTTCTGAGTTATGACATATAAAACTTTCAATGTTTGACCCTTAATAAGTGGGCGTGGCACCGCCCATTTTCCAAAATTTCATCAAATTTCTTCCTAGGGGCGTGAGTTCAACACGTGGGTAAAATTTCATCGCTCCAGCTATATTAGTGACTGAGATACCAAATTTCCGATTTTTTCTATATAGGAAAAGTGGGCGTGGTCATGGTCCGATTTCGCCCATTTTCAATACCAACCGTCCCAGTCTCGATACCAACTTGCATTTCAAATTTCATCAAAATATCTCAATTTTTGCGCGAGTTAGAGTATTTACAGACGGACAGACGGACAGACGGACGGACAGACGGACAGACGGACGGACAGACGGACAGACGGACGGACAGACGGACGGACGGACATGGCTCAATCGATTTCTCTTTTCACCCTGATCATTTTGATATATATAAGTCTATATCTGTCTCGATTATTTCATTCTGTTACAATCCACCGTTATGTGATTAAAACTATAATACTCTGTGTACTAGTACAGCTGAGTATAATAAATATGTTTCAACTTGAAGATGACTATTACAAATTTTATAATGGCAGGTGTTAATATTTGTCCAGTTGGGTTAGTATTTACTAGTCAACTCAAAGTTTTTCATATTCAAGTTGAATATCTTTCATACTTGAACGATTGAAATAATACGTTTATATTCAGATTAAGTTGTTTCATAGTCATATTTCCGTGTTTTCATAGTAAAAAGCGAATAATAAAGCTGAATATTTTCATAGTCATTTTTACGATGCGGGTTTTCTCTGAGTGTATTTGCATTGTGCAAGTGGATATGATTTTTGTTGTTTTTAATGTTGGAGCCATTGATATTTTTGGATACTTATACTATTTAACATATCACTAGATAGTTTGTTTCGCTCTGTACATTTAACATCCGTTACAATTGAAAATGTTCTTTCTGATTCAGCGTTTGAATGGGGTAACGTAAGTACAATTTCAACCAATTGCTTAAGATTATGAAACAAAAAATTGTCATTATAGTTTTTAAAGTTTATTATTTTACTCCACATTACATAAACAGGTAATTTTTTTAAATCGTCATTTTGTCTTTCGGTTAAAACTAAACAAATACTTTTGTATTCCGATTCTGTGAGATCAGGATTATGATTTAATTTTTTAGTTAGAGCAAGAAGTGATACCCGATTGTTTTTAGAAAAATCAAAAACAATATCGGGATCTAAAAACTGCAGTTCTTCGAAAACACCGTCAAATGGAAAACGTTATATTTTCTGAAAAGTTGAAGCTTTATAACAGCGCAAACACTTTTTTTTAACACAATCTGTTCCTCCAAATTTAAATTTGACAAAATATCTTCGCATTCATAACCAACGTAAACGTTATGCACGTCAAGTAAATAAGTATTGAATTGGAAGTTCCAAAACTTTTAGCTGTAATTTCCACGGAATTGTAAAAAAGTCGGGTTTTAAGAAATTTCTTGCAATTTTCAACATAAGTGTCTTCGCTTCTTGCTCTAGTCGGTGTATAAGTACATTTCGGCTTTGGAACAATGCGTTAAATTCATTGAAAATGTTAGGAACGTACTTAAATAATCTAAAATAAGCCTTGTTTTGAATTCTTTTCAATTCTTCATAAATAGTTTCTGCTTTTTAACGCCTATCTTCAAATGAGGCCAGGCGAAAATAGCTTCTAAGTGGCTCCCAATTCTCCAAAATTCTTTCGATACAAGGATGTAAAGAAATCCAACGTGTTCTTTCAGGTTTAAGAATTTTTTTTGCTTCTACGCCGCAATATTTATTCTTAGGAGTTTTTTAGTGTGAGATGTGCTTATTTTAAGTTATACTATAAATTATACATGTATGCAGGTACGTAAACAGTTCTGCCATCAAAAAATCCCTTTTTTTATATGGACGACAACAAAATGTCCCTTTTTTCCCTCTTTCAAAATTTTGTAGTGAAATATCCCTCAAAAAGGGAAATTTCCCTCAATTTGGCACCATAGCGTTGAGCCGCCTTGCTCAGCTTATGATCCTGATCATATTTTTATATATTTTGGTGGGTCTGTCACGCCTCCTTCTGGTACTCTCATGAAAGGTATAAAAATTTAAGAGAAACAAGTAAGGAAGCCTAAGTTCGAGTGGAATCGAACATTAGATACTCAGCTGTATGCTTATTGTTTGTTTGCCTTTGATGGAAACACGGTGTACTTTATATAAAGCGAGTGCTGCATGAAGTGGGCGTATCCACGCCCATTTTCCAAAATTTTTCTATTTTTTGTTTCCAGTCTATTGTAGAACTCATGCCACAAAATTTCAATGAATTATCTTTATATTTGACAAAGATATCGCTTAAAATGTTTTTATTAGGCCACTTTATAATACCCATATATAAAAGTGGGCGTGGTCGTCAACCGATTTCGCTAAAATTTTCAACATGTATTGCTACAAGTAATAAAAGTGTATACACCAAGTTTCGTCATAATATATCAATTATTTGTCGAGATATGGGCTCCAAAATCTCGTATATTCCTGCTCCTAAAAGGAGGCGGTGCCACGCCCATTTTCCAAAATTTTTGTGTTTTTTGTTTTATGTCCTTAGTTGGAATCTTGCCATAAAATTTCATTGATATATCTTTATATTTGACAGAGATATCGCTTCAAATGTTTTTATTAGGTCACTTTATAATACCCATATATAAAAGTGGGCGTGGTCGTTAACCGATTTTGGCAATTTTTCGTCAAAACATTTGCGTAAGCAAATATATCACGCGTACCAAATTTCATCTATATATCTTCAATAGTTTCTGAGTTATGACTCATAAAACTTTCAATGTTTGCCCCTTAATAAGTGGGCGTGGCACCGCCCATTTTCCAAAATTTCATCAAATTTCTTCATAGGGGCCTGAGCTCAACACGTGGGTAAAATTTCATCGCTCCAGCTATATTAGTGACTGAGATACCAAATTTCCGATTTTTACTATATAGGGGAGGTGGGCGTGGTCATGGTCCGATTTCGCCCATTTTCAATACCATCCGTTCTCGTCTTGATACCAACTTGCATTCCAAATTTCATCAAAATATTTCGATTTTTGCGTGAGTTATCGTGCGTACAGACGGACAGACGGACAGACGGACGGACGGACGGACATGGCTCAATCGATTTCTCTTTTCACCCTGATCATTTTGATATATATAAGTCTATATCTATCTCGATTATTTCGTTCTGTTACAATCCACCGTTAGGAAATCAAAATTATAATACTCTGTGTACTAGTACAGCTGAGTATAAAAGTAATGCATAGAAAATCGCATGAAATATAATACTTCGGTAACTTATATAATTTGTTATAAAAGCGTGCGTCCCGACTTCTTAACACGCTTTTATTAGCTTCACCTGTATGTATGTATGTATGTATGTAACTTCATCCCATCCTAAAAGTTGCAACGTTTAACTCAATTATTTTTTTAGACATTCACTTTACTTTTATTGTGTTCTCTCCTCTATTATTTCTATTCTCCTCCGGATTCGAAACATGACATCAACATGAGATTCAGCCAAACGACATCATATAGTGAGACATTCAACATTATATTCCATGCTTCATTAAGTCTTTTAAGTTACCTTTCTTCAAAATAGCCTCTATGAATTGAATTTCAATTCACTCACGTATGCAAGCCAACAAGTAACAAGCTTTCGGGTTTGTTGTTGTTGTTTTTGCAATAAAAACAACCGCATGTACATACATACGTATGCAAAGCAAGAACTGGTTTTGTGTTTTTGTTTGTTCAAATTCTATTTATAGCACTTATAGCACGGTTTTCCGAACTTGGTAATTACCAAAATAGGTTATTTTTTCGCTGTTAGTTTCTTGGTAACTTTCAAATCTGTTTGGCTATTTTTATTTTCAAGAAATTTTTTACTATTTTTGGTATAGAAGAAAATATGGAAGTGATTATAGGACAATGAGAATATTTTGGAGCACTGAATGTTCATTGTGAATATGCACAGGTAAATAAAGAAGAGCATATCTCCGATTAAAAACCGTAATAGTTTTGCTTCGATACACATAGTACATATTAGTTGATATTTTTTTCGTTTAGGCTTCATTTTTGAGCTCCTATGACCAATGTTTTTCTTTTATAAGGAAAAAATTTATGTGAAAAATTAATATTTTTGGTAGAAGTTATAAATACATATGAATGTAGATCTATTTCGGAGATCACGATATCTCTTCATCAGACTTATTTTTACTTTTATTCTTGCGTCCGCATAAAACATCCTTTAATGAAAAATTTAACTAAAAAGTTAAAAATAAATAATAGCTTATAAAAACTAAAAAACACGCATTAATCTTAAAAATCTACTAAAAATTGAGAAATAATTTAATTAGAAACAAAATGATGAGCGAAAATATAAGAATTTAAGAAAAAGCGTGGGGGTGCGCAATAATATTTGAACATGAAAATATTCGATTCGTACAACTATTACAAAAATATACCTAGTACGATATATAAAATCTCAAAAAAGTCAATATAAAAATATTAGTAAAAAACAGCAATTTTAAATATTTTTTGGCATACTGAGCACCCGACGCTTTTCCTTAAACGCTTATATTTTCGTTCATCATTTTTTTCTAATTAGATTATTTCTCAATTTTTAGTACGAGTTCTAAGATTAAAGCATGTTTTTTAGTTTTTTAGCTATTATTTATTCTTGAGCAGTTTCTTATGATGTGGATACCCAGTTTTGTTAAAAATTAATGGCAGCAACGTTAAAAGTCACTGTTAATGAAAGAAATCACCGTGACTGAAAAATCACAGTCACAAATCACTACGTTCCTCAAAGATAACAGTATCGGTCATCTCTAATATTACGACACAGCACGTAGTAGTGACTACGCACGTGAGAAACATAATGAAATAATATACCTATTTAGGTATGTATTTACGTTTATATGTATGTGTATGAATGCATGTACTATACGTGCTGCACGTAAGTTTTTTGCAGGCAAACTGTAAATTTTTATGGTAATATTCTAGTTCATGGGTGGCCAGGATTTAAGCGTAAGGGAGCCACACGACAACAACATCAATAAAAATTGCAACAACCTTCTTCTCGGAATTATAAAAATATTATTTTGCCAAATAACGATTTATTGGAACAACATGTAGGTACATACAGATATGCTGCAGCTAGGCATTCAAATATTTTGCTAAACAACATAAACGAGGTAGCAGATATAAATGTACATCATACATATCGCACCCTAAATCATAAAGGGGCACAACTCAAAATTCAAAAATTTTCAGGAGAGCCAAAAAAATTTTTTCATTACAAGCAATCGTATGGCAAAGAGCCAGGTATAATGGTTATTTTTCGGTCGAAAGAGACAGTTATTCAAAAGTTTTTTTTGGCAATCTCCAGAGATATGTTCCGTATACCCGTTTATGAAAAAAAGTAGATTTCGAAAAATTTTGAGTTGTGCCTCTTTATGATTTAGGGTGCGATATATACATATGTATGTATGTATGTATGAAGGCGTAACTACACAATAGGGGTATTCGCTATCCATAGCATAACCCTAGCACGTAGCACGGATTGCACGGATTGCAAAGTTTTACAACGCACAACAACAAAATACAGGCGCACAGAAATATGCTAGACCTCAAAAATATGCTACACCAAAACCTATGTATATTTATTTGCTATGAAGTGTAGGAAATTAATTGCGACCCTGTGTCAGCGGACATTTGCCAATTGCTAATTTCAATTTCAATTTCAATTTGAGCATTCGAATTTTGTTTAAAATGTTATTTTTTATGTGTATTTATTAAATTTACTAAAATGATAAAATTATTTATTTATTAAAAAGTGAGTGATGAACTCGTCCCTTTGGCTAAAAAGGAAAGCTGCTTTTTGAAATTTCCTACGACTGTGCAATGGGGAGCTCTCTATGTGTAGCATATTTTGGTCTAGGATATTTGCAATCCGTGCTATCTTGCTAGGGATAGCGAATACCCCTAATGAATGACGAAGCTGTATCTAAGACTTAGATTCTAAGTACGCAATGAATGTCGGTCGATGCTGGACTGTTAGGTTTGAGTGCTCGCCGCGAAAACGATTTCTGTGAAAAAAAAAAAAGAAATGTGCGTTATTCTGTCGAAATTGATTTGCTTGTTGTTGGAAGCCACTCGGAGCCACAGCGATGTTGTTGGGAGACAAACGGAGTCACTGGAGCCATTGGCTGGCCATCTATGTTCTAGTTCACAAAGTGGTATGGAGATGACAAAGTCATACCAGTCAATTTTCACCCTGTACCGTATCAGTTTATATATAAGTGCGTATGTACATACATACATCAAAAAATAAGTGATGTGCACGAGGTCTTCGGTATTTTATGATGTTTCGTATTGTTACGTATTTGTCGATAGCTCGATTATTTCTATCGGGTTCGTATCACTAAATTGTTAAATAAAAGTCTTTATTTACTTCTTAATTCACACCGCTTTATTTCACGACTAAAAAGTCTACAGTTGTTTTACTTCACTTGATGTTAACGCTTCTCGGTTAAGTTACGACTGACTGCGGAGCGCCTGCTCGCCGCCTTATATAGTCTGTCAAACGCAATCTGGAAAATTCTGGCAACACTGGAAATTATCTGGTCTCTTCTTCTAGTTCTGGCAGTTTCCTTAGAGATGTGTTCAGCCATTTAGTGATGTGACAGTGGAACCGATTATATTCGCCACAGTATAATGAGTACCTAGGTATAATTTTAACGGTGGGTACGAGACGAACGCCACTTCCAATTTTTTGAATACGGTTGGTTTTGGAGTATGCTTTTATAGTTGCTTTTATACCCAGCTGTACGTAGTACACAGAGTATTATAGTTTTAATCACATAACGGTGGATTATAACGGCATGGAATAATCGTCATAGTTATGGACTCATATATCGTAGGGTAACGGTAAAATGAATTTATAGAATAGATTTTTTTATTAATTTCATTTCAAAAATTGTTATTACACCGGTATTATTTTTAATAGAAAATTAACGATTTTTCACTACTTCATTGTTGATACAACTTCAAAAATATAGAATTTTAGTATTCAGTTTAAGGCTTCACGATACACAACATTTTTTGTTTTCTGTCTGGCATTTCTAGGTTTATGCCGCATACCTCCAACGACTGCCCTTTTGACTTGTTAATTGTCATCGCAAATGCAAGTTTCACTGGGAACTGCATACTTTTGAATTGGAAGGACAAATCTGTTGGTGATAAGGGAATCCGGGGAAGTAAGCATTCCTCTCCCTTGAACGGGCCTTTCAAAATGCTTGCCACTATTAAATTGTATAGTATACCTCCATAATGGTTTTCAGGCTCTCCTCCAATCCTTTTACATATATTCAGCCTCAAAAGTTTAGTACGTATGGGAGGTGTAATGTCCCATTTTTCGATATTTTTTTTTTTTTGGGTGAACATTGTATTGATATCGTATATCTGCTTAGTGATTTCTATGTAGGTACATGCCATGAACGCTTTTAGGGATATTTAGTCTTAAAAATTAAGAACGCCCCTTTTTCGATAACCCCCACCTTTATGGGTGAGAGTGGTTTTAATATCATTTAGCTCTATAGCAATTTTCAGGATATATTCATCTTCAAACGATAAGTATGTATGGGAGGTGCCACGTATAACTCCTATTATCTTGCGTTAATATTGAATTGTTATCGTTTATCTCCACACCAATTTCCAAGTATCTACCTTAAACAATTTAGAGATATTCAGCATGAAAAATTAAGTTTGTATGGGAGGTGCCACGTCCTCTTTTCTGATAACCCCCACTTTTCTGCGTGAGATATCACCTACCCCTATACCAATTTTCAGCTGCCTACCTTGAACTCCTTTAGAGATAGTCAGCTTTAAAAATTAAGATTGTATGAGAGGTGCCACGCCCCCCTAATATTTTTTAATTTTTTCCTCGACTAAACCTTCGCGGGGTAACAACAAACAAACTCCCTTAAGAAAGTATTTGATTTGGTTCAGCCGTTTTCAAGTTTTAGCGTTACAATTAAACACCAACTCTTTTTTATATATATAGAAGAGATGATCAGCACTGAGTTTCTGTAACTGAACTCCATCAATGTTTTCGACTGAGTGACGTCATAACGACGTCAATCGATAGATTCTCACCTGCTTTTTAGGTGGTGACAAAGTGTGGAACGTATTAATGTGACGTCATTTTGATCGACTATTTCCCCGATTTTGTTACAGAAACACACTTCAGGATGGGAAAAGAAATCGATTGAGCCATTTACGTCCGTCCGTCTATACGCACTCTAACTTGTGCAAAAATTTAAATATTTTAATGAAATTTGGTATACAGGAATGGGCGAAATGACCACGCCCACTTTCCCTATATGGTATATATCGAAAATGTGATATGTCAGTCACTAATATAGCTCCAGTGATAAGATTTCAGCCACGCAATGAGCTCGGGCATCTATAAATAAATATAGTAAACTTATGGCGTGAATACGCCCAAAAAAAAGGAAATAACACCCGCGGGCGTTTTTTCCTTTCTTGAAAACGTGAAGGCGCAGTTTTTGGATGATGGCGTGCGTTTATTATATGATAAATATTATATATGTATGTATGTACATACATATGAATGCATTTGTGTACGTATATATGTATGTATGTATATATTTATAATATTTTAAAAAGCCTTAGGCTTCCCAAGGTTGTGGTGCCTGTCCGTTGGCGTGCCGGCAATGTTTCGGCTTGCACCGGCGTTGACGTACGTGGTGCTTGGGTTGGTTTGTGGCCGTTTGAAGTGACTTTTGAGCTCATGTGTGGATCTGGGTGTTATGGATCTTCGCTCCTGGTTACTTACGTTCGGTCCGGGTGGACTTACGTGGTTGTTGTGGTTTTAGGCGGCGTAACAGTGGCTTTATCCGGAATGATGGGCGTCGATGGAGTTCAGACGCTTATGGCTGTTTGGCTGACGTCGAGAACATTGGCCGTGGCATTTAACTTGCAGTGGGCAGCAGCACATACCCTGTTGCCACCGGCAATGACACTGTGGGTGCACCTGGAGATGCTTGTGGCTCCGAACTACGTTTTGCTGCCAGCCGAAATAGCGTATGTCGCCTTTGTTGGCGCTCAAGATGATCCCCTCCGCCAACGTGGCCGCTCGCGCACGTGGTCTCAAATGTTCACCTAGTTCCGTACCTGCGCTAAGATGAGTTACTGCTGGGTGCTTCGGTGAGGACACACTCTTCCCATGCGGCTTGCACGCCGCCACTGACTACAAAAAAAAAAGAAATTGCTTTTATGCAAATTTGCCGCTGGCTCGCCAATAAACTCGGCTTATGAGACTGGTATGTATTTAAGCAAACGTGCATAATTAGCGAAACTGAGGAAAAAACCACATAAAACACCAAAAGAAAACACCGAAATCGCCAATAATCCAATATATCTGCATAGGGAGAACGTCCATGAAGAAGTAGAGCATTTTTTTTAGCACTCAGATCTGTTTTATACAATTTTATTCTATCAGCGCTTGATTCAAAACCGAATTTGTAACAAAAAAATTCTTCAATGTGATTGTTATTTGGTTTCTATGGAATTCCCGAATTTATTATACATAGCAACACAACATGGTGAAATAAGAGAAGATGTGTTTGCAATAATCCAATATGGCGGCGAATTTTCACAACCCTCACCCTCTTATAAAAAATGTTCCCCTCTTGGTTTTTTTCTTTACAAATCCTACCGAGATTCCATACAAAAATTGTATATTCATTCCCATTTAAGTATTTTAATGAGTACCTAGGCATTAATGTTTTTCTATTTTTGTTTTGTTTTGACATTTCCATATATATTTTCAATAAAAAAAAATGTAAAACAAAATCACGGAAAATCAATTTGGTAAGAAAATATTGTAATTTCTCTAATAAAAAACTGAAATAATAATATTATTTAATTAGTTCCAGCGTTTTTCACCGTGTGCATGCGAAGCATTAAACCAGACATAGGCAGCCCATACCACAATTGTGGGAAGTCGATTCACACGTATTCTTACTCTCTTCATCAGTCGTTTGCCAACTAGGGATGGGCAAATTGGAAAAATATATCGATATATATTATATCGATATTTAAAAAAACATCGATTTATGCCGTGTAAAAACATCGATATATCAATATATCGAAAGGGTCGGCTTTACATTAAGGAAGCACGCCCCGCGAAAACCCATTTTTTCACAGGGTTAGAGGTGCTCTCGCAGATCTCAAAACTGATATCAAAACTTGCCGGAGACTTATAGTTTACTAGATATTTGTTGTTAAAGTTGGACGTGTCTACATGTATTCTACCAATTCTGAAGTATAAACATAAAAATCATTAAGAATTGCGTGAAGAAGAAAGTAATGTAAATTCAAGCACCCGGACATTATTGTTATACCACTTCCTAAAAATGTTCTGCTGTTAAATTCAAAGCGAATCAGAAATGTATGAAAAATATCGAATTTGGCTCGAAATGACGAAAAATTATCGATTATCGATGCACGGTAGTTCAAAATATCGTCGATATTATCGGCTGTACTATTTTTAAAATATCGATATATTGATATATCGATATATATCGCCCAACCCTATTGCCAACTGTCGAACGATAAACATTGCGCCTGACTATGTCGCTTCGTGGTTGAACGCAAGCATTGACTTTATACAGGTAATGTATGTATGTATGTCCACAAATAAAATGCCCGGCGAGAAATTTTATATGATGGAAATGTGTTCGGCGATATGCAATGCCTTTTTTGCTATAAAGTATTTAAAAATGATACCAATGATTATGCACTACAAAGGCATTGCGAAGTATTTCACAAAGAGTTTTACTAATAATCGTTTTGTGCATTACATTAATTATAACTTTTATTAATTAGTTTATTACATACATACCGCTGTGGTGCAGTGGGTAGAGTGCTCGCCTGCTATGCCAGAGGTCTCGGGTTCAAACCCCAGTCCGAGCAAATACAAAAAAAAAAATTTTCTAATTAGTAAAAATCCAATTATTGGGTTTTTTAAGAGCAGCGGTCACCTCTCGGCAGTGGGCGGCATACCATCCGAGAGTATTTCTGCCATGAAAAAGCTTCTCGCAAAAAATGCATTCGCCGTTCGGAGCCGGCATAAAACTGTAGGTCCACCCAATTAGTAGGAAAAACAAAAAGGAGCACACCTCGAATTGGGAGAGAAGCTCGGCCATAAAACTCATCAGAGTTATTATAGCGTCATTGTATTATTATTATTAGTACTTTTTTACTACTTTTGTGTATGTATATATGACTAAAATTGTGAAAAAGCAATGTTTTTAAAATGCTTAAAAGGTAAGTATTTAATTTGGTTTAGAATTTTTTTAAATCATATCGCACCCTAAATCTTAAAGTACTAAACTACTCCTAAAAATTTTCGCCTTTTTCTACTACCTTCAAATGCATGACCGGAATGAGGGGTTCGTCAAACTGCTGTCATTTCCTTGTGATATCACCTTTTTTTATTTCACCATGGCAGCACAACAAGAATGAAATTTGCAGCAGGGCTGGATTTTTTTAAATCCCCTTCTAAATATTCAAATAATCAATCAAAATAAACAAAGCTTCAGTAAATTTCTATAATCATTTATTAGTAACAATTTTCAAGGTCTCTAAGTAAGTAAATATTTAAATACGCAATCAAAATAAACAAAACTTCATTACATACATATTGGCACTTTCAGACCACAATCTAAACAAACACTCTTATAGAGTTTTCAACAATTTGACGACAAACAAAACTTCATTACATACATATTGGCACTTTCAGACCACAATCTAAACAAACACTCTTATAGAGTTTTGAACAATTTGACGACAAACCGGGCACAAAATATTTCTATTGCCATTTACGATTGCATCCTTTCTGTGTTCTCCAAAGCAATCCGCACACAATTTAAAGTGATTGCATGGGCTTAAGAGAACATCGCGTGGCTTGGTAAAACAAATAACACACAACAACATGCTTTGACTTTCGCAAAAATTGTCCGCCGTTTCTTCATAGTCAGAACAATCTATTTCGGATACATCAATGTCTTCTGTGTCACATGTCTTATTTTCGGGATTACTCATTTGATTCGCCTGCGGCGCTTTTTCCAATAATAATACACCATATTAAATAAAAACGAAAAATTGGAATTAAAAATCGCGCGAGTCGCCTTTTTTTGGGAAATAACACCCGCGGGCGTTAATTCCACGGGCGTTATTTCACTGCACCGTAAAATACACCGTATATCGAACAAACGCAAACAAACAATAAAAGCATACAGCTGAGTATCTAATGCTCGATTCCACTCGAACTTAGGCTTCTTTACTTGGTTAATGATGCTTTAGTACAAGGGTGCTCAACGCTCTCATATTGAATGGGGCACAGAATAAACAATATTGTTTGTTCTGTGATATGACTTAACCTATGAAAAAGGGTTTTGGACCCTAACTCCAGATTTTGTGGGTGTATTGGAAATTCTAAGTATGCAGTCTTCGTATGCTTGGTAAGGCCTATAAAATATGTTAACCTCGAAAAAGGTACTTTTAATTTTTTTTTTAAATCTTTAAGGCAAAAGTTTTTTCATTTAATTTTACTCTTTTACGTTAAGCCCCATTCTATTGTCAAAAATATAAGCTATCAACGAAGAAAATCCATGGTGAAATGGAAAAGTTATAACCGGTTCGAACCGGTTTGCAGCCCTGTTCTTAACGCAACACTTTTCCTACGAAAGTAATGTTTCGCTTAGGAAAAATCAAGAAATAATGTTTGGATGAAACTCGCTCTCGGCTGTGATCTCAGTTTCGGTTTGTTTTCTCACTTAAATTGATCACCACAATTGCCTCCTAATATGACCTAAAAATAATTGTTCCCACTATATAATGGCTTTTACCTAAGCGCACATTACCTACTTTCGTAGGGCATGTGTTGTGTTAAGAATCATGCATATTGTAATGTATTAATAATAATGGTAGAGCTAGATTACTTTGTGAATTACCAAACATTAGCCTTTCCAACTGGGTATACATACATACATACATATGTATAACATTTTAAAATTTGTAATTTGGTTTGCGAAAATGCAAATTTTTCTGTTTTCGAGGTCAGCAACGACACATATATATTTTAGATAAACTAGCTAGGTATGTACATACGTTAGTTGAAATGCAAATCGTAGTTTGTAGAACTTTACGCTTTGGCAGTGAATCTAGTTTGAGGCGGACATTTTTGATAACATTCTGAAAGATAACAAGTAAGGAAGCCTAAGTTCGAGTGGAATCGAACATTAGATACTCAGCTGTATGCTTTCATTGTTTGTTTGCGTTTGATGGAAACACGGCGTATTTTATATAAAGCGAGTGCTGCATAAAGTGGGCGTAGCCACGCCCATTTTCTAAATTTTTGTCAGTCATCCAACTAAGCTTATGAATATTATTCTTTGTGCAAAATTTCATCCCTTTATGAGTTACAAAGATGCAAACGTTACAAATTCCCAAAGGGTGTTCCAGAAATATCTTTCTTAAAAAGTAGGCGTGGTCATAAACCGATTTCAATAAATTTTTGCGTGTCTATTAACACAAGTTATAAAAGTGTACAAACCAAGTTTCGTCATAATATCTCAATTATTTGTCGAGTTATGGGCTCCGAAATCTCGTTGATTTCTTTGTCTGAAAAGAGGCGGTGCCACGCCCATTTTCCGAAATTTTTCTATTTTTTGTTTCCGATCTATTGTAGAACTCATGCCACAAAATTTCAATGAATTATCTTTATATTTGACAAAGATATCGCTTAAAATGTTTTTACTAGGTCACTTTATAATACCCATATATAAAAGTGGGCGTGGTCGTCAACCGATTTTGGCAATTTTTCGTCCAACCATTTGCCTAAGTAAGTATATCACGCCTACCAAATTTCATCGATATATCTTCAACGGTTTCTGAGTTATGACTCATAAAACTTTCAATGTTTGCCCCTTAATAAGTGGGCGTGGCACTGCCCATTTTCCAAAATTTCACCATATTTCTTCATAAGGGCCTGAGCTCAATACGTGTGTGAAATTTTATCACTCCAGCTCTATTGGTGACTGAGATACAAAATTTCCGATTTTTACTATATAGGGGAGGTGGGCGTGGTCATGGTCCGATTTCGCCCATTTTCAATACCATCCGTTCCTGTCTTGATACCAACTTACATTTCAAATTTCATCAAAATATCTCAATTTTTGCGCGAGTTATCGTGCTCACAGACGGACAGACGGACAGACGGACGGACATGGCTCAATCGATTTCTCTTTTCACCCTGATCATTTTGATATATATAAGTCTATATCTATCTCGATTATTTCATTCCGTTACAATCCACCGTTAGGAAATCAAAACTATAATACTCTGTGGACTAGTACAGCTGAGTATAAAAAGAAAATGAACCTAATTTTGAGTAGAATCGAACACCAGATATTCAGCTGACTGAGCAGTATCATTGCGTTATATAAACTATGCCAAGCTCAAAAGCTTTTTTTAGAGGCGGGCAACCATACATATATGTATATCCATATGTACATATGTATATTGGTTTTTATGATTGTTTCATTAAACTATAATTTTTTTTGTTAAGTTATCATGTTATCAGGCGGATGACTGAAGGTTTCAAGACCGGGGCAAATTTCTGCCGGAATGATAACGGCGATCTGGTAACTGATGTCCAGAGTGTACTTAAGTTGTGAAGGGATCACTTCTCCTCCTTGCTAGATAATGGCAACAGTGAAATTGCTGAAGGAGAAGAAGTACGACCCGAATCCCCAATAGCAGATGATGGTAGGCATGTTCCACCACCCGATCATGACGAAGTGCGAATAGCAGTATCTCGGCTTAAGAATAATAAAGCACCGGGCACTGACGGCTTGCCAGCCGAGCTATTCAAACATGGTGGCGAAGAGTTGATAAGGAGAATGCATCAACTTCTATGCAGCATATGGTCCGACGAGCGCATGCCCGACTATTGGAACTTAAGTGTGCTCTGCCCAATCCACAAAAAAGGAGACTCCACAGTACGCGCCAATTATGGTGGGATAAGCCTCCTGAATATCGCATATAAGGTCTTAGCAAGTGTATTGTGCGAAAGACTGAAGCCCATCGTCAACAATCTGATTGGGCCTTATCAGTGTGGCTTCAGACCTGCTAAATCTACCATCGACCAGTACTTAGTTTCTGTAACTGAATTCTATCAATCTTTTCGACCGAGTGACGTCATAATGACGTCAATCGATAGATTCTCATCTGCCTTTTAGATGATGACGTATTAATGTGACGTCATTTTGATCGACAATTTTCGCGATTTTGTTACAGAAACTCACTTCAGATCTTCACAATACGCTAAATATTGGAAAAAACCCATGAAAAAGGAACCGACACACACCATATCTTTGTCGATTTTAAAGCCGATTTTGATAGCACAAATAGGAATTGCCTATATGCCGCAATGTCTGAATTTGGTTTCCCTGCAAAACTTATACGGCTATGCCAAATGACGTTGACTAACACCATCAGCTCCGTCAGAATTGGGAAGGACCTCTCCGAACCGCTCGAGACCAAACGAGGTTTCAGACAAGGTGACTGCCTTTCGTGTGACTTCTTCAATTTGATGCTGGAAAAGATAATACGAGCTGGAGAACTCAACCATTCAGGAAGCATTTTATACCACAAGAGTGTACAACTGCTGGCGTACGGCGATGATATCGACATCATTGGCACTAACACTCGCGCCGTAGGTTGTTCCATCTCCAAGCTGGATAAAGAGGCTAAGAAAATGGGTTTGGCGATTAACGAGGACAAGACGAAGTACCTCCTGTCATCACACAAAGAAATAGCACTTGGCAACCACGTCACTGTTGACAGCTACAAATTCGAAACTGTTAAGGACTTCGTCTATTTGGGAACCAGCATTAACACCAAGAATGATGTCAGCACGGAGATCCAACGAAGATTCACGCTTGCCAATAAATGCTACTTTGGACTAAGTAGGCAACTGAAAAGTAAACTCCTCTCTCGACAAACAAACATCACACTCTACAGGACGCTCATCGTTCCAGTCCTCATGTACGGCGTAGAAGCATGGACAATTTCAAAATCAGATGAGATGGCACTTGGAGTATTCGAGAGAAAAGTTCTTCGGAAGATTTATGGACCTTTGCGCGTTGGCGTGGGCGAGATTTAACGATGAGCTGTACGAGCTTTACACAGACATCCAATAAAGATCCAGCGGCTGCGTTGGGCAGGTCATATCATGAGAATGGATGAAGGCGCTCCGGCTAAGAAAGTATTTCTATCGAAACCCGCTGAACGCAAAAGAAAAGGGAGACCTCCACTGCGTTGGGAAAATCAGGTGGACAGCGATGCTGCCTCCCTAGGTGTTCCCAAGTGGCGCCATGCTGCACAGTGGTGCCAGATTGAGGGAAATTTCCCTTTTTGAGGGATATTTCACTGTAAAATTTTTAAAGAGGGAAAAAATGGACATTTTGTTGTCGTCCATATAAAAAAAAGGGATTTTTTGCTTGTAGAACTGTTTACATACCTATATAAGTATAATTTATAGTATAACTTAAAATAAGCACATCTCACACTGGAAAACTCCCATTCAGTGTATGAATACACACTAGGCATATAACTTTTTACAATTTTTGCAAATACGAAAAACGGCATACCATAGTCGAATAGAGCATAAAAAGTATGAACCCCCATTATTTTATTTTTTTTTTTCGAAATTGCAAAAAAGTTTCCGCGCAAAACGAAATTACTTTTTTATCAGAACTGCTGAAAAAACAAAAAGTTTTGTACGGTGTACACGTTTTTCTTCGTAATAATAGATATTTATTTAACTAATAATCTTCCTATTATTCCAAACGCCTTTTAATGGATCTAAGGGAAGTACCCCACCCACCCCAAACTAATTTTTCTTCAGAAAATTCTGATTCAATATAATAATAACACAGCTGTGCGCGGAACGTTTTTGACCCGAAATAACCTAAAAAAGTGATATTCATTACTTGCACAATATTTGCCACCACGTGGTGGTATGCCAAATTTTTCGTCAACATTTGTTATATGCCTAATACACACGCTTTCGCGTTAACTTATGCAATGCAAAAAGGAAATAAATAAATAAATATGAAACTACGTTGCGTATACGTAACTTGTTTACATAAATATGTACATACATACATACATACAGGTGAAACTAATAAAAGCGTGTTAATAATCGCCACTCTTAGGTAAGTTATTTTTCATTGTGCACATTCGTGCACAGTTAATAATCAAAAGAATTTAGGAGAATTGGGAGCTATTTCGTCTGGCCTCATTTGAAGATAAGCGTAAAAAAGCAGAAACTATTTATGAAAAATTGGAAAGAATTCAAAACAAGGCTTATTTTAGATTTCTGAAGTACGTTCTTAACTTCTTCAATGAATTTAACTTATTGTTCCAAAGCCGACTAGGGCAAGAAGCTAAGGCAACTGTGTGGAAAATTGCAAGAAATTTCTTAAAGCCCGACTTTTTTACAATTTCGTGGGAATTACAGCTAAAAGTTTTGGAACTGACAACTCCATATTTACTTGCCGTGCATAAGGTTTACGTTGGTTATGAATGCGAAGATATTTTGTCAAATTTAAATTTGGAGGAAAAGATTGTATTCAAAACAAGTGTTTGCGCTTTTATGAAGCTTCTACTTTTCAGATAATATCACGTTTTCCAATGTAAAAAGCGAAACAAACTATCTATCAATCCAAAAATATCAATTGCTTCAACTCTAAAATCAACAAAAATCATATCCACTTGCACAATGCAAATAATTTGTACAACTGATACTTTTAGCTATTAAAAAACTGTATTTGCTTGTTATATATTCTTATATTACTGAAATAAATGCATTAAATTCGGTGGGAATTTTGTGGGATTTTTTTATTTGAAATGTGGGAAATAAGGGATTTTTTTTTCTGTGGGAATTTTAGCGGAGATTATCTGGCATCACTGATGCTGCACGAAACAGAAGCAATTGGCGCGCTTTGTTGGACTCGGCCAGAATCGTCTAGACGGTTAAGCGCCAATCAAGAAGAAGAAGATCATGTTATGATATCATGTTTTTAAAAGTATTTCTATTTAATGTGGGACGAGTTTGCGTTATCCCTTGGTAAATTTGGTTTGGATACAAACCAATTTTGATTTCGAAGATCCCAAACCGGATTGTCTTCCGGCCTACATACATATGTATTAAATCCTTTCGGAAAAAAAAAGTAAGGAAGCCTAAGTTCGAGTGGAATCGAACATTAGATACTCAGCTGTATTCTTTCATTGCTCCTTTGCGTTTGGTGGAAACACGGTGTATTTTATATAAAGCGTTTTCCAGAAATATCTTAGTTAAAAAGTAGGCGTGGTCATCAACCGATTACGCTAAATTCTTGAATATGTGTCACCACAGGTGCTAGAAGTTTATCCACAAAGTTTCGTCATAATGTCTCAATTATTTGTCGAGTTATGTGCTCTGAAATCTCGTAGATTCCTTTTGCCTAAAAAGGGGCGGTGCCAAGCCCATTTTCCAAAATTTTTTTGTTTTTGTTTTCGGTATACTGTGAGACTTATGCGACACAATTTCAATGAAGGGTCAGAATATTTCAAATCAGCACAAAAATTTTTTTTCTTAGATTTTTATGATTCGCGTCTTAATCGATAGCTCTCCGTGTCAAGAATTAGTCCCCGAAATATTTTTGCAAAATGAACTTTTTTGCAATAGTTATTCGCCAAAAAAGGTTTACATCAACTTCTTTCAAAAATTTATTGTTAATCAAAGTTACAATTAAATTTAACGCGAACTACGCCAAATGTTAGGTACCTAATTATGTATATTTTAATATAGTTTTTCAAATAAATTAAAAAAAAAAATTTTCTGTATCCTTTTTAAGGATAATTGTTGTTATCAATGTTCTCCGCCTAGGAAAAATTCGAAAAAAATATTGTAGATGTAATGACGTATCGTAAGCTGAATTCCGAAGAAAAAAAGATGGAGACTTACCGTTTAAATGCAAAATGTGATTGAGCGAATCCCCACTTCAGCTTAGTAACATTACACTACTCTAAGATTATTAATTTGAAATAATTCCAAGAGATTCAGGCAGGGATGGAAAATATGGTACAATTGTACTTTTTTTGGTACATTCCGGTAGCCAAAAGTACATAGGTACTACGCTGACATATTTGGTATATTTTTGTCAAATAACACATCACTGCATCCCAAATCTATTAAAACAAAACAAATAGTATTGTCCCTTTGATTTTAGAGTTATTGCCAAAGCGTAAATTTAACAAAATAGAGCAAATTAATTACTACGTTTATACGGCAGAATTCGTGAACTCTTAATTTTATGAATTCGAAAATGGTCTCGTTTATGCAGCATTTATGAACTCATGAAATTCGCCTTTTTTTAAAAGTGGCAACGTGCTAACGACATCAGCTGTCAAAGCAGATTTACCAGGTAGACTCGGTGGCGAATTCTGAAACTACTTTTTTATTTACAAAGGTAATGTGTTATGTCAAAATCTAAGCGAATTTACATCATGGCCAATGGGAAAGCGCGAGTCACAAGCGAATTCAGAATTTAACCACGGCGAAATGTAATTTTGACATTACACTACCAATTACAATAACAAAATACATTGGACATTTCTGAATTCGCCTCCCAGCTTACCTGTTAAATCTGCCTTGACTGAATGAACAGCTGTTGGTTTGGCGTTGCCGGACTTGTACTTCATAATTTCATGAAATGATGGCGAAATTCATGAATAATTTTCTTGAACAATTAAATTCATGAAAATTCGTTCATGCAGCGAAAATTCATGAAATGATTTCATGAATTTACCAACGTATAAACGTAGTAAATGCTGAGTTTAGAGCTTTAGCAGAACATGAGAGCCTTAAAAATTTAGAAATTTGAGTATATACCTGAATCGTTTTTGTTATGTGAAATATTTTTGTATTGAATTAGGCTGTGTATTTAAAATAATTTTAGCTTAAGTAACTTTTTATTTAATAAAAAATTTATATGAATTTAAGCTTTTATAATGTTATTTTTAGAGGAAATATTTTGCTTGGAAAAGCAATAATATTTTGAATGGCTAAAGAAGAAGATATAATTTGGGATTAGTATAGGTCCTTAGAAAAAATATGCTACCAAAAATTATGGTACATTTTACTTGCTCAATTAATACAAAATCAGAAAATCCATTTTCCATCCCTGGATTCAGGTATAAGGGAGTTGGTCTGGCCTTCCTTATCTCAAAAATTGTTTTCTTTATATTTTGTATAGTTAGTTTTCGAGATAACGGTAATTTTTTTCAGTTTTGGGTATCACTACATTCAAAACTATTTTTCGCTAAGGTTGCAAGTACGATAACCGCAAGCAGTACCTTGTTAGAAAGATAACTAAAATACGCTTCTAACGACATGTAACTTGCAGTGATTGAACAAAGCCTTGCTCGTCAAAGTCAGAATTTTTTTGGTTTTTGCGATTCATTTTTATATTCAAATATTTATCGTTTTTATATTCAGCTGTACTAGTTCACAGAGTATTATAATTTTGATTTCCTAACGGTGGATTGTAACAGAACGAAATAATCGAGATAGATATAGACTTATACACTGAGGGAAAAAGGCAATTGTAAAAATAACTCCCAACGGTGACAATGTTACATTTTTCAATGTCGACTAATTTCTTGTTGAATCACTTTTTTTTATAGTTAATGTAAATATTTTTCTGTTAGTTTAAATGTAAAATAGTCAATTTAGCAATAATTCGTAGTTAAAAATAATCTAACAATATAAGCAATTTCATTACAACATCAACATTTCCAATTTGGCATGGCTACATTGTCAATTTAAAGTTGGCATTGTTGATCTGACGTTCAGAAATTTTACTCTGGTGTGGCTACATTGTCAGCTTAAAGTGGGCATTCTCGATTTGACGTTGAGAAATTTTAATTCGGTATGGCTACATTTTCAACTTAAAGTGGGCTTTGTTGATCTGACAAATTTCAAATACAAACGTGTATACAATTTGTTGCCGAAATTGAACGGCGTGCGTAAAAAGCAAACTCGACTCCCAATTTTTGTTTTGCGTGACAGTGGAATTTAGATTGTTTACAAAAAATTAAGCACTTCCTTTTGATATCGTGTGTGTTATATATTCTACAAAATAACAAAGTTTCCTCGGATTTTCTATCTTGTTCCGGCCATTAGTGAGGTGGAGAATCATGCGGCGGATGCCAAGGGAAAACTGAAAGGCATATTAATACAGATTGGTGGCATATTATCAAAATTTGCTGCAGGCTTATAGTTCACGAGATATTTTTTGGTAGTTACCGGCTGAGGGTTATTTTTTAAAGTGCAGCCAAAGGCAAAAGCCGACCTTTTTGGTAAGCAGATTGAAATCTGAGCCAAACTATTATGTATTACTATCGGTTTGTTCGTGTTGAGTGAAATTTTTGTAAATACATATGTTGACTGTGTAATCTATTAAAATAACAAAAATGTACATTACATTTATGTTTATCTAAATAAAAAAGCAATGAATTCTACAACAAACACTGCGTTTTTAAATTGAAAATAGGTTTATATTTCATATTAACCTAGTCAAAAATGCCGTTTGTTAACCCATCAATAAAAGAGCTTTCACCTAACACTATAACAATTTCAAATTGACAATTCAATTTTCTTTCAAAGAATCTTCACTTTAAAATAACCACGATTGCTACGTTGCCTCACCGTATAATTGTTAACCCACCAATAAAAGTGCTTTTACCTAACATCAGAACAATTTCAAATTGACATTTTAATGTTGTTTCAAATAATATTCACTTTAAAATAACTACGATAGCTACGTTACATCAACGTATCATTGTTAATCCAACAATAAAAGCGCTTTTACCTAACATCACAACAATTTCAAATTGATATTTTAATGTTGTTTCAAATAATATTCACCTTGAAATAACTACGATAGCTACGTTACATCAACGTATCATTGTTAATCCAACAATAAAAGCGCTTTTACCTAACATCACAACAATTTCAAATTGACATTTTAATGTTGTTTCAAATAATATTCACTTTAAAATAACTACGATAGCTACGTTACATCAACGTATCATTGTTAATCCAACAACAAAAGCGCTTTTACCTAACATCACAACAATTTCAAATTGATATTTTAATGTTGTTTCAAATAATATTCACTTTGAAATAACTACGATAGCTACGTTACATCAATGTATCATTGTTAATCCAAGAATAAAAGCGCTTTTACCTAACATCACAAAATTTCAAATTGACATTTTAATGTTGTTTCAAATAATATTCACTTTAAAATAACTACGATAGCTACGTTACATCAACGTATCATTGTTAATCCAACAATAAAAGCGCTTTTACCTAACATCACAACAATTTCAAATTGATATTTTAATGTTGTTTCAAATAATATTCACTTTTAAATAACTACGATAGCTACGTTACATCAACGTATCATTGTTAATCCAACAATAAAAGCGCTTTTACCTAACATCACAACAATTTCAAATTGATATTTTAATGTTGTTTCAAATAATATTCACCTTGAAATAACTACGATAGCTACGTTACATCAATGTAACATTGTTAATCCAACAATAAAAGCGCTTTTACCTAACATCACAACAATTTCAAATTGACATTTTAATGTTGTTTCAAATAATATTCACTTTAAAATAACTACGATAGCTACGTTACATCAACGTATCATTGTTAATCCAACAACAAAAGCGCTTTTACCTAACATCACAACAATTTCAAATTGATATTTTAATGTTGTTTCAAATAATATTCACTTTGAAATAACTACGATAGCTACGTTACATCAATGTATCATTGTTAATCCAACAATAAAAGCGCTTTTATCTAACATCACAACAATTTTAAATTGACATTTTAATGTTGTTTCAAATAATATTCACTTTGAAATAACTACGATAGCTACGTTACATCAATGTATCATTGTTAATCCAACAATAAAAGCGCTTTTACCTAACATCACAACAATTTCAAATTGACATTTTAATGTTGTTTCAAATAATATTCACTTTAAAATAACTACGATAGCTACGTTACATCAACGTATCATTGTTAATCCAACAACAAAAGCGCTTTTACCTAACATCACAACAATTTCAAATTGATATTTTAATGTTGTTTCAAATAATATTCACCTTGAAATAACTACGATAGCTACGTTACATCAACGTATCATTGTTAATCCAACAATAAAAGCGCTTTTACCTAACATCACAACAATTTCAAATTGATATTTTAATGTTGTTTCAAATAATATTCACTTTGAAATAACTACGATAGCTACGTTACATCAATGTATCATTGTTAATCCAACAATAAAAGCGCTTTTACCTAACATCACAACAATTTCAAATTGACATTTTAATGTTGTTTCAAATAATATTCACTTTAAATTACTACGATAGCTACGTTACATCAACGTATCATTGTTAATCCAACAACAAAAGCGCTTTTACCTAACATCACAACAATTTCAAATTGATATTTTAATGTTGTTTCAAATAATATTCACCTTGAAATAACTACGATAGCTACGTTACATCAACGTATCATTGTTAATCCAACAATAAAAGCGCTTTTACCTAACATCACAACAATTTCAAATTGATATTTTAATGTTGTTTCAAATAATATTCACTTTGAAATAACTACGATAGCTACGTTACATCAATGTATCATTGTTAATCCAACAATAAAAGCGCTTTTACCTAACATCACAACAATTTCAAATTGACATTTTAATGTTGTTTCAAATAATATTCACTTTAAAATAACTACGATAGCTACGTTACATCAACGTATCATTGTTAATCCAACAACAAAAGCGCTTTTACCTAACATCACAACAATTTCAAATTGATATTTTAATGTTGTTTCAAATAATATTCACCTTGAAATAACTACGATAGCTACGTTACATCAACGTATCATTGTTAATCCAACAAAAAAGCGCTTTTACCTAACATCACAACAATTTCAAATTGATATTTTAATGTTGTTTCAAATAATATTCACTTTGAAATAACTACGATAGCTACGTTACATCAATGTATCATTGTTAATCCAACAATAAAAGCGCTTTTACCTAACATCACAACAATTTCAAATTGACATTTTAATGTTGTTTCAAATAATATTCACTTTAAAATAACTACGATAGCTACGTTACATCAACGTATCATTGTTAATCCAACAATAAAAGCGCTTTTACCTAACATCACAACAATTTCAAATTGATATTTTAATGTTGTTTCAAATAATATTCACTTTGAAATAACTACGATAGCTACGTTACATCAATGTATCATTGTTAATCCAACAATAAAAGCGCTTTTACCTAACATCACAACAATTTCAAATTGACATTTTAATGTTGTTTCAAATAATATTCACTTTAAAATAACTACGATAGCTACGTTACATCAACGTATCATTGTTAATCCAACAACAAAAGCGCTTTTACCTAACATCACAACAATTTCAAATTGATATTTTAATGTTGTTTCAAATAATATTCACCTTGAAATAACTACGATAGCTACGTTACATCAACGTATCATTGTTAATCCAACAATAAAAGCGCTTTTACCTAACATCACAACAATTTCAAATTGATATTTTAATGTTGTTTCAAATAATATTCACTTTGAAATAACTACGATAGCTACGTTACATCAATGTATCATTGTTAATCCAACAATAAAAGCGCTTTTACCTAACATCACAACAATTTCAAATTGACATTTTAATGTTGTTTCAAATAATATTCACTTTAAAATAACTACGATAGCTACGTTACATCAACGTATCATTGTTAATCCAACAACAAAAGCGCTTTTACCTAACATCACAACAATTTCAAATTGATATTTTAATGTTGTTTCAAATAATATTCACCTTGAAATAACTACGATAGCTACGTTACATCAACGTATCATTGTTAATCCAACAATAAAAGCGCTTTTACCTAACATCACAACAATTTCAAATTGATATTTTAATGTTGTTTCAAATAATATTCACCTTGAAATAACTACGATAGCTACGTTACATCAACGTATCATTGTTAATCCAACAACAAAAGCGCTTTTACCTAACATCACAACAATTTCAAATTGATATTTTAATGTTGTTTCAAATAATATTCACCTTGAAATAACTACGATAGCTACGTTACATCAACGTATCATTGTTAATCCAACAATAAAAGCGCTTTTACCTAACATCACAACAATTTCAAATTGATATTTTAATGTTGTTTCAAATAATATTCACTTTGAAATAACTACGATAGCTACGTTACATCAATGTATCATTGTTAATCCAACAATAAAAGCGCTTTTACCTAACATCACAACAATTTCAAATTAACATTTTAATGTTGTTTCAAATAATATTCACTTTAAAATAACTACGATAGCTACGTTACATCAACGTATCATTGTTAATCCAACAACAAAAGCGCTTTTACCTAACATCACAACAATTTCAAATTGATATTTTAATGTTGTTTCAAATAATATTCACTTTGAAATAACTACGATAGCTACGTTACATCAATGTATCATTGTTAATCCAACAATAAAAGCGCTTTTACCTAACATCACAACAATTTCAAATTGACATTTTAATGTTGTTTCAAATAATATTCACTTTGAAATAACTACGATAGCTACGTTACATCAACGTATCATTGTTAATCCAACAATAAAAGCGCTTTTGCCTAACATCACAACAATTTTAAATTGATATTTTAATGTTGTTTCAAATAATATTCACTTTGAAATAACTACGATAGCTACGTTACATCAACGTATCATTGTTAATCCAACAATAAAAGCGCTTTTACCTAACATCACAACAATTTCAAATTGATATTTTAATGTTGTTTCAAATAATATTCACTTTGAAATAACTACGATAGCTACGTTACATCAATGTATGATTGTTAATCCAACAATAAAAGCGCTTTTATCTAACATCACAACAATTTCAAATTGACATTTTAATGTTGTTTCAAATAATATTCACTTTGAAATAACTACGATAGCTACGTTACATCAACCTATCATTGTTAATCCAGCAATAAAAGCGCTTTTACCTAACATCACAACAATTTCAAATTGATATTTTAATGTTGTTTCAAATAATATTCACTTTAAAATAACTACGATAGCTACGTTACATCAACGTATCATTGTTAATCCAACAATAAAAGCGCTTTTACCTAACATTACAACAATTTCAAATTGATATTTTAATGTTGTTTCAAATAATATTCACTTTGAAATAACTACGATAGCTACGTTACATCAACGTATCATTGTTAATCCAACAATAAAAGCGCTTTTACCTAACATCACAACAATTTCAAATTGATATTTTAATGTTGTTTCAAATAATATTCACTTTAAAATAACTACGATGGCTACGTTACATCAACGTATCATTGTTAATTCAACAATAAAAGCGCTTTTACCTAACATCACAACAATTTCAAATTGATATTTTAATGTTGTTTCAAATAATATTCACTTTAAAATAACTACGATAGCTACGTTACATCAACGTATCATTGTTAATCCAACAATAAAAGCACTTTTACCTAACATCACAACAATTTCAAATTGATATTTTAATGTTGTTTCAAATAATATTCACTTTAAAATAACTACGATAGCCACGTTACATCAACGTATCATTGTTAATCCAACAATAAAAGCGCTTTTACCTAACATCACAACAATTTCAAATTGATATTTTAATGTTGTTTCAAATAATATTCACTTTGAAATAACTACGATAGCTACTTTGCATTGACCAATAAAACGTTGAATTAAAATTTTAGTTGTTCTTTCATAATGGAATGTGTTTAAATTGTCAATGTCCTGATGCATTATACACTCATGTGATATGTCAAATTGGTAATCGTCACAGTCATATTAAATATAAATGCGGTTGTTTTCATTGTAATATTGGTAAAATGGGAAAATAACAATTATTATAGTCGATGCAACAATTTTCAAGGTAGGCTGACTTTGATCATTACTGTTTTTTGTTGAGTTGACGTCGTTTTTGTTGGATATACGTTGTTTTTTCCCTCAGTGTATATATCGAAATGATCAGGGTGAAAAGAGAAATCGATTGAGCCATGTCCGTCCGTCTGTCCGTCTGTTCGTCTGTACGCACGATAACTCGCGCAAAAATTGAAATATTTTGATGAAATTTGGAATGCAAGTTCGTATCAAGACTGGAACGGATGGTATTGAAAATGGGTGAAATCGGACCATGACCACGCCCACTTTCCCTATATAGTAAAGATCGGAAATTTGGTATCTCAGTACCCACGTGTAGAGCTCAGGCCCTTATGAAGAAATTTGGTGAAATTTTGGAAAATGGGCGGTGCCACGCCCACTTATTAAGGGGCAAACATTGAAAGTTTTATTATTCATAACTCAGAAACCGTACGAAAACTTGTCAAAATCGGTTGACGACCACGCCCACTTTTATATATGGGTATTATAAAGTGACCTAATAAAAACATTTTAAGCGATATCTCTGTCAAATATAAAGATATATCATTGAAATTTTATGGCACGAGTCTAACTATGGACGTAAAACAAAAAACACAAAAATTTTGGAAAATGGGCGTGGCACCACTTCCTTTTAGAAGCAGGAATATACGAGATTTCGGAGCCCATAACTCGACAAATAGTTGAGATATTATGACGAAACTTGGTTTATACACTTTTATAAATTGTGTTAATAGACACGCAAAAGTTTATTGAAATCGGTTTATGACCACGCCTACTTTTTAACAAAGATATTTCTGGAACACCCTTTTGTAATTTGTAAAGTGACATCTTTGTAACTAGAAGTCATAAAGGAATGAAATTTTGCACAAAGAATAATATTCATATGCTTATTTGGATCACTGATAAAAATTTTTAAAATGGGTGTGGCTACGCCCACTTTATGCAGCACTCGCTTCAAACAAAACTTTGGAATGTAGAGACATTTGAGAATCTACTGTGTATACTGTGCATAATCCGTTTTATAAAAACGATAAATATTTGAATATAAAAGTGAATCACAAAAACCAACAAAATTCTGATCATATGATATATATATGTATGTAGGTCCATATCTATTTTTATTATTTCATTCTCTTACAATCCACCGTTATGTGATTAAAACTATAATACTATATGCACTAGTACAGCTGAGTCTAAAAATAAATAGAAATATCAATAATTCTGAACCAATTTTCCTCACCTTTTGTGAAATTTGGTCTGGTTATAAACTGGTATATACAGAATTTTATTTGTACTCAGCTGTATTAGTTATAGTTATGGACTTATATACATATATCAAAATGAAAAGGGTGAACAAGGAAATCGATTGAGACATGTCCGTCCGTCCTCCCGTCCGTCTATAAACACTCTAAAATTGAAATATTTTGATGAAATTTGGTAAACAGGTTGGTATTGAAAATGGGCGAAGCGGACCATGAACACGCCCACTTTCCTTTTATAGTATATATCGAAAATTTGGTATCTCAGTCACTAATATAGCTGAAGTATCTTATTTTTGATATCCGCTGTTCTCCGCGATTTAGTATATTGTCCTGAGTTTCTTTTCTTAATAGGGTTTTTTCAAATCGTTTGAGATACTGTGTCTGTTGCGGTAGGTCTTCTGTATATTCGCGTTGAAATTTGTTAGTTTTTTTTTTTTATTATTATTGTTAGATCCAAATAGTTTATTTTTCCTTCTTTTTATGTGTCCACAGTAAATTATTTACATATATTTGTGGTCATTGGTGGGATATTCCAAAATCTGTTCTTTTTTATTATCATAATATCCGGCATAAAAACATACTCCACTCCTTAGAAACAGTAAAAATCGTTTAGACAATTAAGAAGAAGCCTCCAATCTACTGTTCTGTACATAACTTTTTTATTATTTTAAATAATTATACTCAGCTGTACTATGTACAGTAGAGATGGCAAATATTTGGCATACCTGTGATTTTGTCACCGCTCCTCAGAAGTCATTGGTCACTTCCGTGACTGATTTGCAAAATCACGGTGAACAAATCTCGTATTGAACATGAAAATTTCAGTTTTCAAAAATATATAGTTTTTTTTTTTTTATTTTTATTTTTAAATAATGTTTTAAATTAACTTCAATTGATTTTGTTAAAGATTTCCAAACGCTTTTTTTGGGAACTAAGTAAAATGCAATTATTTACCAAATTTAAATTAACTTTTGTTTTGTTTTATTAGGAAAAACTTTTATTTTACACTAAAAAAGTAGATATATACTTATATATATAAATGATAAATGACCAGGTTGAAAAAAGAAATCGATTGAACCATGTCCGCCGTTCATCCGTCTATATGTAAACACTCTAATTTGGGCAAAAATTTTAATATTTTGATGAAATTTGGTATACATATCCCTATTGTGACAGAAACGGTTGGTATTGAAAATGGGAAAAATCGGATCATAACCCAGCGTTGCCGTTTTCAATTCTTGAGATTACCCAAAAAAATATTCAAATTACCCAAAATTGCCCAAAATTCCCCATACAAATTTTCAAATTACACTACTCAACAAAATTTTGATATCCTCGACATTTTATACATCTTGTATTTAACTTATTTTTTGCATAAAAACAAATGTTTGTTCGCCAAAATTGCGTCACTTTAACGTCGATTTTAATTATTTTTATTTTGTTGGAAAGGGTATTTCATCCTCTCAAAATGATATGAAATAACATAAAACCCAAGACGGTAATGGCGGAGATATTGACAGATAAGTAATCCTGCTTTTTTTTCTTAGCTCAAAAACTGAAATTTCAAAATATCTCGAAAACTGGTCTACTTTTGAGCCATTTGAGTACATATTTGGAATCAGCAGCAAATTCTACATTGGAATCAAATATCAAATGTCGAGGATATTTTTTTTTCGGGTAGTGTTATCAAGAGATTTCCAATAAATTTGTATTTTCAAATGTATTTTACTTCATAACGGTTTGTATTACTTTTAAATTCATGTGCATATACATAGATATAATGTGTGGTTAAAAAAAGGTTATAAAGAAACATAAAACAAGTAAAAGCGCGGCTGTTTTCGGCCATACCTTTTATGAATGGGGAAATGAAATATTAAATAGTCCGATTTTCTTTAATTTATAGGTACTTCCAATTCTGTGGGTTGTTTATGCAAATATTTATTATAAACAATATTGTAATGATCTTATCTATTTAGGTGGAGAAATTTTATCCCAAAATGTATGGTTGGTTGTATGGGAGCTATATGTTATAATGGTCCAATTTGGCCGATTCCGACAAACGATCAGCTTATCTTAACAACTGAGGAACTAGCTCATGATTCTGATCATATCGGTATATATTTTGGAGCGTCTAATTTTTCTCCTTCTGGAACTTTCGACAAACCTGTTTTGGCTCAGTGTTATAATACAATTTCATGTTCATGAAAGGCATAAAAATTGGTTTTTATTTCCTAGCTAACTTCTTACTTTAATGGGCTTATGAAATTTTCAGGCTTGTACACATACGACCAGCTGGTAATTCAAAATTAAATAAATGCTGCAAAAACTTATGCACACTCTCACACAATGCAAATGTAATAGAAACTCATAAAAATAATAAATTTGTTTATATTATTATTCATATAAAACTATTAAAAGGCGAATTCCCCAAAATTACCCAAATCATAGCGTTCCCCAAAAATTACCCAAATGTTAGAAAATTCCCCAAATTTGGGGAATTACCCACAAAACGGCAACGCTGCCACAACCACACACACTTTCCCTACACTCAGAAAACTAATAGCAGTAATATCAACAGGTCTCTTCTGTTAATCCCTAAATTTGTTAAATTAACAGAAATGCATTTAATTAGACAGATTTATAGTTTCTTTTTTGTTGTTTCTCAGATAATGAAACCAGATACTGAAGATGGCACACAGCCGAAACCGGTTTATAACCAAATCAAACTTGACAAGGGATGACGGAAATTCGTTCCACAATACATCGAGATTTATAGTTATATAAACGAAAAAATCCTTTTTTTTTTAACAAAAATATGTGTTAAAAGTATTTGTTACTTAAACAGCTTTGTTCTGTCAATTACTAACACTAACTGTTGACATAACTCCCTTTTTGTTAACTTAAACCATCTTATCTGTTTTTTTAACCTGTTAAAATTATATGTTGGTGCAACAGATAAGTACTGTTGATTATCAACAGAAAATAAGTTTATTTTACCAAATCTCTCCGTTAGATAAACTGCGGTTATGTTAATTTTGGTCGTATGTTCATTCAACAGACACTAGCTTTGTTCAACAACTTTACTTGCAAGAAGAGCATCAGTGACAAATTAAGAGTAAAAACGAGAAAAAGAGAAAATTATCAACCAAAGTTCTTGAACACAAAATCGTAAACATTTGCAAGTAAACAGCTGATGCGCTGTTTTCACAATTTGATTTTTAGGTTAGGTTGTAATTGAAATCTTTGAAATTGAAAATGAATGTAAATAACTGAGTTAGGAAGACGAAAATCTACTTTGGATATTCCACAACATCGTCAAGATTCCTTTTTGCGGTAATTTATTTAGTATGCAATTAGAAATATGCGATTAAAATGTTTGCATATTTCCAATTGAAATTTTTGTGATCATATGTTTTTGACGCCTCTATTTTTTAAAGCTGCAAGTAGTTGCAAGTGAAAATTTTACTTGCTACTATTTTCAACTCTCGCGAAGTCTTACTCTCCCAATTTGGCTCACTTTTGCAAATTTTTTGGGTTATTGAACACTTCTATAGTTGCCTATGTATATTCTCAATGTGAAGAAAATTGGAAAACATACACAATCATGCTAGTACCGTTTTTGTGTTTGTACTGCGTACGTGTGTATTTACAAAAAAAAATTTCAACATCGTCAAAGCACTACAGGTGCGGATTTAATTTGTACTGAAGGGGCCCGTCTGTGCTTTAAAAAGGGCCTATAAGTAGTTAAAAAATTGTAAAATCTGCTTAAGTAGGAAAATACATTTTATAAGGATAAAGACCGTTATCTTTCGCCTTTGTTTTTATTTAATTGCCGAATTCATTTTCCAAAACATCAGTGTACAGTTCTAATTTTGCATATGGCTTCCCGTGCAGACTTCCATATTTTCAAACTAAATCACTAATGCCCCCTAATCCATAAAATTAAAATGTAAATGAAAAAATTTGGAAGCATAAGTTCTTGTTATACATATTTATTTTTTATTCAGTCAACAAGATTTTAATTAATGGAATTGTATAGTTATAACTAGGGCAACAGAAGATATGCAAATGCATATTTTTCTGTTGCAGTCCTATTTACATATGATAAATATATATCGGCGTTTTAGCTCAAGACGAAGAGAATAAGCCTAACTTGTTAGGGCATATTTTCGCATATTTAGGTCAAAAGGCTTATTTTTGCTTATCTTGACTTATTTGCATATTTTTGGCATATTTTGCTATAAATTGATATTTTAGCACAGTATTCCGTCGTATTTTTCCATCTCGCTCGTAAAATACCTTCAGTTAACGTGGAAAGAACTTTTTCTACGTTTGAAAACTTACCGCGACAATAGACATAGTTTTCTATTTGAAAATTTATCGCAAAATTTTGTAGTTTACAGTAATAGCAATTTGAATAAATAAGTATGCAATTTGATTATTTTTTAGGGAAATACATTCATTTTCCAAACCCCTTCTTTAGAATTTCTCCCAATTATTTTATGTTACAACAGGTATATCTTAAAAGTTTGAAATATCTAAGTGAAACGCCGAAACACGTCAACTTAATTTTTGCCTGTAGAATACAATGACGTATTCAGAATATCCGTAATAAATTTTGATTTCGAGAAAGAAGTTTAAGGTCTCTGATAGTGAATTCTTCGTCGTTTGCAAACTTTACCCAAATTCATTAAATTTTGTGATAATGTGTCGGCCGACGGATGGGTTCAACTCAAATAAATCTCAAAATTTAATTTGAGTATCTTCAACTACATTTTTTTAACAAATGTAAAAAAAAAATTTAGGGATGGGTATCTAAAATCAAAATTGCGGAGGGTCAAACTTCATTTTAGAACTATGCTCCTTTGGACTTTTTTGTTCAGAATTGACCACAGAATGCAGCTGTGGCCGAAACAAAGTATGTTTTTTCCATCAATAGAAATTGACCCGCCCTAATATACATATATAGATTTTCGTATGTAAAAATACTTGTTTTCTTTTGGTAACGAAGATGTGTTTCGCAAATGTGATTTTTTTATTTCGTCTTTTGTACCTATATATAAAGGTACCTTTAATAAAAATAATTTTTTGTTACAAAAAGCATTATAGTTTAATAAAATGTGAATTTTTTATTTCGCTTTTGTACCTATAAAAACAAATATGTACCTTTAATAAAAATATTTTTTTATTACAAAAAGTGTTCTAATTTTATTTAAAACTAATTTTTGATATTTGTCCGGGCCAGGGTTTGAACCTGGAACCTGTTCCATGAAGGAAGAGCACACAACCTACCATGCCGTATATCTTTTTATTAAGTATGTATATAAAAAAAAATTTAAGGGCATATTTTCAGTGCTTAAACCAAGTTTTAAGAGCATATTTTTAGCGCTTAAACCATATTTTTAAGGACATAGTTTTAACGCTAAAAACGAATTTTTTAGGGCATATTTTCTGTTGCCCTAGTTATAACTAAACATATAACAAATTTTCGTAATATATGTACAAGAATATGTAGTCGTATGTATGTGTGTCTATAGTATCCGCTAAATCAAACTCAAAATCTGGATTTTCGATAAACCGGCTTACAGAAACATCTCTAGCGACTTTTTCGAATTATATTCCAAAATAGTCTACTTTAACTGGAAAATTACCGTACAACCGATTGTTCAGATGTTGACAATTTGGGGTACACGAAATTTGTTTACATAGTTTGAGTGCATAATTGTAATGGATTTTTCAATGGATATTTTTGGTAACATTTTGTTAAAATTATTATTCATCATTGTTATTAAAAGAAATTGTGTTCAATTAGTTCTACCTATTGCTATACAATTTTTTTAATACATAGAATATTTTTGTAAAATTTATACATTTACTCAATCTAGATTTGCACCCATTTGCGATGAAAGCGATTAATCTACATTCATACCCATTCGGAACATGATACCCAGTACAATTAGTATTTTGCCAAAAAAAATTACGTTGCATAATGCCGCATTTCACTACTAGATAGAGGGTTATTCACATGTACCTCCTAGAATTTTTTTATACTCAGAGTCAAGTTTTCTCAAGTGGGCCACCTAAAATCGATTTTTCGATAGTGTATTGTTTATGGATCAATTTTGAAAGATAACAAACATTGTAATATGATCGCAAAAGCGTTCTTGCTAGTTTTGATTTTTCAGCGAGTTATTCGCGGTCAAAGCTTTCTTAACGGTTTTTATTTTTATACTCAGCTGTACTAGTACACAGAGTATTATAGTTTTAATCACATAACGGTGGATTGTAACAGAATGAAATAATCGAGATAGATATAGACTTATATATATCAAAATGATCAGGGTGAAAAGAGAAATCGATTGAGCCATGTCCGTCCGTCCGTCCGTCCGTCCGTCCGTCCGTCCGTCCGTCCGTCTGTCCGTCCGTCCGTCCGTCCGTCCGTCTGTAAACACTCTAACTCGCGCAAAAATTGAGATATTTTGATGAAATTTGGAACGCAAGTTGGTATCGAGACTGGGACGGTTGGTATTGAAAATGGGCGAAATCGGACCATGACCACGCCCACTTTTCCTATATAGAAAAAATCGGAAATTTGGTATCTCAGCCACTAATATAGCTAGAGTTTTAAAATTTTACCCACGTATTGAGCTCGGGCCCTTATGAAGAAATTTGATGAAGTTTTGGAAAATGGGCGGTGCCACGCCCACTTATTAAGGGTCAAACATTGAAAGTTTTATATGTCATAACTCAGAAACCGTTGAAGATATATCGATGAAATTTGGTACGCGTAATTTGCTTACATAGACAAATGTTTTGACGAAAAATTATCAAAATCGGTTTACGGCCACGCCCACTTTTATATATGTGTATTATAAAGTGACCTAATAAAACCATTTTAAGCGATATCTCTGTCAAATATAAAGATCTATCATTGAAATTTTGTCGCATGAGTCCAACTATGGACATAAAACAAAAAACACAAAAATTTTGGAATATGGGCGGTGCCACGCCCACTTATTAAGGGGCAGACATTGAAAGTTTTATGAGTCATAACTCAGAAACCGTTGAAGATATATCGATGAAATTCGGTACGCGTAATATAATTACTTAGTCAAATGTTTTGGCGAAAAATTATCAAAATCGGTTGACGGCCACGCCCACTTTTATATATAGGAAATATAAGGGGGCCTAATAAAAACATTTTAAGCGATATCTCTGTCAAATATAAAGATCAATCACTGAGATTTTGTGGCAGGAGTCCAACTATGGACATAAAACAAAAACTACAAAAATTTTGGAAAATGGGCGGTGCCACGCCCACTTATTAAGGAGCGAATATTGAAAGTTTAATAAGCCATAACTCAGAAACCGTTAAAGATATATCGATGAAATCTGGTACGCGTGATATATTTACTTAGCCAAATGTGTGGACGAAAAATTACCAAAATCGGTTGACGACCGCGCCCACTTTTATATATGTGTATTATAAAGTGACCTAATAAAACCATTTTAAGCGATATCTATGTGAAATATAAAGATAATTCATTGAAATTTTGTGACATGAGTTTTACAATAGACCGGAAACAAAAAATAAAAAAGTTTGGAAAATGGGCGTGGCACCGCCTCTTTTTAGACAAAGGGATATATGAGATTTCTTAGCCTTTAACTCGACAAATAATTGAGATATTATGACGAAACTTGGTTTATACACTTTTATAACATGTGTTAATAGACACGCAAAAATGTATTGAAATCGGTTTATGACCACGCCTACTTTTTAACAAAGATATTTCTGGAACACCCTTTTGGAATTTGTAACGTGAAGTCTTTGTAACTAAAAGTCATAGAGGGATGAAATTTTGCACTAACAATAATATTTGTATGCTTATTTGGATGATTGATATAAATTTTGAAAATGGGCGTGGCTGCGCCCTGTTTATGCAGCACTCGTTTCATATAAAATACACCCTATATCGAACAAACGCAAACAAACAATGAAAGCATACAGCTGAGTATCTAATGTTCGATTGCACTCGAACTTAGGCTTCCTTACTTGTTTTTGAATAACTCGGTAACTAATGCTTCGATTCTATTGATTTTTTCGGTATTAGTTAGAAAACTTATTTAGCAACAATATGTATTGGTCAGTTTTTGAAATTTCAAAAATGGCATTACTCAAAAGTTAATTTTTTGAAAATAATCGCGCTTTTTCCCCGTTTTTTCCATGTTCTCATATGTTTAGGAAAAAACACATACCAGCAGTCTATACGCTTAATATCAGGCTTCATTTTGCAGGAAAGAAATTTTGGTAACTCCGTACCAAAAAAAAATTACAACGTCTTTAGTGAAGGCCGGTTGGGGGTTAAAATCTATTTTTTTATATTTTTATTTTTTTTTTTTCTACTTTACAGCTCAAAAGCACGTTAGGGGGAAATATAGAGCATCACAAGACTAAAATAATGACATTTCAATTTTAAAAATCGGATGTAAGATAACAGAATTGCAATAAAAAAAAAACTATTTCCGCGGTATTTCGCGCGATTAAAAAAAAAAACAAAAAATGTCCCGAAACCCTATCAACCAGAAGCTTCAAATTTAAGGGCACCCTTTTACAAATTTTTTTCGTTTTAACGTGGTCGGGCCAATTAACCGAGTTTTTCCTTCACAAAATATCCTTTTGTTTCACCTGAAAAAAATTACCAAAAATAAAGAATTCAACAGATCCTAGTAATATTAGGCTTAAAATGTTTTCAATTTAACAGGCTAATATTTGGAAAAATAAAACTTTCCTGATTTTAACAAATTCTTATAAAAAACCTACTTTTAAAACCAAAGCTTTTGTTTTCGATTGCAAAAAATTAACAAATTTTTTATTTTGACGAGCTATAGTTCACCAAGTTTTTGCTCTACCACCACAAGTTGTATGTCTTTGGAAGCGTATTTTGATTGTCTTTCGAACGTGGTACAGCTTGTGGTTATCGCTTGTAACTTTAGCGCAAAATATTTTTGAATGCAATGATACCCAAAAAAACATAAAAATAAATTTTTTTTCAGGTGAGACAAAGGGACATTTTAGGGACGAAAAACTCGATTAGATGGCCCAATCATGTTATATCGAAAAAATTTGCAAAATTCTGCCCCTAAATTTGAAGCTTATGGTTGAAGGGGTTAAGGGACGAATTTTGGTTTTATTTTATCACGCCAAATTCCGCGCAAATAGTTTTTTCATTCCAACTTTTTTATTTTACATCCGATTTTTAAAATTGATACGTCGTTATTTTAGTCTTGGGATGCTCTATATTTCCACCTAATGTTCTTTTGCGCTGTAAAGTAGAAAAAAATTAAAAATATAAAAAAATTGATTTAACCCCCAAACGGCCTTCACTAAAAACATTGCAACTTTTTTTTGGTACGGAGTTACCAAAATTTCTTTTCTGCAAAATGAAGCCTGATATTAAGCGCATAAACTGCTGATATGTGTTTTTTCCTAAACATATGAGAACGTGGAAAAAAACGGGGAAAAAGCGCGATTATTTTCAAAAAATGAACTTTTGAGTTATGCCATTTTTGAAATTTCAAAAACTGACGACTACATCTTGTTGCTAAATAAGTTTCCTAACTAATGCCGAAAAAATCAATAGAATCAAAGCATTGGTTACCGAGTTATTCAAAAAAATTAAAAACCGTTAAGAAAGCTTTGACCGCGAATAACTCGCTGAAAAATCAAAACTAGCAAGAACGCTTTTGCGATCATATTACAATGTTTGTTAGCTTTCAAAATTGATCCATAAACCATACAATATCGAAAAATCGATTTTAGGTGGCCCACTTGAGAAAACTTGACTCTCAGCTGTACTAGTAAACAGAGTATTATAGTTTTAGGGCCATTTTCACAGTGACGAGTTAACTGGCATTCGATAGTCAACTATCAATTTTTTATTTTTTTTATAGAAATTCAATATCAATTTTTTATTTTTTCTTTCTATAAAAAAAATAAAAAATTGATAGTTAACTATCGAATGCCAGTTAACTCGTCACTGTGAAAATGGCCCTTAAACATTGATAGTTAACTATCGAATGCCAGTTAACTCGTCACTGTGAAAATGGCCCTTAAACACATAACGGTGGATTGTAACAGAGTGAAATAATCGAGGTAGATATAGACTAGGGATTCCAATTTTTGGGATTTTTACGATCCCGGGATTTTCGATATTTTGTTTTATAATCCCGGGATTTGGACTTTTATTACACAGGCTGACACAATTTCCAAAAAATTTACTAACTCAAATAAAATTCTACTTTTCTAAAGGATTTCGGTGCGCTGATTCTGAATCTGAAGTCGGATTTTCGGTAATGCGTGTAGGTTTTGAGATATTCATGTCCAAAAAGACGAAAAATGCGATTTTTTTTGCTATATTCACTGCTCAATCTGTTAAATTACTTACTTTCATTAAAAGATGATTGCAGCTATTGAAAGAACGATCATTTCTCTTGAAAACCGCGCTTTGCTTTTTCGGGTATCTTATTCAGATATCAACGTTGTCTTCAAAAGAAATGATCGTGCTTTCAATAGATGTAATCAGTTTTTAATGAAAATGAGTAATTTCAAAAATATTGAGGAGTGAATATGGCCACAAACTGCGTTTTTCGCCTCTTTGGACATGAATATCTCAAAAACTACACCGAAATCCTTTTGAAATGTAGAATTTTATTTCTGTTACAAAAATTTTTCGACCAGTATTATTTTCCCACATTTGGGGTTGAAAAAAGTAAATATGTACATTAGATGCGTTTTTTTGATCTAACATATCCCTCCGGCCACAGAATATGAGAATAGGATTTTGTAGGATAACTAAGCTGATTTTTATTCTTTTTTTAGAAAGAAAACTGAGTGGGCTACTCCAAAAACAGCGATTTTTTTTTTAATTTCATAATAGGTTTAGATTCATATATGAAAAAAAACACAGAATTAAAAATAAAACAACAACAGATATATATTCTCATGTAAAATTAACGGCTTAATCGAATGGTGTACTCAGTTTTTTAGTGCGAGCCATGGGGAAGGAAATCGAGCTTTTTTTATCCAAGCTACTTTGGTTTAAATGAAACATTCCAAAATAACTTTCATATTGAAAAACATTTTTTATTGTTGCAAGTACAAAATTCGAAAATTTATTATTTACATATGTACAAAAAAAAATGTTGTTCAATATTTTTATATGGACGACAACAAAATGTCCCTTTTTTCCCTCTTTAAAAATTTTGTAGTGAAATATCCCTCAAAAAGCGAAATTTCCCTCAATCTGGCACCACTGCACGGAGCATACTGCTTTAGACGCGTATTAGATACTACAGACGAAAGCTTTACGTTTTGATGTCGCGCACGTATATTTCAATTGAGAGCTGCACATGAGTCGTCAGCTTCATGCATTCGTCAAAGTATGCTGGATACATGTCCCTTGGCGTAAAGCAGTGCTGGTAGCTAGGCGTACTACGCTTAGAAAACAGGAAGAAAAAGATATTTGTTTACATTTTTCCACTTGGTAGAATTTAAGAAAGCAGTAAAATTTTTATAAAAAAAATCGGAAAAAATTAGTGTATAATTAAAGAAAATGGAAGATTCCATAAAATTTTTATTCTTTTCTATTTAAAGCTTCGAAATTTAAAGCAAATATCGTATTATTAATTTGTTTGTTTGCTTGTGCAGCGAAGTTTCATGTCGCTTCTTGTGCAGATCTTGAGGCGTAGGGAATGCGACACTACATGAAATATCTAATACGCGTCTATGACGATACGCCTCGTGTGCAGAGTGCCTATAACATTCCGGAGGCGCTCGTAGATGCAAAAGAAGGCACCGACCCATATGAGGTGCTCGTGGAGAAACTCAACCAACAATTTCCCCTAAGAGGATTTGGATCGTTAAAACCTGTGGAAGATGAGGACGTCAACAAATTCGTTTTAAAATTAAGAGGCCAAGCAGCAAAATGCCAATTTGGTAAAACCGAAAAAGAAGTCATAGAAACAAATATAAAAGACAAACTTATTGACGCTTGGGCGCCTTTAGACTTAAAGAAACGTCTGTTAGAAAAAGAACATGATTTCTCGCATGTTATTGAAATGTGTCAGGTGCACGAATCAACAAAGAGTCAAACCACAACTATGTCTGGTGATAAAGCTGCACTAGAGGTAAACAAAATTACCAACAGAACTAGGTTCGATCAGTTGGTCAGAATTACAAAATGCTAAAGCTGTGGTTTGGAAAATACGGTCCCACACACCGAACCAATTCAAAGCGTATGCTGCGGATAAACTTTTGAAAATCCTACAGGTATTTGACGCCCCAATTGCAACTGCAAATACAAAAGTGATTTCTACCTTTTATGTCATTGAAAAGGGAAGCCAGAAGCCAATCACTCTTGGTGCGTGACTCAGCAGTAAAACTTAATGTTTTAAGATTAGGTTTGAACGTGCATAATATTGAAAATAAAAAGCTTTTCTCGAAAATTAAAAAAAAAAACATTAGCGTCAAATTAACAATAGATCGCGGTATTCGATCAGTCCAACGGCCATTACGACGCATTCCGATTGCATTAGAGGCGGAAGTAGCGAAGCGCTATATCAGGATATTATCGAGGAGGCCCCGGGCCAAAGCTCGTGGATATCACCTGTGGCAATAGTATTTAAAGCTAATGGCGATCTGAGACTATGCATCGATATGAGGCGTGCGAATGAAGCCATCCTACGGGAAAACTACCCGTTACCCACCTTTGTAGTGATGGGCGAGTCCGAGATGTTTTATTAGATTCTCTCGATTGTTGAAACATCTCGAATGCTCTCGATGGTTTTCATTCGTATTCGGGTCAAGTCGTAAATGGCCGTCAGTCAAAACAATCGCTAAAACATCTCGGACTCGCCAACGCTTCCTCTCGTTTTCAAAGCAACCTTACAACATCTCGGACTCGCTGCAAAAAATACATAACATTTGTTGTTGCCGCTTGAATATCAAAATTGGTTTAAAAAACATACAAGCCGTGTTTCACATACGGTGATCCTAACCCAGATAAAAATTTTTGCATGTAAATGCAACAACAAAGATTTCAGCTCGATTAAACCAGATAAATTGCTGGTTCAATTTCTGATCCGCCCTGTTCGATTTGTTTTTTCCGTGCTGATTTGGCAGCACAGTGCTTTTTTGATTTGGCAGAACTGAAAAGTGACATTTGTGTATGTATACATATATATACATATACCCTGCAGTAAATTTGTTTCACTGCTAAATGATCATTGATTATTCTTTGTTGAATATTCATCACAATCGTTTTGCGTTGGTGCAAGCGTGCAAGCTATATTGAAAAAACCAAACGAAATATCATCTAGGCGGTTATAAACCCACGAGCCAGCTTGTATTTCGGTAGGTTTTTTGACATTCGGCAGCTTTTCTGACAAATTTTTCAATTTGACAACTATAAAACAAATTATATTTAAAATAAAAAATATATGGATATACAAATTTCAAATTTGCCTCTTGTAAGTTTCTGCTTTGGCCGTAAGGGGAAAGAAGAAGTCCGGAAGAAAAATTATACTGCGCACTGGCTTCTCCTTATAACATGGAATACATAGCTATCCCGCCATTTGAGTTTCATAATTTATTTCAGTAATTTAAATTTAAATTTCCAAAAAAAATAATTTTTGAAATAGTTATTTTCATTTAGTTTGAAGTTTAAAGTCAATCAAATTGTTTTTGAGGGAGTATTTGTCTCTTTTCAACGTACAGAAGAATTGTTTTTGCGCTATTATAACTCTGACGAGTTTTATGGCCGAGCTTCTCTCCCAATTCGAGGTGTGCTCCTTTTGTTTTTCCTACCATTGGACAGTCATATAGGTATGAGGAAAGCAAACCATTTATTTGAAAAAATTCAGCAGCCTTTATATGAAAGCATTCACTGATGCCTCCTCATGATGAATTTCATCAGTGATTCATAAAGGATTCATTTCAGATTTTTACTGCTGGGTATATGTTGTATATGTTTCTTCTTCTTTTTAGTTCTTTGCAAGTGCAGCCAATTTTCATTATGAGCCGGATTGTTTCAGTAAAAATTTATCTTAACCCAGACCCAGATGCAATAACTGAAATGCCCCTACAGAGTGGTACAAATCTATTGCCGTTGTTGCTGCTCTTAAAATTAATTTGTTTCGTAAGCGTTTCACTTCAGAAAATGTATTAATTTATTAATGTTTAAATAATTAATTATTATTATTATTATGCACTACACTCTTTGGTTGTGATTGCAAAAATGTAGCGCACTCAGAAAAAAAATCATGAACACGATTCATGTTAAATTAACACGATCGATCTTTACACATAGAACAGCAACAATTTTTTCAAATTACACGATGTTTGAAACATTATTTTGGCTTTGTAACTGTCATCTGAAAATTTGGTAAATTCAACCAAATTTTATTGTTGATAGATACAACATGAAGAAATTTTAAAATATGCAAGATGATTCAAATATAAAATATTATTCCTAATTGTCATTTGGAATTTGGTTTATTTAACATGATGATAGTGTCAATATAAACCAAAAAATGTTAGAAAAATGACGTCCCAATTTTAGTGTTAATACAACATGAAAACAAATGTTAAAATAACAAGAACCACAATTAACAATAAAAGTTGGCTATTATAACAGAAACAATGTTCAAACATAAACGTCATTTGGAATTTTGGTTTATTCAACACAATGATAGTGTCAATATAATCGAAAAAAGTGTTAAAAAGAACGTCAACACTATTTTGAAACATACATAATTTTTTCAACATTTGAAGTTCTGCTGTTCGTGCAAAACACAAAATAATATTAATTTAAATTAAAAAAAAAAAGAAAATTTTGTGCCGAGGCAATTATCGGAGTTTAGCATCATTGGCAGTGCGTGATAATGGTTTTTCCATTTATATTTTTAGTTCGCAGATAAGTTAAAAGTGGGTTGCATTTTTGTTTCTAAAAGTTTTTAATGTTCAATATTTTCTTTTTCCTCTTCATAGTTTGCAATTTTTACCACGAAGAGATGTTTAGCGAATGGAGTCATTCGCGCAGCATGCGGTGCATATAGCGTTGCATTAGCGGCCAAACATTACTCGGTGCCAGTGATAGTAAGTACTATCGCCCATGTATAAACTATTCGTATGAGAAGGACGCTTTCAATTTGGTCGGTTGTGCGCGTGATGTACTCGAATATGCTTTATTGATCTGATGATTATATAACTTAATTAATTTAAGGTAAGATCAAAAAGAAGTTACTGTTAATTCAACAGGACCATTTCGTGTTAATTTAACCAGCTTAAATTGTAACATTAACTAGTTAAAACTGTAAAATCAACAGGAAGACTCAATACTTTTTAGTGTTAATTCTACAGTTGTCATCCTGTTAAACTAACACTTGACAGTAGTGTTAAATTTACACGATTACATGATGGCATACATTAAGCATCGTGTTGAAAAAAATTAACCACAAAATTTGTTGATTTTTGGTTGATTTCACACTATTTTTGGTTCATTTATTTATGTATTTGCCCCACTTCCATTAAAAATCCTACTTTCTTCACCAACAACACTCATTCAGTTTATTTTATCAACTAAAAGATATCACCAAAACAACAGCCGGCCCGCCGACGCGGAACAATCGCAAAAACATCTCGCTTGTGTAGTCGAATTGTCATCGAAACAACCTCCGACTCGGCGACTCGGAACAATCGCAAAAACATCTCGATTGTGAAGTCGAGGAGCGAGTTAACTTTTGACTCGATTGTGATTTTGCAACGATGGCGATTCTCTCGATTGTCTAAACATCTCGGACTCGCCCATCACTACACCTTTGACTTATTTATGACGAAACTAAGAAATGCAAAGTTTTTCTCTAGGCTGGACGTCAAAAATGCGTACCACCAAATAGAGCTTGATGAGGGCAGCCGAGATTTTCCAACGAATACTCGAAGATTTATTATCACCTTGTAAGAACGTACTCAATAGAGATTCCAATTTTTCCGATTTTTACGATCCCGGGATTTTCGAGATTTTATTTTATAATCCCGGGATCCCGGGATTTATCCCGGGATTAGGACTTTAATTACACAGGCCGAAAAAATTTCCAAAAAATTTTCTAACTCAAATAAAATTCTACTTTTCTAAAGGATTTCGGTGCGCTGATTCTGAATCTGAAGTCGGATTTTCGGTAATATGTGTAGGTTTTGAGATATTTATGTCCAAAGAGTCGAAAAATGCGATTTTTTGCTATATTCACAGCTCAATCTGTTAAATTACTAACTTTCATTAAAAGATGATTGCAGCTATTGAAAGAACGATCATTTCTCTTGAAAACAGCGCTTTGCTTTTTCGGGTATCTTATTCAGATATCTACGTTGTCTTCAAAAGAAATGATCGTGCTTCCAATAGATGTAATCCTTTTTTAATGAAAGTCAGTAATTTTAAAAATATTGAGGAGTGAATATGGCCACAAACTGCGTTTTTCGCCTCTTTGGACATGAATCTCTCAAAAACTACACCGAAATCCTTTTGAAACGTAGAATTTTATTTCTGTTACAAAAATTTTTCAACCAATATTATTTTCCCACATTTGGGGTTAAAAAAAGTAAATACATTTTTAGAGAAACGCTACAACTTTAAAATGCAAAGAAAAAATAGATTTTTATTGCCATTTTTTATTATTTCATTAGTAACAAAATAAAGTAGGAATGTAAAATCATTCGTATTATTTAATAATACCTAAGAGTTACTTTAAAAAGCACAACCAACAACGAAAATTACATACATTTGGTGAACAAAACATTTGCCTTTGCAGTTGATACTTTTGGGATATTAATAATAAAGCGAGTGATGATTTGATAAATTCCAATAAAAATTTTTAGAATTTAACGAAATACTTTGTTTAACCGAATATTTCCAAGCTTGCCGAAAAATACTGAAAATTAATGCAATTTCTGAATAGATAAATATGAATTCCGAGTATGCAGCTGCGTATTTAATTTTAGTAGAGTGTTGTAAGACTATGAAGTCTAATTAAAATTTTTGTTTCCATTTTCTTCCATTATCTACTTTCCGTGTGGAAAAATTCCAAAAAACATTTGAGAAATAAATGACCAAAAATCAGGAAATAGAAATTATCAAATGAATTTTGCCACAAGCGAAAAGCTTTAAAAATAGCAAACGTACGTTTCCTTACAACGCGCACTTCAACACAAAAAATTTAATTATCTAAAAAAAATCAAAAATTTTAATCCTTACTTTGACTAATGGCCTTTTTTATTCTAGCAAAAATGTCGCACTTTCTTCCGGCTGTCACATTTTTTTGTTCTCTTCCACACAGACTCAACACTTTTTTAGGGCTGTTTGTTCTATTGACAAAATATAAAACTGGCCCGAGCACGGGGCAACATCTTCTGCTCTTAGCATATTGCATTATTTTTGTTTCATTCATCACATGAAAAATTCAACATTTATAGGGCACTGGGCACATGTTGATAATGGTGCAATGTAATAATGCAACATTTTCATTCAGAATAGGAAATGCTGTTAGTATACAGATCTGAGACCAATAAAAATTATATAAAATATAACTTTTCTTTGCTATAATAGCGGAATATTCTCTCTTTATCTTATCCCGAAAATCCCGGGATAAAATTCTAGCTATCCCGGGATTTTCAGGGTGTCAGAAAGGGCGGGATCCCGGGATCCCGGGATTGGAATCCCTAGTACTCAACTATATTGACGATGTCATTATCTTCGGAAGCTCTGAAGAAGAACACGACGCGGCTGTAAAGCTGGGTATCCACATAATAAGAAATTGCTCAAGAAAAATTTGGCATTTATTTCTTAAGTAATTTTGACGTTTGAGTTTTTCTTGGCAAAACCAGCGTTGCCAACCTCATTTTTCGTCAAAAATTGTAATAGATTTTCTTGTGAAGTGGATACTGCCTAAAGAAAATTTGACACAAGAAAATTTCTTGACCATTTCTTAAGCTTTTTTTTATATGGAGTTTTAGCATTTCTTGTGATGTGGATACCCGGCTTAACTGACGTCTTGCGGGTATTCAATACGAATGACGTTGTATTAAACAGGGAGAAATGCGCTTGGAAAGTAAAGGAGCCCGATAGCCTTGGGGGCAGTTCTAATTCAATTTGATAGCGTCGACGACCAAAAAATAATCACATTCGGATATTGAGAAAAGATATTCACAAACAGAAAAGGGGAGCTTGGCTCTAGTGTGGGCAGTAGAAAAATTTCATTATTATTTGGCAGGATTAGAGTTTGAGTTGGTCACGGACCACAAGCCTCTGGAAGCGATTTTCAAACCAACATCAAAACCACCTACTAGAATTGAACGATGGCTCCTGAGACTACAAGCTTTTAAATTTAAAGTAGTTTATCGCGCTGGTAGGGAAAATATAGCTGACCCCTTTTCGAGACTGGTAAATCCTTCTGGTGGTGACGAATTTGATAGCAACTGCGAAAGTAACATTTTTCAATGCGTCCAATCATTTGATAATTTCCAATAAATTTTTTTTTAGAATTTAATGCAACTTCTGAATAGATAAATATCGGAGGCAAAATTTTGATATGAATTCCGAGTATGCAGCTGCGTATTTAATTTTAGTACAGTGTTGTAAGACTATCAAGTCTAATTAAAAGTTTGTTTCCATTTTCTTCCATTATTTACTTTCCATGTGGGAAAATTCCAAAAAACGTTTGAAAAATAAATGACCAAAAATCAGGAAATAAAAATTATCAAATGAAATTTGCCACAAGCTAAAAGCTTTAAAAATACCTAACGTACGTTTCCTTACAACGCGTACTTCAACAAAAAAAATTTAATTATTAAAAAAATCAAAAGTTTTAATCCTTACTTTGATTAATGGGCTTTTTTATTCTAGCAAAAATGTCGCACTTTCTTCCGGCTGTCACATTTTTTTGTTCTCTTCCACACAGACTCAACACTTTTTTAGGGATATTTGTTCTATTGACAAAATATAAAACTGGCCCGACTACGGGCAACATTTTCTGCTCTTAGCACAAGAAAAAGGTTGCATTATTTTTGTTTCATTCATCACATGAAAAATGCAACACTTTAATAGGGCACAGGACACATGTTGATAATGCTGCAATGTAATAATGCAACATTTTCATTCAGAATAGGAAATGCTGTTAGTATACAGATCTGAGACCAATAAAATTATATAAAATATAACTTTTCTTTGCTATAATAGCGGAATATTCTCTCTTTATCTTATCCCGAAAATCCCGGGATAAAATTCTAGCTATCCCGGGATTTTCGGGGTGTCAAAAAAAGCGGGATCCCGGGATTGGAATCCCTAATATAGACTTATATATATCAAAATGATCAGAAAAGAGAAATCGATTGAGCCATGTCCGTCCGTCCGTCCGTCTGTAAACACTCTAACTCGCGCAAAATTGAGATATTTTGATGAAATTTGGAATGCTAGTTGGTGTCGACACTGGGACGGTTGGTATTGAAAATGGGCGAAATCGGACCATGACCACGCCCACTTTTCCTATATACAAAAAATCGGAAATTTGGTATCTCAGTTACTAATATAGCTAGAGCGATGAAATTTTACCCACATGTTGAGCTTAGGCCCCTATGAAGAAATTTGATGAAATTTTGGAAAATGGGCGATGCCACGCCCACTTATTAAGGGTCAAACATTGAAAGTTTTATATGTCATAACTCAAAAACCGTTAACGATATATCGATGAAAGTTGGTATGCGTGATTTACTTACTTAGGCAAACGTTTGGACGGAAAATTGTTAAAATCGGTTGACACCCATGATCACTTTTATATATGTGTATTATAAAGTGGCCTAATAAAAACATTTTAAACGATATCTCTGTCAAATATAAAGATCTATCACTGGGATGAGTCCAAAGACGAACATAAAATGAAAAACACAAAAATTTTGGGAAAATGGGCGTTGCCACGCCCACTTATTAAGGGCAAACATTGAAAGTTTTATTATTCATAACTCAGAAACATGTGAAGATATATCGATGAAATTTGGTACGCGTGGTATACCTACTTAGGGAAATGTTTGGACGAAAAATTGCCAAAATCAGTTGACGACCACGCCCACTTTTATATATAGGTCTTATAAAGTGACCTAATAAAAACATTTTAAGCGATATCTCTGTCAGATATAAAGATGATATATCATTAAAATTTTATGGCATGAGTTCTAAAATAGACCCGAAACAAAAAATAGAAAAATTTTGGAAAATGGACATGGCACCACCTCTTTTTAGACAAAGGAATATACGAGATTTCTTAGCCTATAACTCGATAAATAATTGATATATTATGACGAAACTTGGTTTATACACTTTTATAACTTGTATTAATAGACACGCAAAAATTTATTCAAATCTGTTTATGACCACGCTACTTTTTAACAAAGATATTTCTGGAACACCCTTTGGGAATTTGTAACGTGACATCTTTGTAACTAGAAGTCATAAAGGAATGAAATTTTGCACAAAGAATAATATTCATATGCTTAGTTGGATGACTGATAAAAATGTTGAAAATGGGCGTGGCTACGCCCACTTTATGCAGCACTCGCTTTATATAAAGTACACCGTGTTTCCATCAAACGCAAACAAACAATGAAAGCATACAGCTGAGTATCTAATGTTCGATTCCACTCGAACTTAGGCTTCCTTCCTTGTTTTGTTTGTTTTTTATATTTGATTTTAATGTTTATATTTCTAGCGCATATTTTGGTTAAAGTAGGTGATGCTCGAATATAACCCAGATATTTATCAGCGAGTATTGTTGTTCCATTTTTACACAGTATTTTAAGTATTTCCCACTTTTCAAAGAAATCAAGGAACTACTTATCATGAAAAGGGTATAAGAATTCTAAAGCTACATTTTTTTTAGAAGATTTTTGTGTATTCAATTTTGCAGTTCATTCAATTTTAATATAATAATATGCAACATTTCAACAAATTTCTGAAAATTTTCATTGGAAATTTTAATCAGAACGGTCTCACGTATATGTCAAAAAACCTACAGAAAAAAATCTAAATTCAACGGAATTTTTCAAAGCATTGAGAATTGTACCTTTTACACTAAAATTAAATGTGCTACATAACAGTACAATTAGAAATCTCCTCAAAATCTTCTATAAATTCTGGCCTCGATTTTGAAATGATTAATCCATTTTTAGAAATTTCTACGATTTTTCAGAAATATTCTTTGGATGATAATTCATCTAATTTTACCACTTTCAACTATTATTTAATTATAATCATGATCCAATAATTCTATATGGTCGTAGCAGCCAAAAGAGAACAGGCGATTATCGTTCGACGGCCGTATATAAGAATGTCAAAACAAGAAAAAACGCCAGCGAACATACAAGCGAACACACAACCTATTTCCACTAATAACACGAGCAAGAGGGCAAAATCAAAACAAAAGACGATAATTTGACAGCTTACTAGACATTGTGAAGAAGCATCATTTCCTATGGCTACGACCATTTTCAATTATTCGGTCATGATTATAATAATAAAGTTCTCCAGAAAGAGAACTCTGCTGGCTGACGTTTATTTTTTTAAAGCAAAAAGGTCTTCTACACACACATTACGTTAACAAGGAATATCTTCTATAATCGCCAGGCAGGTTGGACTTTTTTGTGATTTGTGAGACGCTCCTACCCCCCCGGAAAAAGTAATTTTAATCGGATCGTGGTGTATTATATACAAATTTTCCCTTAACACCAGTTGTACATTATTGCTATTCCCACCTTAACTGTTAGTAATTTTAAATTATGAAATGCTGGACTCCATGAACTCATGGGAATGAAAATGGGAACTTTAGTGAAAATAATATTTCTAGCTTATTCATGTGAAACCACTTGCATTTGTCATGTTTTACACTATTGATCGCAATCCATGGATGACGTATTGGTCGCGTATCAACAAGATGTGATGGATCGCAAAATAAAAAAAAATTTTGATCCAGGTTGCGATCCATCAAATCATGAATATGTACATATCGTGTAGCAGGAATTTTGTGATTCGCCAGAACGTGTTGGGCATGAACGGACATAGAAAGTGTGCACGTTTTGTCGATTTGTTAGTTTCTCGTGCAAATTTTTGTATATCTTGTCGGATGGCCATATTTTAAACCCTTAAAAAGACACAGTCGGGCAAATGCTTAAAGGAGTATATCCTGCAACAGAAATTATACCCGAGTTGAGGTGCGCTACTCACTCAAATAACATGACCGTAGTAATAATACACAGTTAAAATTATTTTCAAAACCTTTTATTAAACAATAATATATAACTATCGCTTAAAAGGAAAATAAAATTTATTATTAAATAAAAGTTCAGTATATTGAAACTCCTTATACTTATTTCGCTCTATTCAGTCTCTTGTACTAAAGCAGATTCCTTTTCTTTACCTATTTTGCAAAGAAAAGGCCCGTAGCTTAGCTAAAATAAGCCCGTTTTGTTTAATATTGTTGCATAAACTTAAAAATCAAAGTTAAATTAAATTTAATTGGTAATATTTCCAAAAATAATAAAAATTTCTATTGCCTCCGACACGCAAAAGCTGACGGACAAAATCACTCCGATTAACTGTCGAAAATTCGATTCATCGTAAACCAGAATACCGATTTTACGAACTTCGAAAAAATCTGATGATCATCGGAAGTCAATCGAATTGCATAATATTATTTGATTCGATTCACCTCCAATGAATGTGAATCGTAATCCGGAATAGAGGTGGATGTCTACCCACACGTAGAATTAACCGCTAAAGCAAATGGGATAAATCCCTTGTTGAAAAGATTTAAATTCAATAAAAAAAACTTAACTGGAGATAATTCTGCTTTTCGTAAAATTTGTTAGGGGATTCACAACCTGTCATATTACGTCATATCGTCATAAGTTAAAATATTTTGTTGTTGCATTCTATGCTGTATGTGTACTAAATAAATACAACTCTGCATGATATTTATGTTTTGGGTCGTAGTATTTTATCAGCTGTTTTTGTTTACATCTTCACAGAGCTTCGGAAAAGTTTTTTATAAATATTTCCGTACAATATTTATATGACATATGACTTTATACACCATTAGGGGATTCACAACCTGTCATATTGCGTCATATCGTCATAAGTCATAATATTTTGTTGTTGCATTCTAGGCTATATGTGTACTAAATAAATACAACTCTGCACGATATGTTTTTGGGTCGTCGTATTTGATCAGCTGTTTTTGTTTACTTCTTCACAGGGCTTCGGAAAAGTCTTTTATAACTATTTCCGTACAATATTTTAATATGACATATGACTTTATGACACTTTGTGAATCACCTACATCAGCCATGGGCGATTGAGCCCATATGGGTATTTACCCGTACGGGTAGCGTCGGCTCATTGCATGGGGATGGTGAAATAGGTAAATGTACCAGCTGGTGGGGAGAAGGACGAACTAAAACTGAGCATATGGTTGCCACACTTGGTAATTAATTCCAAAATAGGTATTTTTTTGCGGTTGGTAATTTGGTAACTATCAAATGATTTTAGTATTTTTCTTTTTCAATATGATAAAATTATTCTAAGGTATACTTAATTTGTTAATGTTAAAAATGTTTTTTTTTTAATTTCTACTAAAGCTATGACCAAAGAAAAATCAAACGAACTACAAACAAAATTCATTCATAGATGTGATTTACGTTTCAGATAATTTTTTTTGTAAACCAAAGCAGGTGTACTTCTTTTAAGTTTCTTTTATCATTCGAATTATAAAGGCGATAATTTGTTAGTCTGTTTGTAATTTTTTGGTTATTTTGTTGGGAATTATTATCAACATTTTTTTAGAATAGTGGCAACCAATATCAACCAATATTGAGCGCGCTAATTCATATTCGGTATTGAGAACAAGAGAGCATATATATATATATACATATGTACATTAAGGTGGGGCGAATTTTTTTTTTGGAAATTCAATTTGTTCCAAAGCCAGAACGGCACCTTCCTAGCCCAGAAATAAGCCTGTAAAATTTTATTGACCTACTCGCATGTATTTTCCCTTAAATTTGGTATACATTTTATATATGAAAAGTAAGGTGGGTAAAAGGGGGTTGACCCCCACTGGGAGTGTTATGGAACGCACTCTAAAATGTATATGAAATTAAAGGGAATCAAAATACCTATCGAATGGTATAAAAATATTCGAAATCGGTTCAGTAGTTTTTAAGTAATTGTAATTTAAAAAATGCATAATATAAACTTTGACCTTTAATAACTTTTGTTGTTGTTGTTTCCGAAAAAAAAATTCACTTTAATACTCAGCTTAGCCATTTTTATCAATCCTCATACTTAGTTTTTTGCTTTTATAATTTTCAAAATTTCATATTTGTACCAGATCGTGCTTTCAACTTTGCGGGGCTGGGGGCAGTTCAAAATGTCATCCTATGGCCATAAAATTTTGTGGGGTTCATTAAGGCAACTTTTCATTGGTACGTTCAAAAAAAAAAAACAAAAAAAAGCTCCATATGTTTTCACTCCACCTTAATGTACATGCCAAAAGCACAAAGCACACTTGCTTCAATAACGACACAACACAATTTTCTGAATCGATACTTAGTAGTGAGAATCAGTGTTATTTATTTGTTATGAAATTTTATGGTCATAGATGAAAATTAAGGGCTTTATTAAAAAAATATTGTTGCTTTAGTATAGTAGCTTACTTCCATATATAGCGAAGAAGACATAAATTGGTTTTTTTAAATTATGACACTAATGAAGTAAATGGCATCGGAGTTCGAAAGCAATAGCGAGAAAGAAACTGCAAAATTAGCGATTGTACAGAATTGCCGCTGAGAATTGCAGTCAGTTGATTAACAAAGAACAGCGAAGCAACATCGTGCGCCGCTTGATTGTTTTATGTTTTATGATACTATTTATGCGCGTACCTATATGTGTTTCTCACTCGCACTGTTCGCAGTGAAAAATTATTTAGAATTGCCCTAAATGCTTTCATTAATTAAATAGCGCATAATTTACTATTGCGTAAAAAATAAAAGCAAAGCGACGATACGTGCCATCCCTTTGCTTGCTGAAACACAACTGCCATGAAAATTCTGTTCTAACACCACTGTGACTCAATTGATTTTTCGCTCTCAACAGCAACCGAAATAAGAGCGTAAGAATACGTGTGCTGAGAGTAACTGCTCATATGAGTCAAAACGCCCATCAGTGCACTAAAGTGACAATTTGAACCTTTTTTAAGAGCCAGGCTACCGGAACCCAACTTTTCTGCTACTGTTGTTGGTATGTAAATTGTAATAAAAGGAAAATTGAGACTTAGGGGCCTATTATGAATTAATATGATACACGCTAAACGCTTGCAGTCGGGTAATTCGTATTACGAAATAATTTCTGTCGTGTGAAACCCGATAGACTGTAATGGAAATAAAGTTAACGCATAACTAATTGAACCCTAAACAAATGTCATTCACGATAGTGCACCTAGCGGGCGTGTGGAATTCATAATATGGAAACTCATTTTATACGATACGCTTGCAAGCGGCCGATAGCTATCGTATGACAGTCCATAATAAGGGGGTAAAGCAAAACAAAGCTGACGGCGGTGGTAGCTCAATGGGATGCTATTTGCTTACCAATCGAAACGACTTAGGTTCGATCCTCGGTTGAGGCCGCCTGAAGAAGTCTGATGAGGGGATGTGGTGGTCTCCGAAATGGATCCATAACCTCTACCAAAAAATTTTTTTTAATTTTTCTTAATTAAAAACTGGCCAATAGCTCATATAAAATTCACATAAAAAAGCCTCTTTGTTGCCTTTTCACTTTTCATTAGCAATTCTCCGCTGCGAAGGAAAACCCTGAAAGAGTTATTTGGGAGTAAAAATTTTTAGAATGCAAGAAAATTGTTTTAACAAACCGAAATAGAAGAGTTTTCGCATAACGTGGGGGAATGAAAAACAACTTAAATGAGAACTAGTTGTGAATTTGTTGCAAATATGTTAACGCTGCCAGCAGTGCATCAGCAGAAAGATTATTTTCAAAACTTTCACTATTTAAGACCAAGGGTACAAACCGCTTGCCAAGCTTTAAGCATTAAATAAACCGAAAAAATATATAAAAATGTGTTTCTAGCTAAAAAAAATTTGGGAAACACTTTTTTTACTTTTTTCGGCCACTTTTCGAAATTTTTTAACGGCAAGACTGCACATTTTATTATTGGTGAATTCCTCTCTCTATATAAAACAGTGATAGGCAAAATTGAAATGCAACTGTATTAGTGAGAGCGCCGTAAAAGCGCAAATCAATTGATTCGTTTTCGTTTAGTCGCTTGCTGGCCCTCAATGTAGCCATGGGTAATGGCGCAATTTTTTTGGCGCTGATGCAATAACTCCAGCGCCACTCGTGGCGCCAACTCACAGTACTGGCGCAATAACACCTTTAGCGCAATTGTCATGGAATAATCGATAAATAACATTTTTTCGCTTATTACTGTTCACCATCCCCGTTTTATTTCTTTTGGCGCAATTCTGCTTACATATACGAGGGCACAATTAATTTAAATTTTCATAATCATTTGGAAACATATTCCGTATATTTGTGAAAATATGCTGGAAATTCGAGTCACATAGATCACTATCAAGCATACATAATTGTGACGGTTGCGCCATTTTACACTAGCGCTATATTGGTGCTGGTGTTAGCGCACGAAATTGAGTCGGTTTTATATTACAAAATTGTGTTGGCGCAATATTGAGTTGGCGCTATATTGGGTTGGCGCTATATTGAGTTGGCGCATTTCCCAAATCGTAGTTAGCGCAATAACGCCAGGGTTGGTGTTAGCGCAATTGCGCCGCGCAGCGCAGTGTTACCCATGCCTACCTCAATGAATGCGGTCGTTCATAAAAACGACAAGCATGCGTACATATGTATAAGTAATTATGCTTTTGCATATATAAATATGCGCAAACAAGCGACATTCACCCACGATGTCGCTACTCCAATTGCTGAGCGACGACTAAATCGTTTACAAAAGAAAGTGCATAACGTGTCTGTGTGATTTGAGCGCGATCAATTGATCTATGAAACGCCTATCACTGATATAAAACAATGTGGTTTTCATTTTTAGTGTTTCCGTACGCGCTGTAGCCATGGGTAATGGCGCAATTTTTTTGGCGCTGATACAATAACGCCAGCGCCAACCGTGGCGCCAACTCACGTTACTGGCGCAATAACACCTTTAGCGCAATTATCATCGAATAATCGATAAATAACATTTTTTTCGCTTGTTACTGTTTACCATATCCGTTTAATTTCTTTTGGCGCAATTCTGCTTACATATACGAGGGCACAATTAATTTTAATTTTCATAATCATTTGGAAAAATATTCCGTATATATGTGAAAATATGCTGGAAATTAGAGTCACTTGGATCACTATCAAGCACACATAATTGTGACGTTGTCATACGTATACATATACTATGATGCTGTTATTGGCGTTGTGGTTGCGCCATTTTACACTAGCGCTATATTGGAGCTGGTGTTAGCGCACGAAATTGAGTCAGTGTTATATTGCAATAGCGCATCATTGAGTTGGCGCTACATTGAGTTGGCGCTATATTGAGTTGGCGCATTTCCCAAATCGGAGTTAGCGCAATAACACCAGGGTTGGTGTCAGCGCAATTGCGCCGCGCAGCGCAGTGTTACCCATGCCTAACGCGCTGTGCGATGAACATCACTTAACCCTAATCCTCTAAAGTGAGCCTTTCAGTCTCACTTTAAAGTTTAAAAGCGAATTATTCCTAAACCAAAAAAGCTTTTTGTCTGAAATTTTCGGTATTCCTTCATTTGTGTTCATAAATTATGAAATAATTATGATCTTTGGGCTATTTATTTATTTTAACCATTTTTTTTGCTATCGTATAAAATTGTAACGAAAAACCGAAAGTGAGCCTCAAAGACTCACCTTAAGTATCTTTATCGTAATAAGCTTACAGTTCTAGAATTCAACTAAATTTTGAATCCGTTGTTTACAAGGTTTACTCAGTGAGGCATTTACATAGTGAACTCACCATACTTCCCCCGGATTTTGGTAAATTCGTCATATTTCACCATAGATCTTTATATAATTGGATGCCATAAAATTAAGGAGACCGGCAAAGTCAACAATTTCAAAACAATTAACATTATATCATTTCTCTGTTTACTAATATTCTAAATTACGGAAAAGATGCGTTCAGATAGAGAAACGAACGATGAGCTGCTTTATGCGTCAGTATTTTCACCAGGAACGTCGCGTTTTAAAAATTTGGAATTTGGTTGCGGAAAATATATATTAGGGGCGATCATATGAAAAATTTATTCATTTTCATTTCATTCATAGCTTTTCTCATTGTGTGCACAAAAACAAATTTATAACAGATGTAATAAAACCATTTGTTATGAACATTCAAACAACTACAAAAATGTGCGAAAATTGCAGTACATTAATATCCCCTATTTTACGGAATTACCTTTTTTATCTTTATATACTAAAAAAATTGTCATAAACTGTTATAAGAATGTTTAAAAATGCTTCTGAATTCATTACTGCATAAATAAAAGTAAAAAACAAATACCAAAATAATGTGTTTCAAAATTTCCCCATAGGTGAGCCTCAGAGTCTCACTTTCGGTTTTACGTAACTTTTTAAAATTCGGTGATTAGGGTTAAGGTGGAGTGTACATCAACTTCGATATCGCCTTAGCTCCCCTTTCCCCGGAAATTATGCAGTGCCCACGAAAGCCCATGATCGCCCCTCTGCTGCGTTTATGTGCCTTGCGGCACCCATCCCTGACTACATGTATCCAATAAAAGCACTTAAGATAGAAAAGTTAATTTTTTCTAACTTTACTTTTCTAATTCACAAGTATTCCTTCTCTAATAGTACAAATCCATTACTTTCCATTGTAAAAATCCGAATTAGTCCAATGGTTTCAATTTTGACAACAAATTGATTGTTCTCCGTTCACCATATTTTCAGTTAAGCTACTTTAATTTAACGGCACAGATACAAAGATTATTTGAATTTTTAACCTGTACATTTAAATATCTGTGTTGTTTATATTATCACTAGGTACTTGTTTTTGCTTTTTGTGACAAACCATCTTTGATTCACAATGTCAAATTATCTTTATGTATGTACATATGTACATATATACTTCCATATGTACATATGTATATCCCTACAATTGTTTTCAGAATTTAAACATTGGAACAAACAATGTCCACATATTTTATTCAATCGTATGAAATCACACTTTGCAAAAGATAAATTATATCCATTGAGTTACCTTTCGCACATGGCCAAGAAGTACAAAAACTAAACCATTGTCGTATTAGGGCACTATATTGCAGCTTTTCCAATTTTATACGCCGATTCAAAGCATACAATGCAAACTACGAATACCGCACGCTGTAAAGGTATGAAACGTACTGGCGTATTTGTTAGCAAATTTTGATATTTTAAGTCAAATTTACTAACTTTGTTTTACTTTTCATATTTCGCTAAAATATGGCTAATGGTTGGCGTTAAATTATTCGTTCCTCACCGCCAAAGTAATATTACACAGGTCAACAAAAAAGTCGATATTTTGGTGCATCCCTGCTTGTAACTGCAGTTGGTAGTATACGATATTCTGATAAAAAAAAATGGTAACAACTTTTTTTAATCCTAAGTTTAGTGTTTGAGATATGAGCCATTAATAGGTTAAGGCATATTTGTCCCGATAACTTTTTTTACTGCTTGTTCTATCAACACACGTTTATTGGCGACATTCCACCGCTTCTATAGTTATATTAATTATTAATGTATCTTGATAATGGTCAGAGAAACTGTAAAAACAATCTCAAAAATTCAATTTTTTGTTAAATTTTTTCAATTTTTTCATTTTTAATCACGGGTTTCTCGAATAATTTGTTAACCAGTGGATATTTAAAATTATTTCGAAACAATCTCCTGTTATTTCTGCTTTCAACGATGTATAACTTAACCTGGCAAGTTCATATTTTAGCATGAAAAATTTCACAGTAGAAATTGCTTAAAGTAGAATATCATAGGAACGCCTGCCGTTAGCAGAATTGACAAGAGATTGTTTCGAAAGAATTTTAAATATACACTGGTAAATAAATTATTCGAGAAAACCGTGATTAAAAATGAAAAAATTGAAAAAATTTAATGAAAAATTGAATTTTTGAGATTGTTTTTACAGTTTCTCTGACATTTATCAAGATACATTAATAATTAATACTAGTAAACCCGGCCACGCGATGCTGTGGCTTTCAATTACATTGTTCAACAATTTGAGGGCGAAAGGCTACTACTCATATTAAAACCAAAACCGTTTACCTTATTTGACAATTCTTTTGATTGCCGTTTTAAATTTGACTTCCCCTTAAAAGTGGGAGAATATAAATCGGCTCTAAGCTCATAGGTTTTTATTAATAAATTATAAAATGGTTATTTTTATTTTCTGTGAACTTAGATTTTTTATAGGTACAAAGATTTTGTCCGAGACCCATACTTAAGTTTTATGCCGAACAATTTCCTAGAATATTTGAACCTTCTAGCAACCTCAAAAAGGCAATTTTTCGTCCTCCTCTCTATCTTTCTAGTTCTCTTTCTCTTCCCCTTTTATTTACGCCTACTTTTCCCTCTATCCATTTTATTTTCCGTACTCTTTCCTCTTTCGCTTCCTTTCCTTCGCCATATCCGTCCCTTTCATTTTTTTCTTCCCCATCCTTTTATTACCCATTTACAGTTGACCTCTCATGACATTTCAAATTTAACAATGAGATAAACTGTAGTGTAGTAGAAAATGGATTTTTGAACAGGTGGCAACCCTTTTCGTAAAAATTGTAGTAAATTACACATTTTCAGGCCAAGCCCTTTCATTGACACATAAAATTTAAAAATCAAACAAACTGTAGGGTAAAACTGAATTTTTGAACAGGTGGTAACTCTTTTTGTAAAAATTTGAATAAATTACTCATAATCGGGTCAAGCCCTTCCATATGGTACCAAAATTTTAAAATCAAATAAACTATACAGGAAAATTAAATTTTCAAACAGCTGGCAACCCTTTTCAAAGAATTAAACCTTCCTGCACATCTACATTTCATTTGACACCACATTTTCGGAAATTGGTTTAACGGTGTAAAAGTTATGGTGAGTACAAAAAATCGCTTAGCTTAATATATGTATGTATATATACTTAAATATACCGATAGAAGCGCTGGAATGTCGCCTTTTCAACGACAATAAACGTGTGTTGATAGGGAAAGCAGAAAAAAAGTTATCGGACCAAATATGCCTTAACCTATTAAGAGCTCATATCTCAAAAACTAAACGTAGGATTCAAAAAGTTGTTATCATTTTTTTATCAAAATATCGTATACTACCAACTGCAGTTGCAAGCAGGGCTGCACCAAAATATCGACTTTGTTGACCTGTGTAATATGTATAATACACTGGCGCGGATATAAAAATAACAAGTTTTAAGGCCGAGCTTCTCTCTGAAATCGACACGTGCTCCTTAATTTTAGTTTTTCCTATTCATTGGGTGGACCTACAGACATAGTGGGCCTAATGCATAAAAATCGAGCTTTAGCTCCTACTCAGGTTTTCGGTAAAATGTGGATTTTGTATGCATAAAAATTATTAAAATTACTTAATTTTACCAAACAAATTAGGTTTATCTCATAGAAAAATTTAAAAATTTTAAAATCCCATCAAATAAATTTAAATTATTTGGTTATTTCTCGAGAATAAATTTGAGTTGAGTCTCTTGAGAAAGACCTCATTTTTTATGCATAAGGGGCAGTATGTCGGCTCCGAACGCGAGTGCACTTTTCGTGAGAACCTTTTCCTTGGGGTGACTGCTATTTTTTAAAAAACCCAATAATTGGGGTTTATTAATTAGAAAATTAATTAATTTAAATGTTTGGTGTTGGTCCGTGCTAAGGGTTGAACCGGGACTCTTGGTATGGCAGGTGAGCGCTCCACCCACTATAGAACAATGTTCACCAAAGTATGAGGGAAAAATAAAGCGTTGTAATGTCAGAATCGAGGCTTAGCAAATATTGATTAAACCCATAATTCGTGATTTGTTAAAGCGATCGAATCGACGGAGCCAATAAAGCTGATAGCAGTAGGCCATATCGGAGCTGAGTGTATTACAGGAAATTCGAGTACTGCGATGCGTGTTGCTAACGAATGTTAAAAGCAAGTTTAAAAGATGCGCTAATTAACTTAAAAACAGAGCATTTTGTGTGTAGTATTTGTGATTTGTGTGTACATTAGAACAGACATGAATAAAAATTGCAACAACTTTCTTCTCGGAATTAGAAAAATATTACTTTGCCAAATAACAGTTTATTGCAACAACATGTAAATAAAATAAATAAATAATACATATGTATTAGGGATTCCTATCCCTGGACCCCGGGATCCCGCCCTTTTGACACCCCGAAAATCCCGGGATAGCTAGAATTTTATCCCGGGATTTTCCGGATAAGATAAAGAGAGAATATTTCGCTATTATAGCAAAGAAAAGTTATATTTTATATAATTTTTATTGGTCTCAGAATGTATACTAATAGCATTTCCTATTCTGAATGAAAATGTTGCATTATTACATTGCAGCATTATCAACATGTGTCCTGTGCCCAATTAAAGTGTTGCATTTTTCATGTGATGAACGAAACACAAATAATGCAACCTTTTACTTGTGCTAAGAGCAGAAAATATTGCCCGTAGTCGGGCCAGTTTTATATTTTGTCACTAGAACAAACATCCCTAAAAAAGTGTTGAGTCTGTGTGGAAGAGATCAAAAAAATGTGACAGCAGCTAGAATAAAAAAGTCCATTAGTCAAAGTCAGGATTCAAATTTTTTATTTTTTTTTTAATAATTAAATTTTTTTGTGTTGAAGTATGCGTTGTAAGGAAACGTATGTTAGGTATTTTTAAAGCTTTTAGCTTGTGGCAAAATTCATTTGATAATTTCTATTTCCTGATTTTTGGTCATTTATTTCTCAAATCTTTTTTTGGAACTTTCCCACATGGAAAGTAAATAATGGAAGAAAATGGAAACAAAATTTTAATTAGACTTGATAGTCTTACAACACTGTACTAAAATTAAATATCTATTCAGAAGTTGCATTAATTTTCTGAATTTTTCGGCAAACTTGGAAATATTCGCTTAAACAAAGTGCGCCGTTAAATTCTAAAAAAAATTTTATTGGAAATTATCAAATGATTGCAAGGCTTTTTATTAATATCTTAAAAGTACCAACTGCAAAGGCAAATGTTTTGTTCACCAAATGTATGTAATTTTCGTTGTTGGTTGTGCTCTTTAAAGTAACTCTTAGGTATTATTAAATAATACGCATGATTTTACATTCCTATTTTATTTTGTTACTAATGAAATAATAAAAAATGGCAATAAAAATCTATTTTTTCTTTGCATTTTAAAGTAGTAGCATTTCTCTAAAAATGTATTTACTTTTTTCAACCCCAAATGTGGGAAAATAATACTGGTCGAAAAATTTTTGTAAAAGAAATAAAATTCTACGTTTCAAAAGGATTTCGGTGTAGTTTTTGAGATATTCATGTCCAAAGAGGCGAAAAACGCAGTTTGTGGCCATATTCACTCCTCAATATTTTTAAAATTACTCACTTTCATTAAAAACTGATTACATCTATTGAAAGCACGATCATTTCTTTTGAAGACAACGTAGATATCTGAATAAGATACCCGAAAAAGCAAAGCGGGATCGTAAAAATCCGAAAAATTGGAATCCCTAATATGTATGTATGTACATTAGGGTGCGTTTAAAATTTAAATTAACGATATTTTACTGTATCGCCTCCTCAATCTGTAGTAAAATGGTCAAAGATATTACACATAAAGTTTGGTCCCGATTGGTGACGGTTAAGGCGTGGCGCATTGAGGTCAAAGTTCAGAAAACTCTATGAAGGGTCAAAAAATCAAAATATTTTTTTTTATTATCTAATGCCCAAAATTAGTACTTCTATACCCAAGGATAACAAATATAAATTTTGGTTCCGATTGATGATGGTTTAGTGGTGTTTTAAGGGGGTCAATGTAAAGATTGCCATAGAAGACTTACATTTTTAGTGTCGCATATGGTAATCTGAACTTTGACCCCCTTGAAACACCAGTAAGCCGTCATCAATCGGGACCAAAATTTATATTTGTTATCATTGGGTATATAAGTATTAATTTTGCGCATTAGATAATTAAAAAAAATATTTTGATTTTTTGACCCTTCATAGAGTTTTCTGAACTTTGACCTCAATGCGCCACGCCTTAACCGCCACCAATCGGGACCAAACTTTATGTGTGATATCTTTGACCATGTTACTACCGATTGAGGGGGCGATACAGTCTTTTTATGAACTTTTGAATTTTTCATACAAATTAAAAGCACCCTAATGTACATATGTATATCTAGCTGCACTACTCCAGGTCAAAAATAAAACGCAAACCACGTTACTATGTACGGAGTAGGGATTCCAATTTTTCCGATTTTTGCGTTCCCGGGATTTTTGAGATTTTTATATAATCCGGGACATTTTGAGTTGAAAAAAGTAAATATTTAATGAATGCTTTATTTAGAGCTTTTAGGCCGGTGAGATTTATAAGCAAAACAAAAGTTTTCCCATATTCTCCTACGCGTTTCGGCGTCTTTTCCGCCTTCCTCAGGGAGTCTGTTTTATTAGAATAATTGAAAAAAGTACACAAAACATTTTTATATAATTAAGACTAAGGAACGGAAACAACATGGTAATGTTATGATACATAATTAAACCTGAAATTACTTTTTTATAAACTATTGAAAAAAATGACCACTTACATTACAATTTTTCAACAAAACACTTCACTTCCACAAAACATCTAGATATGTACATATAAAATGGCATAGAGACCTAAAAACATACATATACAAATATAATGCCATTTTCCCTACTTATTGTCATTCGTTATCTTTTTTCCACTTTAATGCCGTCAAATGCTGTGCTAATGCTGTTGACGTCTTTTTGTTTCTTACGTCTGTTTAATGTTCGCCTAGTCTTGTGCCTAAGGGTTCAATTAGTTATGCAGTAGCTTTATTTCCATAATAGTAACAGTATCGGTATTAATTTGGTCGATTATTGGTGCAGTAACAGTAAACAGCTGAACAGTCCATGAAATCGAGTCGCTCTTCTTCTTTTAGTTTTTTAGGTTGCGAAATTATCATATTTTGTATTAACGCTAATGGCGTATTCTCTTTTGATTGCTACGACCTTATTATTATTGGGTCATGACAGTGAACAACTGAAACAAACAATCGATCAGCTGGTTAGCGTTACGGCTGAAAACCAAAATTCATTTGTATTTATATGGCCGTTTTAATTCTAATAATTATTTATGTGAATTTAAATGAGCTATTGGCCATTTTTTTAATGAAGAAAAATTGAAAAATTTTTTTTGGTAGAAGTTATGGATCCATTTCGGAGATCACCACATCCCCTCATCAGACTTCTTCAAGCGGCCTCAACCGAGAATCGAACTTAAGTCGTTCGATTGGTAGTCACATGTCTATCCCATTGAGCTACCACCGCCGTCAGCTTTGTTTCGCTTAAATTTCAATTTTCCCTCCATTACAATCCACATACCAACAACAGTAGCTTAATGACACTGCCTTTGCTACCTAGTATGTTGGTGCGATTGTGTGTTTGGTTTTGTACAAAGTTCTATAGCTATTAACAAGCAAAGCTTTTGTACAGGCAATGCTTGTTATTGTTTTCAGACTTTTGTTTTTCGGCAGTAGCTTTGTAATCAGTTGTTCACTACCCGTTGGCCCGCTATCCGTTGATCCGTTCAAAAATGGTAAAAAGGGATAATTTTGAAATAAAAATTACTTTTATTTATCGTAAATTACTCTTTTCTTTTCATTGCCTAATTTCTCATTTATTTGAAAAATACGCTATCCATTTCCTATGTATCAGGGATATGAAATAACTATTATTTCGTTCAAACATGTACATTTTTCAAATATAACTTCATTTATGCAACTTTTTTATTTCATCATGTGTGAAGTTATGCTCCGAAAAACATAAAAGTTATAACTGGATAATATCGATTTTAAGTTTATTTGAAACTAAAATAAACGCATTAAAAATGGTTACATGTGAATTAATAACATATACAGAAATGATAATTATTTTAATTAAATGAGCTAAACAATTATCTAATAACTCATATTTCGCTTAAGTAAACTTAAGCGGTTTTTCCTATAAACAAAGAAATATTCTATTACATTTTACACTCGCATTGATTTCGTTTAATAATACAATGAAAAATACCGTTCAAATGTTTTAGTGGCTAAAAAAGTTCGTTCGGCAACACCGCGATGAGCAAAAGCAATCAGCTGACACGTTGTTATGGGAAAAATCAAAACTCGTTTGATTTGTTCGATACGGGCGGCTATGGGCGTTTATGTCAGCGTCGGTGAGATTTCGTTTACATGCAACTCCCATAAGATAGATCGTGTCAGCTGACACGGGTATGTGCGGGCGTTGATGACTGTTGGAACCATAAGTTCTCGACTTACCATTACATCTAAAGCCCTATACGCAGCTCCCAAGAAAATCAAAAACTCTATGTAATTTGACGTACAAGAAATGCTCAAGAAAAATTTCTTTTGTCATATTTCCTTTTGCGGTACGCAGTTCTAAAGAAATTCGACTACTACTTTTTTAAGATTTTTTAGAAAAAGTGCACAACTGAACTCTGGTTCTGCCAAGAAATAATGAATTTTCTATTATTTCTTCAAGAAAATTTGACAGAAGAGGTAAATAAACTCAAATGTAACATTTCGTCTGAAAATATAATTACTTTCCTACTACCATTTCCACGCTCAAGAAATAAAGCAATTTTTTTCTTGAGCGTTTTCTTGAAAGCTGCGGAGAGGCCTTAATTTCATAAACTACGTTGTGTTGTTGTTCTTTGCTAATTTTGTCTTTCGTCTTGCAAAATATTTTGTTAAGGGTATGATTTGGTTTGTGGGCAAATATTAAGTTATCTTTTTTATACATTTTTGTAAAGCTTTCTTAACCGTTAACCCTTCTATATATGTAACCCCCCTGTATATTTTGTTCTTGTTTTTATCCCTCATATTTACATTAGTTTTGCATGCTTTTTGTTTGTTTTTAACACGCTTTTATTAGCTTCACCTGTATGTATATATGTATGTATATATGTAACTTCATCCCATCCTAAAAGTTGCAACGTTTAACTAAATTATTATATTTTTCAAACATTCACTTTTATTGTGTTCTATCCTCTATTATTTGTATTCTGCTCCGGATTCGAAACATGACATCAACATGAGATTCAGCCCAACGGCATCATATAGTGAGACATTCAACATTATATTCCATGCTTCATTGTGGCTTTTATACTTAACTTTCTTCGAAATAGCTTATATTCACTCACGTATGCAAGCCAATAAGTAACAAGTTCTACATATATTTCTGTTTTGTTGTTGTTGTATTTGCAAATAAAATGAAAACAACCGCATGTACATACATACATACGTATGAAAAGCAAGCACTGGTTTTTTGTTTGTACAAATTCTATTTATGGTACAAATAGAATCAGGGTTGCCGAACTTGGTAATTATTTACCAAAATTTATTATTTTTAGCGGATGGTTTCTTGGTAACTTTCACATGTGTTTGGCTATTTTTATTTTCAAGAAATTGTTTACTATTTTTGGTATACAAGAAAATATGGAAGTAATTATAGGACAATGAGAATATTTTGGAGCACTGAATGTTCATTGTGAATATGCACAGGCAAATAAAGAAGAGCATATCTCCGATTAAAAACCGTAATAGTTTTGCTTCGATACACATAGTACATATTAGTTGATATTTTTTCGTTTAGGCTCCATTTTTGAGCTCCTATAAGGAAAAAATGTATGTGAAAAATTAATATTTTTGGTAGAAGTTATAAATACATATGTATGTAGATCTATTTCGGAGATCACGACATCTCTCCATCAGACTTATTTTTACTTTTATTCTTGCGTCCGCATAAAACATCCTTTAATGAAAAATTTAACTAACAAGTTAAAAATAAATAATAGCTTAAACAAGTAAGGAAGCCTAAGTTCGAGTGGAATCGAACATTAGATACTCAGCTGTATGCTTTCATTGATTGTTTGCGTTTGATGGAAACACGGTGTAGGTACTTTATATAAATCGAGTGCTGCATAAAGTGGGCGTAGCCACGCCCATTTTCTAAATTTTTATGAGTCATCCAACTAAGCATATGAATATTATTCTTTGTGCAAAATTTAATTCCTTTATGACTTCCAGTTACAAAGATGTCACGTTAAAAATTACCAAAGGGTGTTCCAGAAATATCTTCGTTAAAAAGTAGGCGTGGTCATAAGCCGATTTCAAAAAATTTTTGTATTTTTTGTTATATGTCCATAGTTGGACACCTTCCATAAAACTTCAATGATATATCTTTATATTTGACAGAGATATCGCTTAAAATGTTTTTATTAGGTCACTTTATAAGACCCATATATAAAAGTGGGCGTGGTGGTCAACCGATTTTGGCAATTTTTCGTCAAAACATTTGCCTAAGTAAGTATATCACGCCTACCAAAATTCATCGATATATCTTCAACGGTTTCTGATTTATGACTTATAAAACTTTCAATGTTTGCCCCTTAATAAGTGGGCGTGGCACCGCCCATTTTCCAAAATTTCACCATATTTCTTCATAAGGGCCTGAGCTCAATACGTGTGTGAAATTTTATCACTCTAGCTCTATTAGTGACTGAGATACAAAATTTCCGATTTTTACTATATAGGGGAGGTGGGCGTGGTCATGGTCCGATTTCGCCCATTTTCAATACCATCCGTTCCTGTCTTGATACCAACTTACATTTCAAATTTCATCAAAATATCTCAAATTTTGCGCGAGTTATCGTGCTCACAGACGGACAGACGGACAGACGGACGGACATGGCTCAATCGATTTCTCTTTTCACCCTGATCATTTTGATATATATAAGTCTATATCTATCTCGATTATTTCATTCTGTTACAATCCACCGTTAGGAAATCAAAACTATAATACTCTGTGTACTAGTACAGCTGAGTATAAAAAACTAAAAAACACGCTTTAATCTTAACAAGTAAGGAAGCCTAAGTTCGAGTGGAATCGAACATTAGATACTCAGCTGTATGCTTTCATTGTTTGTTTGTGTTTGATGGAAACACGGTGCACTTAATATAAAGCGAGTGCTGCATAAAGTGGGCGTAGCCACGCCCATTTTCTAAATTTTTATCAGTCATCCAACTAAGCATATGAATATTATTCTTTGTGCAACTTTTCATTCCTTTATGACTTCTAGTTACAAAGATGTCACGTTACAAATTCCCAAAGGGTTTTCCAGAAATATCTTTTTTAAAAAGTAGGCGTGGTCATAAACCTATTTCAATAAATTTTTGCGTGGCTATTAACACATGTTAAAAAAGTGTATAAACCAAGTTTCGTCATAATATCTCAATTATTTGTCGAGTTATAGGCTAAGAAATCTCGTATATCCCTTTGTGTAAAAAGAGGCGGTGGCACGCCCATTTTCCAAAATTTTTCTATTTGTTGTTTCCGGTCTATTGTAGAAATCATACCACAAACTTTCAATGAATTATCTTTACATTTGACAAAGATATCGCTTAAAATGTTTTTATTAGGTCACTTTATAATACCCATATATAAAAGTGGGCGTGGTCGTCAACCGATTTCGCTAAAATTTTCAACATGTATTACCACAAGTAATAAAAGTGTACACACCAAGTTTAGTCATTATATATAAATCATTTGTCGAGTTATGGGCTCAGAAATCTCGTATATTCCTGGGGTCGAATCGTCACATACGATCACGGATGGAATTCGATACGAAAAATAATTCCGTGATACGTCTCACGTATTTGCTAAATGGCATTATAACATACGATAGCTATCGTATCGAAATTGGTTTTCGAGTTCACAATGGTTTTTGCAAATAACCTCCCTGTGGAACACACTCTTAGTTCACAATAGATGTAGAAGTGTCAAAAATAATAAATAAAAAAGTAAAAACAAAATAAGCAGTGAATTTGTTTGTACATATATTTAATAATAAACTAAATACAAGCGAAGAAGAGTGTAGGTATCTAAAATTTTATGATGATACCACAGCGCTGTAAGTAAAGGCTGAAGCTGTGGCTGTGGGTGTTGCCGAAACACCAATCGAAATTGGTGTGTATTGATTGCCTTATGCATCTGCTACTTGAGGCGAATCTCATCCATCCATCAGCTTTGGCAACCATCGGCTGCAGTAGCAACAAAACCACCAACAGCCGTCACAATTTCCACAACACAGCCGAAACCATTTGCCTAGCATCACCAAAGTACCAGTGGGCGATCAACCAAACCATATTGAAGCACAAATTAAAGACTTGGTATTGAAATACATTGATAATCCCAATTCAATAATATTGGTTGTAATAGCGGCCAACACAGATATGGCAAAAAGCGAGGCACTCAATTTGGCCAAAGAATGTGATCCCGATGGTCGACGCACATTGGCGGTTGTCACCAAACTCGATCTCATGGATGCGGACACGGATGCTATTGATATATTATGCGGTCGTGTGATACCAGTGAAATTGGGCATTATTGGCGTGGTGAATCGATCGCAGCAAGATATCATTGATAAGAAACAAATCAATGATCAGCTGAAGGATGAAGTAGCCTTTCTACAACGGAAATATCCAACATTGGATACCCGCAACGGTACATCTTATTTGGCGAAAACCTTAAATCATTTGCTTATGCGTCCCAGCATCACATACGTGATTGCTTGCCAGATTTGAAGGTATAAACCAAATGTTTCATATAATATACTTTAAGTTATTTAGAGTACATACATACATTTTTACTTTTTGCAGACGCGCGTTAACGTTATGTCATCACAATTTCAATCGTTCCTCCATTCATATGGCGAAGACGTTTCTGATAAAAGCCAAACGCTATTCCAAATAATAACTAAATTTGCTAGCGCCTACTGCTGCACAATTGAGGGCACGGCTAGGAGTATAGAAACAACAGAGTTGTGCAGTGGTGCGTGTATTTGTTATATTTTCCATGAGACCTTCGGTCGCACGATCGATTCCATACATCCACTGGCTGGCTTAAGTAAAATGGACATACTGACGGCTATACGTAATGCAACTGGCCCAAGACCGGCATTGTTTGTGCCCGAAGTATCATTCGAATTGCTAGTAAAACGGCAAATACGACGCCTAGAAGAGCCGTCATTGCGTTGTGTTGAATTGATACACGAGGAAATGCAACGCATAGTGCAACATTGTGGCAATGAGGTGCAACAGGAGATGCTGCGGTAAGTTAAAACAAAAAAGAAAACAACCGGAGAATGGAATCAAATAAAATAATTTACTTTTTTCATTTAGTTTCCCGAAATTGCATGAGATCGTTGATGTTGTTACGCAGCTGCTACGTCGGCGCTTACCATCCACCAACGTGATGGTGGAAAATTTGGTAGCTATAGAATTAGCTTATATAAATACGGAGCATCCGGACTTTCATAAAGATGCTGCACTGGTGCCCAGTCTTCTGAAGGCATACAATAGTACTGAACCATTTAGCCAAATGAGCGCACAAGTGCAACGGCGTGCAAATACTCCACGCAATACGAATAAGAAAATAATAATTTAATTTTATGTTTTTGTTTGCCTTTGTAAAATTCAAAGTTTTTTCTTTATTTTGTATCAAATATACATAAATACATACATATTTAATATTGCAGTTTTAAAATTTGATATACATCAAATGGTGAGTGACACGAATGGGTGTATTAAAGGATAATGTCAAAAGTCCTGAAGGCGTTCCAATTCATTGAGTTCACCTTGTTACATTGCCGCCTCTTGATAGATTCGCTTAACTTTCTCCATATGCTCCTTGTCGCTGAAATTAGCATATAAAAACATCATATACGATTAAAGATAATGCACAGTGTAAGGACAATTGAGTTCGGTTTGGAGAAACGAAAATGAAAAACTACATACCTTTCAATCTTCTGTTGCAAACGCATCTTCTGTATGAATTCTGTGTCTGCGTATTTCGCGTATGGCGCTAGTTTCACGTCTCATTTTATGCAATAGCTTAGCCCTTTCCTCGTTCTCCTTCGGTAAACGTGGTCGTCCGACATAAACTCCGCCATTAGTTCCTTTTGTTTGGGATTCAATTTATTATAGTTGGCCCTTAGATAACTCAAATATTAGTTAAAATATTATATTTATATTTATTTTTGAATAAACTTATATTTTTTCCTCGATTACGTTTGATCCCGCTTTAAAATTTGTGATCGTATAACAATACGAACGAACGAGCTCGAAAGCTTACCCATTCACAATTGTCATAATACCAAATTACGAAACTGATAATACGTTCACGTATGTGACAATCCAAAAATTGCATTTTTACGTATCGAGTTATACGATCACGTATGTCATAATCCGAAATGCTAGTTTTTACGTGACGAGTTATACGATCACGTATGTGACGATTTGGGGTTTTTTTTTTAAAAAAAGAGGCGGTGCCACGCCCATTTTCCAAAATTTTTGTGTTTTTCGTTTTATGTCCGCAGTTGGACTCCTGCTATAAAATTTCAATGATATATCTTTATGTGAATGTAGGCGATCAACTTAATTTTGATATAAATTATTTGAATGTAGGCTCGTTTGATCTGGCTGATTAGGAGGTGCAAATAAAAACTAACTAACTAACTATTCACCTGTTTGCCCAACGTTTCGCTGACAAATTCCAGTATCATCAGGGGCGTTTGTTTATTCACTTAAAAACAAAAAACAAAAACAACAATAAACATTTTTGACAAAAGAAAAATTAAAAAATTATCATGGATTTTTTCACAATCACTCACCATGAAAAATATTTCAAAAGTTTTTTTTATTTTTTTTTTTTTTTTTTGAAAAATATTTAAAGTATAGATATATGTACATTTATCTTAAAAAAACACTTATACAAGAAACAATACAAAAAAGAACAGAAAAAATCATTACCTCTTTGTGTGGTAGTTTTGTCATTACTAGTTATTGTTTTATTTTTGTATACATAATATGTAGGCTGCCGCGATGTTGTATGTGTCTTCCTTCTTGTTAATTGCATTGTCCCTTCTTTGTAATATTCTTAGGCTCTCCAGTGTGTATCTCTTTAACTCACCCTTTTTCTACAATTTATCAAAATATGTCGGAGAAATATTAAAGCCCCTAACTTCCGATAAGTACAACGTGAAAAATGCATTCGAGCTAAAAGATAGATTAGCGAATATAAGTTTGTGTGATGAAGATGTGTTAGTCTCCTTTGATGTTGTCTCTCTGTTCACCAATATACCGACAATGCTAGCAACTAAAATTATAATGAGAAAATGGGACAAAATAGGACAAATGACGAGAATACCAAAGAAAAAGTTCGAAGAAATACTTAACTTCTGTCTCAAAGACAACAACTATTTCATGTGCAATAATAAATTATATAACCAGACTTTCGGAATGCCAATGGGCAACCCACTATCCCCAACGATCGCTGATATTATCATGGATGACCTACTTGACAATACCATTTCGGAGCTAAATAACCACTATAACATAAACATAAAATTCATCAATAAATATTTAGACGACATATTTGCAATAATTAAGAGCCGCGACGTAAATATAATTCTAGACCAATTAAATAGATACCATCCAAAATTAAAGTTTACCATGGAAATGGAACAAAATTCGAGCATCCCTTTTCTAGATGTCCGCATTCATAAAAGCAACAACAAAATTATTTTAAATTGGTATTCGAAACCAACCTCTTCTGGGCGCCTAATAAATTTCTTTTCTTCCCAACCGAAAAAATATAAAATCAACACAGCAAAAAACCTCATACACAAGATATTAACAATAAGCCACCAACAATTCTATGATGACAATATCAAAAAAATATACAACATCCTAAAAAGCAACAACTTCCCCGTCAACTTGATACGCGAACTCATCAGAGAATCAAAAACGAAGAAACCACCGAACAATGCTCAAAGAACAACAACACCCAACGAACCAAAGAAATATTACAGCGTGACATATATTCCGAAACTAAATACTAACCTGGAGAGTATATCAAAAGAACAAAACGCGACACTTGCATACAAATCAAAGCACGAAACAGACATAAAGAAACAAAAAAACAGCACAGCTTTATCGCAGCATATTTTAAACTGCGGCCACTCAGCTGACTTTGAAAACACAAAAATCATAGACAAAGAAAAGGGGGAGTTAAAGAGATACACACTGGAGAGCCTAAGAATATTACAAAGAAGGGACAATGCAATTAACAAGAAGGAAGACACAGACAACATCGCGGCAGCCTACATATTATGTATGCAAAAATAAAACAATAACTAGTAATGACAAAACTACCACACAAAGTGGTAATGATTTTTTCTGTTCTTTTTTGTATTGTTGTTTCTTGTATAAGTGTTTTTTTAAGATAAATGTACATATATGTATACTTTAAATATTTTTCAAAAAAAAAAAAAAAATTTTGAAATATTTCTCATGGTGAGTGATTGTGAAAAAATCCATGATAATTTTTTAATTTTTCTTTTGTCAAAAATGTTTATTGTTGTTTTTGTTTTTTGTTTCTAAGTGAATAAACAAACGCCCCTGATGATGCTGGAATTTGTCAGCGAAACGTTGGGCAAACAGGTGAATAGAATTTAGTTTTTATTTGCACGCACCTCCTAATCAGCCAGATCAAACGAGCCTACATTCAAATAAGATATATCTTTATATTTGACAGAGATATCGCTTAAAATGTTTTTAGTAGGTCACTTTATAAGACCCATATATAAAAGTGGGCGTGGCCCTCAACCGATTTCGGAAATTTTTCGTCCAAATATTTGACTAAGTAAGTATATCACGCGTACCAAATTTAATCGATATATCTTCAACGGTTTCTGATTTATGACTCATAAAACTTTCAATGTTTGCCCCTTAATAAGTGGGCGTGGCACCGCCCATTTTCCAAAATTTTTGTGTTTTTTGTTTTCTGTCCATAGTTGGACTGATGCGACAAAATTTCAATGATAGATCTTTATATTTGACAGAGATATGGCTTAAAATGTTTTTATTAGGTCACTTTATAATACAAATATATAAAAGTGGGCGTGGCCGTCAACCGATTTTAACTATTTTCCGTCCAAACGTTTGCCTAAGTAGGTAAATCACGCGTACCAAATTTTGTCGATATATCTTCAATGGTTTCTGAGTTATGACATATAAAACTTGCAAGGTTTGACCCTTAATAAGTGGGCGTGGCACCGCCCATTTTCCAAAATGTCATCAAATTTCTTCATAAGGGCCTGAGCTCAACACGTGGGTAAAATTTCATCGCTCCAGCTATATTAGTGACTGAGATACCAAATTTCCGATTTTTTCTATATAGGAAAAGTGGGCGTGGTCATGGTCCGATTTCGCCCATTTTCAATACCAACCGTCCCAGTCTCGATACCAACTTGCATTTCAAATTTCATCAAAATATCTCAATTTTTGCGCGAGTTAGAGTGTTTACAGACGGACGGACAGACGGACGGACGGACGGACATGGCTCAATCGATTTCTCTTTTCACCCTGATCATTTTGATATATATAAGTCTATATCTATCTCGATTATTTCACTCTGTTACAATCCACCGTTATGTGATTAAAACTATAATACTCTGTGTACTAGTACAGCTGAGTATAAAAATTGTGCTAAAAATTGAGACATAATTTAATTAGAAACAAAGAGATGAACGAAAATATAAATATTTAAGGAAAATCGTCGGGGTGCTCAATAATATTTGAACATGAAAATATTCGATTCGTACAACTAGTACAAAAATATACCTAGTTGCGAATCTAAATATATGAAATCTCAAAAAAGTCAAAATAAAAATATGAGTAAAAAAACACCGATTTTAAATATTTTTTGACATACTGAGCACCCGACGCTTTTCCTTAAATACTTATATTTTCGTTCATTTTATTTCTAATGAAATTATTTGCCAATTTTTAGTACGATTTTTAAGATTAAAGCGTGTTTTTTAGTTTTTTTAGTTTTAAAAATCAGAAAACTTTTATTCATTTAAATATAAGACTGTTCTATTGCAAACACGATGAATACTTTATTTTTGCTGATTTTATCCAAGTGAAAAAATATTTTATGGACGAAAAACTCGGTTACCCAACCATGTGGAAACGAAAACAGCTGTAAAAGTCCGCCGCAAGATTTTTAGCTTATGTTGAGACTCTAACTTGTTTTTTTTTGCAACTTTGTTATTTGACATCCGATTTTTAAAATGTATAGATATGTCATTATTTTAGTTCTGAGCAGGGTTTGAAATTATTTTCAACATTTTTTTTAATTCCCTTTGAAATTCATTTTCATTTGAAAATTAAAAAATAAACAGCGCAGCAGAAGTATAAAAAATAAAAAGTTCTACTGTACTGCAACTGCGCAGCCTTAAGTTTCAAAAAATTATGGTCGACTGTTGCTGTATTGTGCAAATTTTTACAGCACAGCAAAGGGCAAACATAATTTCGAGTTTTTACAGCACTGTTGTTATTTTTTTTTTTTTTTAATTTATGGGAACACAATCGAGATTGTAGTGTACAAAAAAAAAACAATTTTAAAAAGCCGCACTTAAAACTAAAATTCTGCCTTGCCTGTCGACTGATCTGTTTGAAATTACACAGTAAAGCAACAGCACAAATAAACATACGAATACATACATACATTCGACTGTTCTGTTCAGATATTTTCAAAGGAAATCGATATTCAAAAGTTCTCAAAAAAATATGAGAACAGCAACAGCTTATTTTCTTGAGACTGTTGGTGTTATGCTGGGAAACAGTGCTTGGGAAGTTTTATATTTCCCTCTAATGACCTTTGATCTGTGAAGTCGTTTTCATATAGTTGGGTCACCTATCCGAGTTTTTCGACCATAAATATCCTTTTTTTTTCACTTGAAAAAAATCGCCAAAAATAAAGTATTCATCGAATCTTTTTAATATTACGGTTAAAATGTGTGCAATAAAACAGAATAATTTTAAAAAGAATAAAACTTTCCTGATTTTTACAACTTCTTATAAAAACCCCAATAAAAACCAAAATTTTTCAATAATCGCAAAAAATCAAAATGTTGACTTTGAAAAGTTAGTATTGAAAATAGGTGAAATCGGACTATAACAACGCACACATCCCATATATGGGATCTTTCGAAAAACGCACAAAATGTTATAATTCGGACCAGCGTTGCGTGATTCGAATCAATTTTGATTTAAAATCAACTTTCAAATAAAGAATCAACTTGATTCGTGATTCAAACTATTTTCAAATCAAAGATAATTTTTATTTGTCATTCATTTCTCAAAAGAATCAAAAATACCCTCTGATTGGTGATTCAAACTGTTTTCAAATCAAAGATAAATTTGATTTGTGATTCTTTTCTCAAAAGAATCAAAAATACCCTTTGATTCGTGATTCAAACCATTTTCAAATCAAAGATAAATTTGAAAAATCTTTTTTGATTCTTGATTCAAAAAATATCTTTGATTCGAATCAAAAATTTTATTCGAATCAAAAATTTTATTCGAATCAAAAATTTGATTCGAATCAAAAATTTTATTCGAATCAATAATTTGATTCGAATCAAAAATTTATTTAGAATCAAAAATACTGTAGCATATCAGAAATATTCAAGTACATTCTCGGTAACTTAAAACACAAAAATGTATAAAATGCACCAAAAGTGCAACAACAGCCAAATTGTATGCTGACGCCAAATATGTACATATGTATGTACATATATACATATCATATGTATTTCTGATTGTCGTATTTACGTTTGTGCTACGCCGTACGTACATGCATACATACATATGTATGTATGTGCATAGGCACTTGGGTGCATACCCTGCAAAAATCATTGGATTATATGCTCCATTTGTGGTAAGTTGGAGTACTTTCAAAGTGACCACTAACATAGCCCAAGCGACCGATTCGTGTATCTGCATCGGTTCGTAGTTAGCCGAACATAACAAAAACCAAATTTTTATCGCGACGAAGACGATCCCTGCAAAAAATGCGATCACTCCGGGATACATCCGGGACAACTCGCAAGGGAGCATGCGATTACTACCCATTTGTATCTCTTTATATGGGTTGAAGTGTTCTCTTTTGTTTGAGCATGTCCTATGAAGAGACTAATTGTACCCAGTTTGTATCCGAACGGGTAGCAAAAGCGCACAATTGTACCCGTTTTGTACCCGAACAGGTAGCAAATGCGACACATCCATTTGTGCGACTAATTGTACCCGTTTGATACCCTTTCGGGTACAATTCGTCTACAATTAGTATACATATGTACCCGTTCGGGTACAATTGCTTTTGTCCTGGATAAACTGCATGCTAAGCTATAGGGAAGTTAAGTCCCAATGGGGTCTACATGAGGCCACAATAACGGTAAACAGGGGCACGCCGCAGGGGGGTGTTTTATCGCCATTGCTGTGGACGCTAGTCATCAACAAACTGCTCAGGCAGCTTGAGGAGGGACCGGCAAAGCTGACGGCATATGCGGACGATGTCTCGGTAATAATAAGAGGCAGATGCCTGACAACAATTAGTAGTCTTATGAGCCAGACGCTCGCGAGAATAAATACCTGGGCCAATGAGGTCGGGCTGACTGTTAATGCGGGAAAAACGGACTTGGTTTTATTCACCAGGCGTTATAAGATACCAGATTGGGTTAAGCCCACGTTAGGCGGGGAGACACTGCAACCCAAAGGTAGCACAAAGTACCTAGGTGTCATACTGGACAGCAAACTGATGTGGAAGCTCAATGTGGAGGAGAGGGCCAGAAAAGCCTCTGCCGCCCTATATGCATGTAAAAGGATGCTGGGCTGCAAATGGGGTCTCTCCCCCTCCCTGACACATTGGATTTTCACGGCAGTTGTTAAGCCGATCTTATTCTACGGAATTCTTGTATGGTGGACAGCCACTCAGAAATCAACTTATGTAAAGGTGCTGGAGAGAGTGTGTAGGCTATCCATGATAGGCATAACGGGGGCCTTAAGAACCACTCCAACTGCTGCACTAGGTGCTATTTTAACCATGCCACCTGTACATCTAGCGGCAAGGAACATAGCGTTAACAACTGCAACGAGACTTATGGCCACGGGGCAGCTTGAGTGCAGGCATAGGGGACACAGTAGTATAGCGCCGTCGTCAGGCGAGCAGACTGACTACATTGTTCCGTGCCTGCGCTTCGATAAGTTTCTTGAGGCCACAATAGAGGCGGAAGGCTGGCGTAAGGGAGTAGACATGAAGGAAAGCGCTATACATGTGTATACAGATGGGTCTAAGACATCAGAAGGAGTAGGGGCTGCGGTCTACTGCAGTGAACTGAATATCAGTATCAGTATTAGGCTGCCAGATCACTGTAGTGTCTTTCAGGCGGAGGTATTAGCGGTAAAGAGGGCAGCAGAAATGTTAGTCTGTAATCCCTTACGAAGGGGACGTATCAACTTATATATAGATAGTCAGGCGGCTATTAAGTCGATACTGTCGCATAGCACCTCATCTAGGTGTGTAGAGGACTGTAAAGAGGCCTTAAGGGTAATGTGTAGGGATAATAATGTCCATCTGTACTGGATCCCAGGCCACAAGGGGATATACGGCAATGAGAAGGCTGATGAGCTAGCAAAGAAGGGAGCGGGTCTCGGAGCGGAACACTCTTTGGACGTCCCGATTCCACTCAGTGAAATTAAACATAGGAACTATAGGTATATGATGGACCAGGCTGATAAGGCGTGGAAACAATCGCATGGCTGTAGAGTGTCCAAAATTATGTGTAAGTCGCTCGATCCGAAACTAACGAAATGGTTGCTTTCCCTGAAAAGGGAAGAATGCAGACTTATAATCGGGGTCCTCACAGGACACTGTCTTTTAGCATCACATGCGTTCAAAATGGGACTGGTTGATGAAAGTGAATGCAGAGGATGCGGACTGCAGGAGGAGACAGTGGAGCACGTTCTATGCTCCTGTCCTGCGTTTTCTAGGCTAAGACTTCGGCTACTAGGGAAGGCTTTCTTCAATGATATTAAACATGTATCCACAGTAGAGGTTAAGAAACTCTTGGCATTTGCCAAAGGGACGGGAATGTTCTTCAGTTTGAGTCCGGGCTTCGAAGTATAGGTGTTCATGTTCAATGAACTTTCTGGTAACACTACGGACTTATCTAGTCTATGTGGGGCTATTAGTGGCCAGCCAGTATAACCTAACCTAACCTCGGGTACAATTGGGAACAATTGTAGACTAATTGTACCCGAAAGAGAGCGCTCCCGGACAAATCTTTTTAGAGACTCGTCGCACACTTTTTTACAGGGATATGTGTATCCATACATAGCTACATACATACATATGTTTGAATGTATACACGTCATTCGTCGTCGTCGCGATAAACATTTGGTTTTTGTTGTTATGTTCGGCTAACTGTTAGGTACTCCATCAATTAATCCAATGTAGGTACTCCATGGATTAATATGATTGTTAAGCGGGACTGGAGTATATACTCCATTGCAATGACATGCAATGTTAAATGGACCATATTTTTTGTATACTAAAAATAAAATTTCGTAAAAAAAATACGAAAGACTTTCGTAGTCTAGAGATTCGTAAAATGTACGAAAGTTTCGTATATATTACGAAAGAATTTTTCTCAACAAAATCTAATTTTACGAATCTTTCGTAAATATTACGAAAGGGCTTTCGTAAACCATTTTCTAATATTTTTTTCGTATATATTACGAAATATTTCGTAAATATTACGAAACACTTTCGTAAATTTTCTTAAAATTGTCTTTACGAATAATTTCGTATATTGTACGAAAGTTTTCGTAACATTATCAAAGGATTAAAAGATTTACGAAATACTTTCGTAATATATACGAAATACTTTCGTACAATATTTTACCGTACAAGTTTTCTTTCATTGTGAAGTGTTGAGTCGGTGCAATAATATCAAAAATTATTTTAAGTAGTAAGTGCGTAATGAAATAATGTATAAAAAAATAATGCATTGTATATAAAAAGACAATATTGATATATAAAATAAACTGTGATATTTTCCAACTTGATTCAACTTAAGGGTGAGTACATTAGTTGAATTTACTTTTTCCTTTTTTTCGATCTTATCTATTTTCCTAAATAAATACTTAATAAAATTATATAAAGAGATATTTCTACACTCAGAGAAAAAATTTTAAAAACATGTGAAAACGTGCTTAAAATGGGCAAAAACGTATTTAAAAGTGATGTAGATACGACCTTTTTTATTTTAAAAATGTTCATTGTAAAATCAAGAAAAAATATTTAAATTTAAAAATGTTTATTTTAATTCAAGCCCTATGAGATTTTGAACCTAAAAGTTACGCTTTTATTCCCTTCATTTTAATTTTGAATTTAAAAATGATTCTATTTAATCCAAAATACATTTTTATTTCAAAACTTTCATTTTAAATTTACAAATTTTCATTTTTAAAATAAAAACGATCTCGTTTAAAACGTGCATTATAAAAATAAAAATTTTTTTTATTTTTTTTTCTCCGAGTGTAGCTGCTTGAATTTTAGGGTTTTAAGTAGTTTCGCTTTATCTTTATCTTTATCTTTATATTTAGTTACTAAAATTAATATAAATATAAATGTAAAATATTAAATTAATAAAGAACTTTTAAATTAATTGAATAAATTTATTTTAGTGGATATTTAAAACTAAAATGAAATTATCTAAACTTATTTCTTATGCATATATAAAACATTTTGCTCTTAGCATTATTTTATTGATATACATATTTCGAAAAAGTTTTCAAATTTCGTTGAAATATACATCATATATACATATATATATGTATGTAATAATTGGGGTTTTTTTAGCTTTAAGCTAAAAAATAATTTGGTCAATTGTACAACAATTTGATAGCTCTAACAGCTTTAGTAAATGTACGAAAGCGGTTTCGTACTATTTACGAAATCTTTCGTTGCTCAAAAGTACGAAAGTATTTCGTAAATAGTACGAAAGCGTTTGTAAATACTACGAAAGTATTTTGTTAATAGTACGAAAGAATTTGTAAATATACGAAAGTATTTCGTAAATACTACGAAAGTATTTCGTAAATAGTACGAAACCTTTCGTAAATATTACGAAAGTATTTCGTAAATAGTAAGAAAGCCTTCGTAAATATACGAAAGTATTTCGTAAATATACGAAAGTATTTCGTAAATACTACGAAAGTATTTCGTAAATAGTACGAAATAGCTTTCGTACTATTTACGAAACTATTCGTTGCTCAATTTTACGAAAGTGTTTCGTAATATGTACGAAAGATTTCGTAATATTTACGAAATATTATTTTGAGTGTATGAAATGTGGCAAGTTCTGGAGTAAGCGGTTGGTCCATAGCGAGCACTCCATGGATTAGCGAATGGAGTACTCGGAATTTTTGCAGGGTATGCATACATACATATGTATTATATGTACATATGCCCTGCAAAAATCATTGGGTTATATGCTCCATTTGTGGTAGGTTGGAGTACCCTGCAAAAATCATTGGATTATATGCTCCATTTGTGGTAAGTTGGAGTACTTTCAAAGTGACCACTAACATAGCCCAAGCGACCGATTCGTGTATCTGCATCGGTTCGTAGTTAGCCGAACATATACATATATGTACATATCTACATAGATTCTATGTCATAGAAGTAAGAATTAGAGTAGATATACATGTATTATAGTAAATAAGTAGTATGTACATAAGAAATTTTGTGTATAGGTAAATAAGAATCAATTTTACCAATAAATTCCCTGATTGAATTGCTGTTCGTAAAGAAATACAACAAACCACTTTCGTTTAATTTGAACGGGTTTAAAATATACATATGTATGTATGTACCTATAGTGACTCCTAAATATATTTCAATTAAAAGATACTTTTAGTACGAGATCATTTTGGGTAAATGCATTATTATTATTTATTTTTAAATTCTGTTATTTTATTCTTTTATTGGGTTCATTCAATGTATGTAAAATATATAAATTATAAGTACATAAGTACCCAGCCAGCAAAATCATCGTAAACGAGCTCGTAAACGGATGTTTTCTCGCAGAAAACTCTAATAAAATATCGTTTATGATATCCGTTTACGATTCGCCTACGAATACTGTTTCGCTTTAAAATGTTCAGTGCCTACGAGTGTCGTAAATGTATCGAAAAAGCGCTCGTATATGAATCTTTTTACGTCCGTTTTTTTTATCGTAAATGTAGAAATTTTACAAACATACATACTTTTAAAATATTGAGTTTGAAATTTTTCGTTTTCTTTTTTTTTTTGACATGATAGAAAAAAGTTTATTTTGTTATTGTTTTCTTATTCGAGAACAGCTCGTAAATCGCAATGTTCGTAAAATGTACGGTACCTTGCTGGCTGGGTGGGTAAGTACATATGTGTGGATATGTATAAGAGAAATTTACATATGTATGTACTATACCCAATAGACCAAAGGGCTTGAGAATAATATTATAACAAGCTTACAAATATAAGCGTTAAGCTTGAGGAAAGCTTGTGTAAAGTATTGAAAAAGTCTTAAGAACAATTGTAGAAAAATCAAAACGGCACCCTTTTTATAAGCTTACAAATGTAATTGTAGAAAAATATTACTTGTGAAAGCTTGTTGTAAGCTTATAAATATAATTGTATGTATAAATAGTAGAAAAAAGAAAAAAATAAATTTTTATTTGCATTTTTTTTCTTCTTCTTTCCTTCTTCACCTTTACTGCAATGTTCTTTATTTTATATTCTACTCCTGTTTCGGACCATAACATCAACCTGAAATTCAATCCAACGGTATCATATAGTGGTACATTCAACATTATATCGAACATTATTGAGGCTTTTATACTTCCCTTTTCCGAAAGAGGAATAATGAATTATATGAGTCATTGTAAAACCAAAATTTAAAAAAATTTTAGAGCAAGCTTATAACAATGTTATTATTAATAGTTTGTCAAGCTTTCATTGCAAGTGTAAAGTAAGCTTATTGTAATATTGTTTTCAAGCTTGTGTTCCTCAATTATTACAATCATGCTTGTGAATAAGCTTACAATTAAGAACTTTTTGGTTGCTTGTTTTTCCGACAGGGTAGGAATATGATGTATTGTGGAACGAGAACGTTCTCGAGAACGAAAGAAGACACTGAAGATGGCGCATATTAGCCGAAACCGGTTTGTCTCCAAACCAAACTTGACAAGGGATGACGGAAAATCGTTCCACAATACATCTTACAATTAAGCTTATAAAAACTGTATTGCAATAAGCTTACAATGGACAATTGTTATAAGCTTGTTCTCAAGTCCTATTACATCTCGCTTACATCCTGGTCTTTTGGGTATACATTTACATATTAATTGGTAAGTACATATGTACATACATCTTACATAAGTATGTATATATGTGTTAGATTACATCTGTATTTTATATGGAAATGAAGTCAGGAGGTGAGAATTTTCACTAATATTTTTTCGTTCTTTTATCACGAGAGAGAAATGCAAAAATATATGCTCCTCTCTCGCAAGAAGCGATCAAAAAAAAATCCAGTTTTTCCACTTGTGCGCGAAAAATAACAAAACAATATTTCTCCTTCCTTCCTTCCTTAATTGGCACGTAACCGTCTAGACGATTCTGGCGGAATACAATAGAGTGCGGCAATTGTTTCTGTTTCGTGCAGTAGGGATGGGCAAATTGGAAAAATATATCGATATATATTGTATCGATATTTAAAAAAACATCGATTTATGCCGTGTAAAAACATCGATATATCAATATATCGAAAGGGCTGGCTTCACATTAAGGAACCACGTCCCGCGAAAAACCACTTCTTCACGGTGCTAGAGGTGCTCTCACAGATCTCAAAACTGGAATCCAAACTTGCCGCAGACTTATAGTTTACTAGATATTTGTTGTTAAAGTTGGATAGATCTACAGATATTCTACGAATCCTGAAGTATAAACATAAAAATCATTAAGAATTGCTTGAAGAAGAAAGTAATGTAAATTCAAGCACCCGGACATTATGGTTATACCACTTCTTAAAAAATGTTCTGCTGTTAAATTCGAAGCGAATCAGAAATGTATGAAAAATATCGAATTTGGCTCGAAAAGGCAAAAAATTATCGATTATCGATGCACGGTAGTTCAAAATATCGTCGATATTATCGGCTGTACTATTTTAAAAATATCGATATATTGATATATCGATATATATCGCCCAACCCTATCGTGCAGCATGGCGCCACTCACATGTGAGACAAACTGATCGCGAAAACTAACAAAGCATTCGCGAAAACAATTTATCACGAACATTTTTCAGCTACGTTGTAGGGAAGGATATACATACATACAAGCAGATTTTCGCAGTTGCCTTAGCCAGCCATTTGCGCGTACATATGTATGTATATTCCCACCAAAAAATCTAAGCCTTTTTAAGAATTAAACCCGCAGATTTTAAGGCTTCCGAAATCAGGCCTGAAAATTATAAAGGTAGCAAATTTGTATGGCGTAAGGCTTAAAATAAGGCTGATTTTCCTGTGTTGATGTCATCACGCCATAAGGAGTACTCTCTCTCTGAGAGCACACCTTATTCCTAATGCTTATCCGCCATGCGAAATAAGGCCTAGATAATAAATAATGCCATGTTAAATGGACCATATTTTTTATATGATATGTGGCAGGTTGAGGAGTACTCGGTTGGTCCATTATTCGAATCAAAAATTTTATTCGAATCAAAAATTTTATTCGAATCAAAAATTTTATTCGAATCAAAAATTTGAATCGAATCAAAAATTTATTAAGAATCTTGATTCGAAATCAAGTTTGAATCAAGAATCAAAAAAGATTTTTGATTCTTTTGAGAAATGAATCACAAATCAATTTTATCTTTGATTTGAAAATAGTTTGAATCACGAATCAAGGGGTATTTCTGATTCTTTTGTGAAACGAATCACAAATAAAATTTATCTTTGATTTGAAAATAGTTTGAATCACGAATCAAAGGGTATTTCTGATTTTTTTTTGAAACGAATCACAAATAAAAATTATCTTTGATTTGAAAATATTTTAAATCAAGAATCAGAAAATATTTTTGATTAGTGATTCAGTCAAATCAAAATCACGCAACCCTGATTCGGACACTAATATAACCCGAGTAATGAATTTTCAGCTATGCATTGACTTTATGCAGTTATAAGGAAATATGCTAAAATTTTAGAAAATGTACATATGTGTTAAAGTTTAAATTGCTTTATTTAATACAAAACAGGAACAATACAAACGATGTTGCTTGGACTAATACAAAATTATAATGAGCCGTTAATTTGTCATTTCGCTGGCTTTATAGAAAATTTGGAGCCTTAAAAGTTCCGTAATTCAAGTATATAAAAAACATAAAAACAAATAGATGTGGGAAACAAAATTTCAAATAGTAATATATATAAGCAAATAGGTATTCTGGGTTGCCATTTGTCAATCAAAGTAGAGTGCAAGGCTGCGTTCACACGCACTAACTTAAACAGTATGTAACATAATTTAATTTATAAGTGGAATGTCGTTAGACTTTAATTATCTTTCGAACGGAGTAGATACCTACGGTTTGTAGGTATTTGTAACTTCATCGAAAAGATTTTTTTATTGAAGTTAGTAGTGTTGTTATGTACGTTCTGGCTCACATTTCGTGGTAAGCTTTTAAAATTATAACAACAATTTGTATGGAGAGCTTTTAGAAAACACCACCCCAATGTCTGTTCCTATCTTCAACATATGTTTGTGTGTATATCACAAGCATTTTTCACAAAAAATCACGAAAAAGACATAGTCTAATGTGAAATTTTTGGGCGACATCTAACGTTGAATAGGGTAAATATGAAAAGCTCAGCGATAATTGCGCCATCTGGCGGTAGACAGTGAATATTTGTTGTCTATACTAAAAAGCTGACATCTATGAAGATACATATAAACATGTATGTATAAACCTGTATGAATATGTATCTATGAAGATACATATAAACATGTATGTATAAACAAACCTACATATATTTCATCCGTTTGTATGTTACCAATCTGGGGGGAGAAATTCAAACATGTACACGTATAGAACTTTATGAGATACGTCATAGAGGAGATTTTGTTTTTTCTTCATTTCAGTTGAATGTAGAAGGTTTTGTATGTATGTATGTAGGCATACATATGTTGGTATACTTATATGTATGTATATAAGTGTATGATGTTAGCTAGCTAAAAGGTAAAGAAATTTAAACAGCCATGTATACTTACTTTTAGATTTCCCATTTTAAGTAAAAGTTAAAACAAATATAAATATTTTATATAAATTTTATTAATTTATTTATTGAGTAAAAGTACAATTTTTACATTTATTTACATTAAAGACTATATTATAATAGAATTCCATAAGTTTCCTAGCTTCTTCTACTTCACAAATATAATCTATTCCACCTTCTTTTTTTCCTACTTCTTCTTATCCATTTTTTCTTCTATGTAATATCTTTGATTATTATATGAATTAGAAGTTGAACTATTTATATTGCTTTGTTTTAAAGAATACTGAAGATTTAAATTTATTGCTACAAGTTTATTTTTATATTTTTAAAGTTATAAATTTTTTAATTATCATAATGTATTATTATATTTCTTATAAAAACTCATATTAATATTTTTATATTATTATAAATATATAAAACTATATATTTTTTAATTACTTACAATACATACTTTTATTCATATCCACATACGTATTTATATACAAATTCCTATACATTCATATTTTAATTTCTAAAATCATTAACCTCATGTATACATATTCATATCAGTTTTTAGTATTCTTCAAAATTTAATTTAATAATTTCTTTTATTATATTTATTCAATACTATTTCTTTATAAATTATCATTTGCAACTAAAATTTTTTTTGTTTATTTTTTTATTTGTATACATTATAGATATTTTAGTAGAAATCTTACTTATTTTTTATACTTATTTCATTTATTTACTATTATTCATTATTTTTTTTCTTCAAATTATATGAAAATGGATTTCCTGTGAGAAAGAAAATGTTTTCCTGTGAAATTTTAAATGAGGTAGAAAACTGCATTGCATTTTCTTTAACAATTCTAATATTATTATCTAAATTTCCCCAAAAGTCGAAGTCAACAAGTTTTAATACTTACAACACATACATGAAAATTAATCCATTCATTCTGTAAAATCTCATTATTCTCATATATACATACATCATTCATACTTTAATTTTTAAGATCATTACCATCATACATATATACATATTCATATCAGTTTTTTAGTCTTCTTCAAAGTTTAATTTTATAGTTTCATTAATTATATTTCTTCAATACTATTTCTTTATATTGTTTGCAACTACATTTTTTTTGTTTTTTTTTTTTTTTTTTTTAGTTTGTGTACATTATAGATATTTTAGTAGAAATCGTACTTATGTTTTATACTTACTTCATTTATTTACTATTATTGCTTCATTATTTTTTTCTTTCCAATTTTTTTCTCATACATATTTTAATTTTTAAGATCATTGAACTCATATATACATAGATTCAATTCTCAAATTATATGAAATTGCATTTCCTGTGAAAACTATGAGAAAGTAAATTTTTTCTATGAAATTTTATATGAGGTAGACAATTGAATTGAATTTTCTCTAACAATTCTAATAATATTTTTTATTATGTTGATAAAAGCAAATTTATAATACTTTATTTATTTTTACTTTCTTAATTATATTTATTTGATACTATTTCTTTAAAAAACTTGTTTGCAATAATTTTTTTATATTTGCTTGCATTTAGACTATTTAATATAAATCTATACCTATTCCATTTATTTATAATTTCCGGCTTAATTCATATATTCCTATTTCTTTATTTTTTGTTTTGTTCCTTTTTTCTTCATATTATTTTCTTCTTCTACATATTATCTTTAATTATTATATAAATTTTTGATGTTACTTATGTTGTTTTGTTTTAAAGAATTCCAATGATTTCATTATACCAATATAATATCTATATAATTTATTTATATTTATTTTTTTTTCCATTATATTCAATACAATAACTACTTCTTTAAATTATTTTTCAGATTAATTTTATATGAACTTTTATGAAAATCTAAATTTACATCTCCACAAATATCTTGTATATGCACGTACATATTTAAAATTTTCAGACTTATTCTTACAGAATCATAAATTCCACAAATATACTTCAAAAAAAGTATTTTAACATTATAGTTTATTCAAATCGAAAATTTAGTTAGAAAATTTCTAATTTTTATATTCTTCTAATAATCTTTTAACAGTTTGAAATCGTTGATAAAAGAATGCACATGAACAAGTGGTTGCTGTATTTGAATACTTGCAATCAAATTTATGCATTCCTGTAGCTGTTTGTTGGAAGGTAATGGTTTTATATAAACGCATTTCATCAATCATGTTTTTAAGAAGTTGTATATCTTCATTTTTAATATAACAACTACATACTCCTAAAAATGTTTCCAGCTCTTCTACTAACATTTTATTTTTTTTAGTTTTATTTTTTTTTTTTTTTTTTTTTTTTGTAAGAATGATAAAGATAAATACTTCATATATTTTAGAAATATTTTTCATCCAATATGTTTATATCAATAATAAATCTTTTCAAGTCAATAACTTCTTTGTTTTCCTTATCAAAGTAGTAATTGTATAAATTTACTAAATCCATTATATGCTTATATCGTCTTTCGATGATGTGACAATTACATGTATCAGGTCCTGATTGTATATTATTTTTACTCCAAGGACAGGTTGTATAGTGTCTCCCATATATAGATTCCATAACTAATTCATACTTTATATCTTTAATTGTTATAAATGTATTTTGTATAAGTTTTCTATGATGATCAAGTATATAGTTATAATTATTTTTTAAAAACTCTTCAATTATATTACTTTTCATACTAAAGTGAAACATTTTCAATCAGATGTAAAGTAAAACTAAACCTCTCTAATCAGAAACTTAAACATATAAATAAGTTATTTATGTTTATATACATTTAAATTTATATACTTATTTATATATATTTTTATGTATAAAATAAATATACATAGATATATTTTCCAGATATATATAGTTAACATATTTTGAAATACTATTCAGTGTGCGAAGTTTAAGCTGAATGAGTTAATAATGATCGATAACAAAAGTATAATAGTTATAGATGTACAGGGTTTTCATATTTCCAACAAGTTTATAGCAAAAGAAGTTAGCATTTCAGATCTAATGGATACACATAATATAAAAACATTTGTTATACATCCACCTTTTAGTTATTCAAGATTAACATTGAGAGAAAGAATTGAATTAGAATGGTTACATACATATCACCATGGATTGCAATGGAACGATGGCAACTCAACATTCAAATCTTTTAAGAACTACTTAAACAGATATATTAAAGATGAAAAGCGAAATATTTGTATGTATGTGAAAGGAACACAAAAAGCAAAATGGATACAACAACTTACTGGAGAAGACATTATTATATACAATTTAGAAGATATGGGTTGCCAAAGCATAAAAAACTTATATAAGGATAATATCAATGTATATGCATGTAACTTTCACCATAAACATATGATATGTGCAGAAAAAAACGTTCATTTATTTAAAGATTTTATTATATCATATAAAAATAAAGATAAAATATAACTTAAATAATTCATTAGTTTTATTATATAGATGTATGTATAGATGTACTAGAGTTTTATTATCACATATATAAATAAAAAGTATTATTATTATTAAGGTTCACTCCTACATAATAGAGAAACAGTAATTTATCATATAATATTGTCTAGAATTAAAAAATAGGAAGACATTCAATACATTCAAGTATGTATGTATGTATATACCCCATTAATATTAACAAAATTACAATGATTAGTCAAAACAATCAAGATGAGATAGATTTTATCGTTAACAGATTACTTATTGGATAGTCCCTTAAGAATTCTTAAGGGAGAACGAAAAACAACTAAATATAGGGAAAAAATTATATTGACATTAGAAAAATTTGTTGTATTCTTACCAGAGCGACTGAATAACATTACCAATAAACTGATGGAGACTTAAAATGAAAATTTATAAATCAGGATATGAAAATAAATATTTATATGCTTTTACATTGAAATGTGAAAAATAAAGAAACTCAAAATAAAAAAGTAAATGCGTCTTTGGTTATGTGGATATTTTGGAAAAATTAGTTTCCGAAATAATTAATTAAAACAGTATATTCATATAAAACATATTGAAATATAATGTAATTTATACAATCTAAAACTTTGTAAAGCAAATGTATTGATAATATATAAACGTTTAGAGCATACATATTAATAATATATATTCATATTTTCTATACTCCTTTTATTCTATTACAATACATTAACTAATATCGATAAATATATAATGAAAAAGTTGTATTCATGTAGGTATAAGTTTGATTATACAAAAGAAGGGAGTTTATTTATACATTAATAATTTATATGGCTATGCTATGTTACAATATATCCCCTATAAAAATTGTTTAAATTAGTTAAACATATTGAAGACTTTAATATTCATAATGTACAAGAAAATTCTTCTATTGGATATATACTAGAAGTAGACTTAACTAGAATATCTATCTTCATTACATGATTGACATAACGATTTACTATTTTGTTCCGAAATAAAAAAAATTATAAAATTAAACAAAAAACTAATATCAAAATTGAATAATAAAGAAAAGTATATAATTCATTATAGAGTTTTACAACAATACCTTGAAAATTATCTCATTCTGAAAAAAAAAAAAAAAAAAAACTCATAGAATTCAACAATTTAATCAATCAGATTTTTTTTTGTGTTTTTTTTTTTCAAGTTGTTAGTTAATACAGTTTATGGAAAAACCATGGAAAATGTTGACAAAAGGAAGAATATTAAAACAGTATGTGAGTGGGAAAATAGAGGTAAAAGGTTGGATGCCAGAGGTCTTATAGCAAAACATAATTTTCATAGTTCACTCACATTTACTGATAACATGAGTGCTATTCAATTACAACAACTTTCTATTTTATATAATAAACCAATTTATATTGGATTTAGTGTTTTACATTTATGCAAATTAAAAATATACAATTTTCATTATAATTGTATCTAAATATAAAGAAAATGTTAGTTCAAATTATATGGTTACAGATTTATTTATGGAATTTATTTATAATATTAAGACAATCGATTTTTATAATGAAATTCGTAATGATATTCAAACATATTTAGATACTTCATAATTTACCTTTCTTAAATAAAAAGGTTCTGAATATGACGAATAATGAATGTAGTGGAAAGATTATGTATAAATTCATTGGCCTAAGAACTAAAATGTATTCATATAGTCTTGGTGGAAATGAGGAAGAAATTAAAAAAATTAAAAGTGTGAAAAGATCTATTGTTTTACAACTTTTACGTAATGACTTTAAGAATTGTTTACTTGAAAAAAATTATATTTTGATTCCATGTATGTTTTCAAATCAAAACTTCATGAAATATATATCCAACAAATTACTAAGTTAGTTTTAAGTTAATCAGATAATATATATATATATATATATCAGAAAATGGAATTAATACTCTTGCATGAAGTAATTTTAAAATCTAAAAAGTTGAAATAAAAGCAAAGTATATATAGATTGAAAGTTGAAATATCTTTATTTATTTAAATTATAATTTTTAAATAAGAATTTCAAACATAAATGTCCGAAGTTTTAAGTATTAAATTTTGGTTTTTGATTATAATTATATTCAATATGTAGCTTTAAATATGTAATTATTTCCAGTGGTGGTTGTAAGTTGCCAAAGCTATCAAAATATTCCTTATAATATACTACCCAATGTGTTCCATAAGCAGCAGAATCATCTAAGTTAACAATATCACATTCTTGAATTCGTGGATATAAAAACACCTTTAAAATATTTTAGCAGTTTACCAAAGTTATTTAATCGATATCAGTAAGTGGTTTTAATAAATTCCTTAATAGTTTTTAATTCTGATTTATAAAAAATACCATAACCGTTTTTATATGGTTTAAGGAAAATACCTTTACCCATAGCAATGTATTCCATATATCTATTACATCGATTAGCCTCTGCTAGCTATTATTTTCCATTTTTATATCATTTGCAGAACATCAACCTGTAGCTAAACCTGCAAGAGCATATATTACTGTTAGAATTAGAGTTAATGGAAGAAATCATCCTAATTTTGATACAGAACTAACTCGTAATATAATTACTTGAGATTTTTTCCTCTTGAAATTTGAATTTATTGCTTTCTAAGCAATTTCAATAGCATCATTTACATATATTATCAACTTTTTTTTCTTTTTTAAAGTATTTAAAATATTTTTTAGCAGTCGATGAAAAGAGTTTTTTCTTTGATAATTTTCTTTTAGAATGCTTCTTCTTTCTCTTTCCTCATCTAAATTTAACTTTTATCTTAATTACATTTATTACAGACTAAACGCTTACACGGTCGTTTATATTTATTTATTTTTTATTTATTTAAAAAAATAAACGATGTATTATAAGACCACAAAGTCTTTTATAATTACTATGTTTAGATTATATTCACTATCAAACTTTTTCAGCTAATATTCGATCAGCTTTATGCCTCTTATTTATATCTTTTGTTTATCAGGAGACAATATTATATCTCCAACAAGATAATTCTTAAAAATATATTTACATATATTTATATACATATATTTGGAATAAGATATTTATAAAAAAAAAAATGTCATTGATAAAGCAATCTCAAAAATAATTTATATAAAAAACTTCTATATGACTAACAAGTAGAACTATCAAATTGCAGATAACTAATAATTTTTTAGTTTTAATATAAAGTCGTAAAGTCGTTATACATCTAAACCCCAAAATGAATATTTAAAAACTGAATTTTTCAGGAAGGAGAAGAATTCCATTTATATTCACAGAAAGTGAAAAAATACACCTAGATTAAAACAACACATTATTACATAATGATACTTAATAATATAACTTCTAATGAACAAAATATTTTAAGATACTTTTTCTGAAAAGACATATGTGTATATGAAAATACATTAAATTTTTAACTTTTTGAATCTCCACGAATATTCCATAACATCTTATATACAGGATTACAAATATAACACTCTCTATAATCTTATAGATTTTTACTATACAACAGATAAGCATCAGCTTGCTATCAGATTAGCATCAGCTTACTACCAGGTTAGTATCAGCTATACATCAGTCTACTATCACATATACATATTCATATAAAAATTCTGTAAAAGAGGAAATGAATGATAAGCTATTGAAAGATATAGTATAAACTAGCAGAATAGCCTCACTTACATTCAAAGAAAATAAAAAAGTAGAGTTAGATTAAAAAACACCTTATATGCACTACAGACACATAATTACATACATACCCTGCAGGAATAAAGAATTCCATACTGGAGACAGTACCAGCATTCTAAAGTTTGTCGGAAATAACCGTGTTACAGAAGTAATTTGCAATGCATTGTCTGTAGTGCATATAAGGTGTTTTTTAATCTAACTCTACTTTTTTATTTTCTTTGAATGTAAGTGAGGCTATTCTGCTAGTTTATACTATATCTTTCAATAGCTTATCATTCATTTCCTCTTTTACAGAATTTTTATATGAATATGTATATGTGATAGTAGACTGATGTATAGCTGATACTAACCTGGTAGTAAGCTGATGCTAATCTGATAGCAAGCTGATGCTTATCTGTTGTATAGTAAAAATCTATAAGATTATAGAGAGTGTTATATTTGTAATCCTGTATATAAGATGTTATGGAATATTCGTGGAGATTCAAAAAGTTAAAAATTTAATGTATTTTCATATACACATATGTCTTTTCAGAAAAAGTATCTTAAAATATTTTGTTCATTAGAAGTTATATTATTAAGTATCATTATGTAATAATGTGTTGTTTTAATCTAGGTGTATTTTTTCACTTTCTGTGAATATAAATGGAATTCTTCTCCTTCCTGAAAAATTCAGTTTTTAAATATTCATTTTGGGGTTTAGATGTATAACGACTTTACGACTTTATATTAAAACTAAAAAATTATTAGTTATCTGCAATTTGATAGTTCTACTTGTTAGTCATATAGAAGTTTTTTATATAAATTATTTTTGAGATTGCTTTATCAATGACATTTTTTTTTTTATAAATATCTTATTCCAAATATATGTATATAAATATATGTAAATATATTTTTAAGAATTATCTTGTTGGAGATATAATATTGTCTCCTGATAAACAAAAGATATAAATAAGAGGCATAAAGCTGATCGAATATTAGCTGAAAAAGTTTGATAGTGAATATAATCTAAACATAGTAATTATAAAAGACTTTGTGGTCTTATAATACATCGTTTATTTTTTTAAATAAATAAAAAATAAATAAATATAAACGACCGTGTAAGCGTTTAGTCTGTAATAAATGTAATTAAGATAAAAGTTAAATTTAGATGAGGAAAGAGAAAGAAGAAGCATTCTAAAAGAAAATTATCAAAGAAAAAACTCTTTTCATCGACTGCTAAAAAATATTTTAAATACTTTAAAAAAGAAAAAAAAGTTGATAATATATGTAAATGATGCTATTGAAATTGCTTAGAAAGCAATAAATTCAAATTTCAAGAGGAAAAAATCTCAAGTAATTATATTACGAGTTAGTTCTGTATCAAAATTAGGATGATTTCTTCCATTAACTCTAATTCTAACAGTAATATATGCTCTTGCAGGTTTAGCTACAGGTTGATGTTCTGCAAATGATATAAAAATGGAAAATAATAGCTAGCAGAGGCTAATCGATGTAATAGATATATGGAATACATTGCTATGGGTAAAGGTATTTTCCTTAAACCATATAAAAACGGTTATGGTATTTTTTATAAATCAGAATTAAAAACTATTAAGGAATTTATTAAAACCACTTACTGATATCGATTAAATAACTTTGGTAAACTGCTAAAATATTTTAAAGGTGTTTTTATATCCACGAATTCAAGAATGTGATATTGTTAACTTAGATGATTCTGCTGCTTATGGAACACATTGGGTAGTATATTATAAGGAATATTTTGATAGCTTTGGCAACTTACAACCACCACTGGAAATAATTACATATTTAAAGCTACATATTGAATATAATTATAATCAAAAACCAAAATTTAATACTTAAAACTTCGGACATTTATGTTTGAAATTCTTATTTAAAAATTATAATTTAAATAAATAAAGATATTTCAACTTTCAATCTATATATACTTTGCTTTTATTTCAACTTTTTAGATTTTAAAATTACTTCATGCAAGAGTATTAATTCCATTTTCTGATATATATATATATATATATTATCTGATTAACTTAAAACTAACTTAGTAATTTGTTGGATATATATTTCATGAAGTTTTAATTTGAAAACATACATGGAATCAAAATATAATTTTTTTCAAGTAAACAATTCTTAAAGTCATTACGTAAAAGTTGTAAAACAATAGATCTTTTCACACTTTTAATTTTTTTAATTTCTTCCTCATTTCCACCAAGACTATATGAATACATTTTAGTTCTTAGGCCAATGAATTTATACATAATCTTTCCACTACATTCATTATTCGTCATATTCAGAACCTTTTTATTTAAGAAAGGTAAATTATGAAGTATCTAAATATGTTTGAATATCATTACGAATTTCATTATAAAAATCGATTGTCTTAATATTATAAATAAATTCCATAAATAAATCTGTAACCATATAATTTGAACTAACATTTTCTTTATATTTAGATACAATTATAATGAAAATTGTATATTTTTAATTTGCATAAATGTAAAACACTAAATCCAATATAAATTGGTTTATTATATAAAATAGAAAGTTGTTGTAATTGAATAGCACTCATGTTATCAGTAAATGTGAGTGAACTATGAAAATTATGTTTTGCTATAAGACCTCTGGCATCCAACCTTTTACCTCTATTTTCCCACTCACATACTGTTTTAATATTCTTCCTTTTGTCAACATTTTCCATGGTTTTTCCATAAACTGTATTAACTAACAACTTGAAAAAAAAAAACACAAAAAAAAATCTGATTGATTAAATTGTTGAATTCTATGAGTTTTTTTTTTTTTTCAGAATGAGATAATTTTCAAGGTATTGTTGTAAAACTCTATAATGAATTATATACTTTTCTTTATTATTCAATTTTGATATTAGTTTTTTGTTTAATTTTATAATTTTTTTTATTTCGGAACAAAATAGTAAATCGTTATGTCAATCATGTAATGAAGATAGATATTCTAGTTAAGTCTACTTCTAGTATATATCCAATAGAAGAATTTTCTTGTACATTATGAATATTAAAGTCTTCAATATGTTTAACTAATTTAAACAATTTTTATAGGGGATATATTGTAACATAGCATAGCCATATAAATTATTAATGTATAAATAAACTCCCTTCTTTTGTATAATCAAACTTATACCTACATGAATACAACTTTTTCATTATATATTTATCGATATTAGTTAATGTATTGTAATAGAATAAAAGGAGTATAGAAAATATGAATATATATTATTAATATGTATGCTCTAAACGTTTATATATTATCAATACATTTGCTTTACAAAGTTTTAGATTGTATAAATTACATTATATTTCAATATGTTTTATATGAATATACTGTTTTAATTAATTATTTCGGAAACTAATTTTTCCAAAATATCCACATAACCAAAGACGCATTTACTTTTTTATTTTGAGTTTCTTTATTTTTCACATTTCAATGTAAAAGCATATAAATATTTATTTTCATATCCTGATTTATAAATTTTCATTTTAAGTCTCCATCAGTTTATTGGTAATGTTATTCAGTCGCTCTGGTAAGAATACAACAAATTTTTCTAATGTCAATATAATTTTTTCCCTATATTTAGTTGTTTTTCGTTCTCCCTTAAGAATTCTTAAGGGACTATCCAATAAGTAATCTGTTAACGATAAAATCTATCTCATCTTGATTGTTTTGACTAATCATTGTAATTTTGTTAATATTAATGGGGTATATACATACATACATACTTGAATGTATTGAATGTCTTCCTATTTTTTAATTCTAGACAATATTATATGATAAATTACTGTTTCTCTATTATGTAGGAGTGAACCTTAATAATAATAATACTTTTTATTTATATATGTGATAATAAAACTCTAGTACATCTATACATACATCTATATAATAAAACTAATGAATTATTTAAGTTATATTTTATCTTTATTTTTATATGATATAATAAAATCTTTAAATAAATGAACGTTTTTTTCTGCACATATCATATGTTTATGGTGAAAGTTACAGGCATATACATTGATATTATCCTTATATAAGTTTTTTATGCTTTGGCAACCCATATCTTCTAAATTGTATATAATAATGTCTTCTCCAGTAAGTTGTTGTATCCATTTTGCTTTTTGTGTTCCTTTCACATACATACAAATATTTCGCTTTTCATCTTTAATATATCTGTTTAAGTAGTTCTTAAAAGATTTGAATGTTGAGTTGCCATCGTTCCATTGCAATCCATGGTGATATGTATGTAACCATTCTAATTCAATTCTTTCTCTCAATGTTAATCTTGAATAACTAAAAGGTGGATGTATAACAAATGTTTTTATATTATGTGTATCCATTAGATCTGAAATGCTAACTTCTTTTGCTATAAACTTGTTGGAAATATGAAAACCCTGTACATCTATAACTATTATACTTTTGTTATCGATCATTATTAACTCATTCAGCTTAAACTTCGCACACTGAATAGTATTTCAAAATATGTTAACTATATATATCTGGAAAATATATCTATGTATATTTATTTTATACATAAAAATATATATAAATAAGTATATAAATTTAAATGTATATAAACATAAATAACTTATTTATATGTTTAAGTTTCTGATTAGAGAGGTTTAGTTTTACTTTACATCTGATTGAAAATGTTTCACTTTAGTATGAAAAGTAATATAATTGAAGAGTTTTTAAAAAATAATTATAACTATATACTTGATCATCATAGAAAACTTATACAAAATACATTTATAACAATTAAAGATATAAAGTATGAATTAGTTATGGAATCTATATATGGGAGACACTATACAACCTGTCCTTGGAGTAAAAATAATATACAATCAGGACCTGATACATGTAATTGTCACATCATCGAAAGACGATATAAGCATATAATGGATTTAGTAAATTTATACAATTACTACTTTGATAAGGAAAACAAAGAAGTTATTGACTTGAAAAGATTTATTATTGATATAAACATATTGGATGAAAAATATTTCTAAAATATATGAAGTATTTATCTTTATCATTCTTACAAAAAAAAAAAAAAAAAAAAAAAAAAAAAAAATAAAACTAAAAAAAATAAAATGTTAGTAGAAGAGCTGGAAACATTTTTAGGAGTATGTAGTTGTTATATTAAAAATGAAGATATACAACTTCTTAAAAACATGATTGATGAAATGCGTTTATATAAAACCATTACCTTCCAACAAACAGCTACAGGAATGCATAAATTTGATTGCAAGTATTCAAATACAGCAACCACTTGTTCATGTGCATTCTTTTATCAACGATTTCAAACTGTTAAAAGATTATTAGAAGAATATAAAAATTAGAAATTTTGTAACTAAATTTTCGATTTGAATAAACTATAATGTTAAAATACTTTTTTTGAAGTATATTTGTGGAATTTATGATTCTGTAAGAATAAGTCTGAAAATTTTAAATATGTACGTGCATATACAAGATATTTGTGGAGATGTAAATTTAGATTTTCATAAAAGTTCATATAAAATTAATCTGAAAAATAATTTAAAGAAGTAGTTATTGTATTGAATATAATGGAAAAAAAAATAAATATAAATAAATTATATAGATATTATATTGGTATAATGAAATCATTGGAATTCTTTAAAACAAAACAACATAAGTAACATCAAAAATTTATATAATAATTAAAGATAATATGTAGAAGAAGAAAATAATATGAAGAAAAAAGGAACAAAACAAAAAATAAAGAAATAGGAATATATGAATTAAGCCGGAAATTATAAATAAATGGAATAGGTATAGATTTATATTAAATAGTCTAAATGCAAGCAAATATAAAAAAATTATTGCAAACAAGTTTTTTAAAGAAATAGTATCAAATAAATATAATTAAGAAAGTAAAAATAAATAAAGTATTATAAATTTGCTTTTATCAACATAATAAAAAATATTATTAGAATTGTTAGAGAAAATTCAATTCAATTGTCTACCTCATATAAAATTTCATAGAAAAAATTTACTTTCTCATAGTTTTCACAGGAAATGCAATTTCATATAATTTGAGAATTGAATCTATGTATATATGAGTTCAATGATCTTAAAAATTAAAATATGTATGAGAAAAAAATTGGAAAGAAAAAAATAATGAAGCAATAATAGTAAATAAATGAAGTAAGTATAAAACATAAGTACGATTTCTACTAAAATATCTATAATGTACACAAACTAAAAAAAAAAAAAAAAAAAAACAAAAAAAATGTAGTTGCAAACAATATAAAGAAATAGTATTGAAGAAATATAATTAATGAAACTATAAAATTAAACTTTGAAGAAGACTAAAAAACTGATATGAATATGTATATATGTATGATGGTAATGATCTTAAAAATTAAAGTATGAATGATGTATGTATATATGAGAATAATGAGATTTTACAGAATGAATGGATTAATTTTCATGTATGTGTTGTAAGTATTAAAACTTGTTGACTTCGACTTTTGGGGAAATTTAGATAATAATATTAGAATTGTTAAAGAAAATGCAATGCAGTTTTCTACCTCATTTAAAATTTCACAGGAAAACATTTTCTTTCTCACAGGAAATCCATTTTCATATAATTTGAAGAAAAAAAATAATGAATAATAGTAAATAAATGAAATAAGTATAAAAAATAAGTAAGATTTCTACTAAAATATCTATAATGTATACAAATAAAAAAATAAACAAAAAAAATTTTAGTTGCAAATGATAATTTATAAAGAAATAGTATTGAATAAATATAATAAAAGAAATTATTAAATTAAATTTTGAAGAATACTAAAAACTGATATGAATATGTATACATGAGGTTAATGATTTTAGAAATTAAAATATGAATGTATAGGAATTTGTATATAAATACGTATGTGGATATGAATAAAAGTATGTATTGTAAGTAATTAAAAAATATATAGTTTTATATATTTATAATAATATAAAAATATTAATATGAGTTTTTATAAGAAATATAATAATACATTATGATAATTAAAAAATTTATAACTTTAAAAATATAAAAATAAACTTGTAGCAATAAATTTAAATCTTCAGTATTCTTTAAAACAAAGCAATATAAATAGTTCAACTTCTAATTCATATAATAATCAAAGATATTACATAGAAGAAAAAATGGATAAGAAGAAGTAGGAAAAAAAGAAGGTGGAATAGATTATATTTGTGAAGTAGAAGAAGCTAGGAAACTTATGGAATTCTATTATAATATAGTCTTTAATGTAAATAAATGTAAAAATTGTACTTTTACTCAATAAATAAATTAATAAAATTTATATAAAATATTTATATTTGTTTTAACTTTTACTTAAAATGGGAAATCTAAAAGTAAGTATACATGGCTGTTTAAATTTCTTTACCTTTTAGCTAGCTAACATCATACACTTATATACATACATATAAGTATACCAACATATGTATGCCTACATACATACATACAAAACCTTCTACATTCAACTGAAATGAAGAAAAAACAAAATCTCCTCTATGACGTATCTCATAAAGTTCTATACGTGTACATGTTTGAATTTCTCCCCCCAGATTGGTAACATACAAACGGATGAAATATATGTAGGTTTGTTTATACATACATGTTTATATGTATCTTCATAGATACATATTCATACAGGTTTATACATACATGTTTATATGTATCTTCATAGATGTCAGCTTTTTAGTATAGACAACAAATATTCACTGTCTACCGCCAGATGGCGCAATTATCGCTGAGCTTTTCATATTTACCCTATTCAACGTTAGATGTCGCCCAAAAATTTCACATTAGACTATGTCTTTTTCGTGATTTTTTGTGAAAAATGCTTGTGATATACACACAAACATATGTTGAAGATAGGAACAGACATTGGGGTGGTGTTTTCTAAAAGCTCTCCATACAAATTGTTGTTATAATTTTAAAAGCTTACCACGAAATGTGAGCCAGAACGTACATAACAACACTACTGAAGTTGTACCAAAAAAAACCGAAAATTACGAGTACGTTATCTCAAAATCCTAACCATAAAAAAATGGTTTTGACCTCAGCAGGTTCATGCCAGCCTTCCCCTATACCTGAAATTCTTGGTATTTTCTCAATTTAATTATTTGTAAACTAGTGTTTTCAACATATAGCCTTGAATATGATAGAAGTAAAATGTATCTACCAGAATTTCGTGGGGGGTTCAAACACCCAAACCCCTCCCCCCCTAAATACGGCCTTGGTAGATTCTACATATTTAGTTATGTATTTGATACATATATGTATGTCCTTGGATTTCAGTTCGGTTATAGCGTCGTCAAGTATTTTGTCAAGAACGATATCAGCTATCTTTGGGGATAAGGGATTACCCATCGCTTTACCATGGATTTGTTGGTACACCGTTTCGTCATAAATAAGGTAATTGTTATCTCTTAAGCAGAAATCTAGAATGTCCCAGAATTGTTTTCTACTGAGTTTGAAGTCATTCTGAAGAGATGTCCGTTTCTGCATAATTGTCCGAATTGCTAAATTCACTGGGATGTTAGTAAATAACGAGATTACGTCGAAGGATATAAGAATTTCGTCTTTTTCTGGTGTCAAGTTTTTTAAATTTTCTTTTAGTTGTAACGAATTTTTAATATTGTAGTTATCTGAAATTGGGGGCTTAAGTAATTGTCCAATATATTTTGATTGTTGGAGGCAAGGTATGTTAGTCGATGAAGAAATGGGTCGGAGAGGTGTATTGTCTTTGTGTATTTTTGGTAATCCATTCAGTCTTGGAGCTATAGCTACAGTGCATGCCAGCTTGTGTTTCTGTATAATGTCAATGTTTCCTTGTTTATATAAGTCATTGACGGTACCCCGAAATAAGTCCCAAATGAAATAAGTCCCAAAAAAAAAATGAAATAACTCCCAAATATTTTCCATACAAATTGGGACTTATTTCATTATGAAATAACTCCCAATGCATTGGGACTTATTTCATAATGAAATAACTCCCAAATGAAATAACTCCCAACGAAATTCCGTTGGGAGTTATTTCATTATTTTCCAGCTTTGGGAGTTATTTCATATTTGTTGGGACTTATTTCATTTCTCTTAACCCTTAAATGCATGGCGTACCATATATGGTACGCGCATTTATTTCTTAATATATCGGACAATTTAATATGTATAACATAGCAGGATAATTTAAGTTGGAGCTATAAAATCTAGCTTTTACTTGAATAGTGTCGAAGCTTGCTGAGTTTCATATCCAGTTGACAGTGGACAGTTCAATTGGTCAAACCAAAATTTGGAGAAATATTCTAAATGTGATATTCATTCGTCAATAAAACCTAGTTTATTTTATTTTATGGTATATAAATATTACAGATGAGTATACTGGTCCTTTTTATATACATATAAAGTCAATTGTGATTAAATACGATCGTTTGTTATTTTTTGTTGGCTTTTTGCGTACGTACCATATATGGTACTTCATGCATCTAAGCAAAACATTTTACCCAGCGCTTGCTGTTTTACATGTAATTTGTGTGCGGATATGGATCACATAATGATTGAAGGAAGAGGCATAATACAGAAGATGCAGAAAGTGTGCTATCTTATGATTTTGAGGTATGTAGATATACCCAAATATAGAAATGGGTCCATTTATAAAGGGTAATTCACGCATGAATTAGATGAACTAATAAATGAAACACTAAAACCGCTTCGTATTAGAAATCAAGCCGGAAACGAGTATGCACTATTGGATGAAGATTATAAATTTTTCTTCTTAATTGCGCGTGAACATCTAGGCAATTTTAGCCGAGATCAATAAAGCGCGCCAGTCGTTTCTGTTTTGTGATACCGCGCCAATTGGAAATACCAAGGGAGGACGAGTCAGTCTTCAGCTGATCTTCCCAGTGAAGTGGAGGTCTCCCTCTTCTTCTGCGTTTAGCGGGTTTCGATAGAAATACTTTCTGGGTTTGAACACTTTCATCCATTCACAGACATGACCTGCCCAACGCAGCCGTTGGATTTTTCTTTGCTGAACAATATACAGATCGTCATTACATCTCCGTCGGTACTCGCCCTCGCTAACGCGCAAAGGTCAATAAATCTTCTGAAGAACTTTTCTCTCGAATACTCCAAGTACCATCTCATCTGATTTTGACATTGTCCATGCTTCTGAGCCGTACATGAGGACTGGAACAATAAGAGTCTTGCAGAGCGTGATTTTTGTTCGTGGAGGGAGGACTTTTCTTTTCAAATGCTTACTTAATCCAAAGCAGCATTTATTCGTTAGAGTGATTAGTTGGATTTTCGCGCTTACATTATTTTTAGAGTTAACGCTGGTTCCCAAACAGACGAAACCCGTTAGACCGTTCAATATTTCGAATTGGTAACTGTCAGCCGTGAAGGGGCTGCCAAGACATAATTGAGCCGACTCTTGTGTGATGACAGGAGGTACTTCGCTTTGTCGTTGTTAACCGCCAAACCCATTTTCTTAGATTTATATTTGGAACGATTTTCTTTCATCCCTTGACAATTTTTCTGTTGAGATTTTCATAGCTTCTTTGTCCAGCTTGGAGAAGACAGAACGAACAGCACGAGTGATGTCAATATCATCGACGTACACCAGCAGTTGCACACTCTTGTAATACAAGATGCTTCCATGTGTTTAAGTTCTGCAGCTCGAATTATCTTTTCCAGCATCAAGTTGAAGAAATCACACAAAAGGGGGTCACCTTTTATGAAACATCGGAGAGGTCCTTTCGAGCCGTTCGAGACCAAATGTTTTACACAAGGTGAATGACGGAGCTGGTGGTGTAAGTCAAAGTCATTTGGCATATCCATATAAGTTTTGCAGGGAAGCCATCTCATTTTAATTAACTAACAGAAATTTGCCTACAAAAATACTATTGGTCTCAATGCATAGTGTACCATATACGGTACAATTAGAAAAACACCAAAATTCAGCTTTTCCTGGAAAACCGCGCATTTAATCGAAAAATTAGTGTCGATTTCGTGTTTAGTAGGTAGGGGGGGGGGGGCGTCACGTCTCAATATTGGGGTCTGACCTCATGCATTTAAGGGTTAAAAATGCTGTAGCCACGGTTAGGTCACACGTCCGGACGGATGGCGTAGCCCATGGTTATTTTTTATAAGCGCGGCCGAAGGCCGCCAACGCAGAAAAGTGTTCGGTGCAGTGAAATAACGCCCGTGGAAATAACGCCTGCGGGCCAAACCCCATATTAAAAAAAAAACGAAAAATTGGAATTAAAAATCGCGCGATTTTTTATTCCAATTTTTCGCCTGCGGCGCTTTTTCCAATAAAACAAACACCATATTTAAAAAAACCAAAAATTGGAATTAAAAATCGCGCGATTTTTTATTCCAATTTCTCGCCTGCGGCGCTTTTTCCAATAAAACAAACACCATATTTAAAAAAACCAAAAATTGGAATTAAAAATCGCGCGAAGTAGTAATCTATAAGCACAAGCACATACCCCCGTTGGGAAGAGGGCCTAGTAAATCTGTTGCTACACATTGCCACGGTCCATCAGGGAATTTATGTCGTTGCATTGGACACATTGGACGCATTGAAAAATGTTACTTTCGCAGTTGCTATCAAATGCGTCACCACCAGAAGGATTTACCAGTCTCGAAAAGGGGTCAGCTATATTTTCCCTACCAGCGCGATAAACTACTTTAAATTTAAAAGCTTGTAGTCTCAGGAGCCATCGTTCAATTCTAGTAGGTGGTTTTGATTTTGGTTTGAAAATCGCTTCCAGAGGCTTGTGGTCCGTGACCAACTCAAACTCTAATCCTGCCAAATAATAATGAAATTTTTCTACTGCCCACACTAGAGCCAAGCTCTCCTTTTCTGTTTGTGAATATCTTTTCTCAATATCCGAATGTGATTATTTTTTGGTCGTCGACGCTATCAAATTGAATTAGAACTGCCCCCAAGGCTATCGGGCTCCTTTACTTTCCAAGCGCATTTCTCCCTGTTTAATACAACGTCATTCGTATTGAATACCCGCAAGACGTCAGTTAAGCCGGGTATCCACATCACAAGAAATGCTAAAACTCCATATAAAAAAAAGCTTAAGAAATGGTCAAGAAATTTTCTTGTGTCAAATTTTCTTTAGGCAGTATCCACTTCACAAGAAAATCTATTACAATTTTTGACGAAAAATGAGGTTGGCAACGCTGGTTTTGCCAAGAAAAACTCAAACGTCAAAATTACTTAAGAAATAAATGCCAAATTTTTCTTGAGCAATTTCTTATTATGTGGATACCCAGCTTTACAGCCGCGTCGTGTTCTTCTTCAGAGCTTCCGAAGATAATGACATCGTCAATATAGTTGAGTACTAGGGATTCCAATCCCGGGATCCCGGGATCCCGCCCTTTCTGACACCCTGAAAATCCCGGGATAGCTAGAATTTTATCCCGGGATTTTCGGGATAAGATAAAGAGAGAATATTCCGCTATTATAGCAAAGAAAAGTTATATTTTATATAATTTTTATTGGTCTCAGATCTGTATACTAACAGCATTTCCTATTCTGAATGAAAATGTTGCATTATTACATTGCAGCATTATCAGCATGAGTCCTCTGTCCTATTAAAGTGTTGCATTTTTCATGTGATGGATGAAACAAAAATAATGCAAACTTTTACTTGTGCTAAGAGCAGAAAATGTTGCCCGTAGTCGGGCCAGTTTTACATTTTGTCAATAGAACAAACATCCCTAAAAAAGTGTAGAGTCTGTGTGGAAGAAAACAAAAAAATGTGACAGCCGGAAGAAAGTGCGACATTTTTGCTAGAATAAAAAAGGCCATTAGTCAAAGTAAGTATTAAAATTTTTGATTTTTTTTTAATAATTAAATTTTTTGTGTTGAAGTACGCGTTGTAAGGAAACGTACGTTTGCTATTTTTAAAGCTTTTCGCTTGTGGCAAAATTCATTTGATAATTTCTATTTCCTGATTTTTGGTCATTTATTTCTCAAATGTTTTTTGGAATTTTTCCACACGGAAAGTAGATAATGGAAGAAAATGGAAACAAAAACTTTAATTAGACTTCATAGTCTTACAACACTACTAAAATTAAATACGCAGCTGCATACTCGGAATTCATATTTATCTATTCAGAAATTGCATTATTTTTCAGTATTTTTCGGCAAGCTTGGAAATATTCGGTTAAACAAAGTATGTCGTTAAATTCTAAAAATTTTTATTGGAATTTATCAAATCATCACTCGCTTTATTATTAATATCCCAAAAGTATCAACTGCAAAGGCAAATGTTTTGTTCACCAAATGTATGTAATTTTCGTTGTTGGTTGTGCTTTTTAAAGTAACTCTTAGGTATTATTAAATAATACGAATGATTTTACATTCCTACTTTATTTTGTTACTAATGAAATAATAAAAAATGGCAATAAAAATCTATTTTTTCTTTGCATTTTAAAGTTGTAGCGTTTCTCTAAAAATGTATTTACTTTTTTTAACCCCAAATGTGGGAAAATAATACTGGTTGAAAAATTTTTGTAACAGAAATAAAATTCTACGTTTCAAAAGGATTTCGGTGTAGTTTTTGAGAGATTCATGTCCAAAGAGGCGAAAAACGCAGTTTGTGGCCATATTCACTCCTCAATATTTTTAAAATTACTGACTTTCATTAAAAAAGGATTACATCTATTGGAAGCACGATCATTTCTTTTGAAGACAACGTAGATATCTGAATAAGATACCCGAAAAAGCAAAGCGCTGTTTTCAAGAGAAATGATCGTTCTTTCAATAGCTGCAATAATCTTTTAATGAAAGTTAGTAATTTAACAGATTGAGCTGTGAATATAGCAAAAAATCGCATTTTTCGACTCTTTGGACATAAATATCTCAAAACCTACACATATTACCGAAAATCCGACTTCAGATTCAGAATCAGCGCACCGAAATCCTTTAGAAAAGTAGAATTTTATTTGAGTTAGAAAATTTTTTGGAAATTTTTTCGGCCTGTGTAATTCAAGTCCTAATCCCGGGATAAATCCCGGGATCCCGGGATTATAAAATAAAATCTCGAAAATCCCGGGATCGTAAAAATCGGAAAAATTGGAATCTCTATTGAGTACGTTCTTACAAGGTGATAATAAATCTTCGAGTATTCGTTGGAAAATCTCGGCTGCCCTCATCAAGCTCTATTTGGTGGTACGCATTTTTGACGTCCAGCCTAGAGAAAAACTTTGCATTTCTTAGTTCCGTCATAAATAAGTCAAAGGTGTAGTGATGGGCGAGTCCGAGATGTTTAGACAATCGAGAGAATCGCCATCGTTGCAAAATCACAATCGAGTCAAAAGTTGACTCGCTCCTCGACTTCACAATCGAGATGTTTTTGCGATTGTTCCGAGTCGCCGAGTCGGAGGTTGTTTCGATGACAATTCGACTACACAAGCGAGATGTTTTTGCGATTGTTCCGCGTCGGCGGGCCGGCTGTTGTTTTGGTGATATCTTTTAGTTGATAAAATAAACTGAATGAGTGTTGTTGGTGAAGAAAGTAGTATTTTTAATGGAAGTGGGGCAAATACATAAATAAATGAACCAAAAATAGTGTGAAATCAACCAAAAATCAACAAATTTTGTGGTTAATTTTTTTCAACACGATGCTTAATGTATGCCATCATGTAATCGTGTAAATTTAACACTACTGTCAAGTGTTAGTTTAACAGGATGACAACTGTAGAATTAACACTAAAAAGTATTGAGTCTTCCTGTTGATTTTACAGTTTTAACTAGTTAATGTTACAATTTAAGCTGGTTAAATTAATACGAAATGGTCCTGTTGAATTAACAGTAACTTCTTTTTGATCTTACCTTAAATTAATTAAGTTATATAATCATCAGATCAATAAAGCATATTCGAGTACATCACGCGCACAACCGACCAAATTGAAAGCGTCCTTCTCATACGAATAGTTTATACATGGGCGATAGTACTTACTATCACTGGCACCGAGTAATGTTTGGCCGCTAATGCAACGCTATATGCACCGCATGCTGCGCGAATGACTCCATTCGCTAAACATCTCTTCGTGGTAAAAATTGCAAACTATGAAGAGGAAAAAGAAAATATTGAACATTAAAAACTTTTAGAAACAAAAATGCAACCCACTTTTAACTTATCTGCGAACTAAAAATATAAATGGAAAAACCATTATCACGCACTGCCAATGATGCTAAACTCCGATAATTGCCTCGGCACAAAATTTTCTTTTTTTTTTAAATTTAAATTAATATTATTTTGTGTTTTGCACGAACAGCAGAACTTCAAATGTTGAAAAAATTATGTATGTTTCAAAATAGTGTTGACGTTCTTTTTAACACTTTTTTCGATTATATTGACACTATCATCGTGTTGAATAAACCAAAATTCCAAATGACGTTTATGTTTGAACATTGTTTCGTGTTATAATAACCAACTTTTATTGTTAATTGTGGTTCTTGTTATTTTAACATTTGTTTTCATGTTGTATTAACACTAAAATTGGGACGTCATTTTTCTAACATTTTTTTTTGGTTTATATTGACACTATCATCATGTTAAATAAACCAAATTCCAAATGACAATTAGGAATAATATTTTATATTTGAATCATTTTGCATATTTTAAAATTTCTTCATGTTGTATCTATCAACAATAAAATTTGGTTGAATTTACCAAATTTTCAGATGACAGTTACAAAGCCAAAATAATGTTTCAAACATCGTGTAATTTGAAAAAATTGTTGCTGTTCTATGTGTAAAGATCGATCGTGTTAATTTAACATGAATCGTGTTGATGATTTTTTTTTCTGAGTGCGCTACATTTTTGCAATCACAACCAAAGAGTGTAGTGCATAATAATAATAATAATTAATTATTTAAACATTAATAAATTAATACATTTTCTGAAGTGAAACGCTTACGAAACAAATTAATTTTAAGAGCAGCAACAACGGCAATAGATTTGTACCACTCTGTATGTTTTTTAAACCAATTTTGATATTCAAGCGGCAACAACAAATGTTATGTATTTTTTGCAGCGAGTCCGAGATGTTGTAAGGTTGCTTTGAAAACGAGAGGAAGCGTTGGCGAGTCCGAGATGTTTTAGCGATTGTTTTGACTGACGGCCATTTACGACTTGACCCGAATACGAATGAAAACCATCGAGAGCATTCGAGATGTTTCAACAATCGAGAGAATCGAATAAAACATCTCGGACTCGCCCATCACTACAAAGGTGGGTAACGGGTAGTTTTCCCGTAGGATGGCTTCATTCGCACGCCTCATATCGATGCATAGTCTCAGATCGCCATTAGCTTTAAATACTATTGCCACAGGTGATATCCACGAGCTTTGGCCCGGGGCCTCCTCGATAATATCCTGATATAGCGCTTCGCTACTTCCGCCTCTAATGCAATCGGAATGCGTCGTAATGGCCGTTGGACTGATCGAATACCGCGATCTATTGTTAATTTGACGCTAATGTTTTTTTTTTTAATTTTCGATAAAAGCTTTTTATTTTCAATATTATGCACGTTCAAACCTAATCTTAAAACATTAAGTTTTACTGCTGAGTCACGCACCAAGAGTGATTGGCTTCTGGCTTCCCTTTTCAATGACATAAAAGGTAGAAATCACTTTTGTATTTGCAGTTGCAATTGGGGCGTCAAATACCTGTAGGATTTTCAAAAGTTTATCCGCAGCATACGCTTTGAATTGGTTCGGTGTGTGGGACCGAAGCTTTAAATAGAAAAGAATAAAAATTTTATGGAATCTTCCATTTTCTTTAATTATACACTAATTTTTTCCGATTTTTTTTATAAAAATTTTACTGCTTTCTTAAATTCTACCAAGTGGAAAAATTTAAACAAATATCTTTTTCTTCCTGTTTTCTAAGCGTAGTACGCCTAGCTACCAGCACTGCTTTACGCCAAGGGACATGTATCCAGCATACTTTGACGAATGCATGAAGCTGACGACTCATGTGCAGCTCTCAATTGAAATATACGTGCGCGACATCAAAACGTAAAGCTTTCGTCTGTAGTATCTAATACGCGTCTAAAGCAGTATGCTCCGTGCAGTGGTGCCAGATTGAGGGAAATTTCGCCTTTTGAGGGATATTTCACTACAAAATTTTTAAAGAGGGAAAAAAGGGACATTTTGTTGTCGTCCATATAAAAATATTGAACAACATTTTTTTTTGTACATATGTAAATAATAAATTTTCGAATTTTGTACTTGCAACAATAAAAACTGTTTTTCAATATGAAAGTGATTTTGGAATGTTTCATTTAAACCAAAGTAGCTTGGATAAAAAAAGCTCGACTTCGATGAAATAAACTTTTCTGAAAACTGCATTAATTTGCGCAGATTCCTGTGTATTTTGATTAAAAAGAAATTTAAGCTATCTTGAAAATACCAGGGTCCAAACATGAAAATCCGTGACTAAAAAAAATAAAATTCCATTTTAGGTGATCTTGGTACCTTCCCTATGGCTCGCACTAAAAAACTGAGTACACCATTCGATTAAGCCGTTAATTTTTACATGAGAATATATATCTTTTGTTTTATTATTTTTAATTATGTGGTTTTTTTCATATATGAATCTAAACCCATCATGGAATTTTTAAAAAAATCGCTGTTTTTGGAGTAGCCCACTCAGTTTTCTTTCAAAAAAAAAATAAAAATGAGCTTAGTTATCCTACAACATCCTATTTTCATATTCTGTGGCCGGAGGGGTATGTTATATGAAAACAAGTAAGGAAGCCTAAGTTCGAGTGGAATCGAACATTGGATACTCAGCTGTATGCTTTCATTGTTTGTTTGCGTTTGATGGAAACACGGTGTAGGTACTTTATATAAATCGAGTGCTGCATAAAGTGGGCGTAGCCACGCCCATTTTCTAAATTTTTATCAGTCATCCAACTAAGCATATGAATATTATTCTTTGTGCAAAATTTAATTCCTTTATGACTTCCAGTTACAAAGATGTCACGTTACAAATTCCCAAAGGGTGTTCCAGAAATATCTTCGTTAAAAAGTAGGCGTGGTCATAAACCGATTTCAATAAATTTTTGCGTGTCTATTAACACAAGTTATAAAAGTGTATAAACCAAGTTTCGTCATAATGTCTCAATTATTTGTCGAGTTATGGGCTCCGAAATCTCGTTGATTCCTTTGTCTGAAAAGAGGCGGTGCCACGCCCATTTTCCGAAATTTTTCTATTTTTTGTTTCCGATCTATTGTAGAACTCATGCCACAACATTTCAATGAATTATCTTTATATTTGACAAATATATCGCTTAAAATGTTTTTATTAGGTCATTTTATAATACCCATATATAAAAGTGGGCGTGGTCGTCAACCGATTTCGCTAAAATTTTGAACATGTATTACTACAAGTAGTGAAAGTGTATACACCAAGTTTCGTCATAATATATCGATTATTTGTCGAGTTATGGGCTCAGAAATCTCGTATATTCCTGCTTCTAAAAGGAGGCGGTGCCACGCCCATTTTCCAAAATTTTTTTATTTTTTGTTATATGTCCATAGTTGGACACCTTCCATAAAATTTCAATGATATATCTTTATATTTGACAGAGATATCGCTTAAAATGTGTTTATTAGGTCACTTTATAAGACCCATATATAAAAGTGGGCGTGGTCGTCAACCGATTTTGGCAATTTTTCGTCAAAACATTTTCCTAAGTAAGTATATCACGCCTACCAAATTTCATCGATATATCTTCAATGGTTTCTGAGTTATGACTTATAAAACTTTCAATGTTTGCCCCTTAATAAGTGGGCGCGGCACCGCCCATTTTCCAAAATTTCACCATATTTCTTCATAAGGGCTGAGCTCAATACGTGTGTGAAATTTTATCACTCTAGCTCTATTAGTGACTGAGATACAAAATTTCCGATTTTTACTATATAGGGGAGGTGGGCGTGGTCATGGTCCGATTTCGCCCATTTTCAATACCATCCGTTCCTGTCTTGATACCAACTTACATTTCAAATTTCATCAAAATATCTCAATTTTTGCGCGAGTTATCGTGCTCACAGACGGACAGACGGACGGACATGGCTCAATCGATTTCTCTTTTCACCCTGATCATTTTGATATATATAAGTCTATATCTATCTCGATTATTTCATTCTGTTACAATCCACCGTTAGGAAATCAAAACTATAATACTCTGTGTACTAGTACAGCTGAGTATAAAAACGCATCTAACCTACATATGTATAATTTATAGTATAACTAGGCTGACCATCCGTTCTGTTTTTTGAGGGACCGTTCTGTTTTTCAGACATCTGTCCCTCGTATTTTTGTTTTTTCGGAAAACCTCAAAATGTTCTGTTTTTTTCCTAGTGTCCTTCATTTGTCCCTCATTTATTTATTTTGGGGCATATTCATAGTCTTGATAAAAGCTGATTTTAAGTTAGTTAACCCTCGAGCACTCGCGCTATGAGCATTTTGCTCAAGCAATTTTTTATTTCGCGAAATTTCTATGTTCTATGGATTTGTGGCACTTGATGTGTTGAGTACCTTCGCAAGTGGTTGTGATTCACACTTTAACGAATATTTCTTTCTGTTAGTGCACCATCACAGCTTCAGATGGGAGATTGTTTTTTGAGAGATGCATTTTGCTCATTGCGCGAGAAACGATGTAAGTATTTTATGTTTAATTTTTTTGTTGGAAACCTAGGGTTTAACGCTGGTATTTATTATTTTTACAATATTTTCATTTGTATTTGCTAGTACTGTTGAAATGGAACGCAGACGTCATTGTGGCAGGGCCTCTTCACAACTTGCTTCTTGGTTGGAAGAAGTGTTATATGACGAAGGCTTACACAATGACGAAAATGAATTATTTCCACAGAGTGATGGCGGAACAGAAAAAAGTGATCACAACACTACCTCCGAACAATCCGCCGATAGTTTGGAGAAGAGGACAACATAAGTGAGTATACTAAAAAGCCTGGCCTTTGCGAGCTATGCCTCAGGAGTAATAATAGGCGTTCAAAACAGAGGGTGAACTTTATGAGCAAAATTACTCTGCATGGAACATGTAAGATATACGTGCTTATTTTTCTTCGAAAGCAACCTTAATGTGAATCATAACGCAGACTGATTTTGTAATTTTAATTGGTTATTTTTTTTACAATAAATAATTTTGTTAATGTACTATGTGTGAAATGTGAAATAACAAATTTATGTTTTATTCAATTGATTTAATAAAATTTTAAAAGGTGAATTCCTTAAATAAATATGCCACTTCTAAACCAATTAGTTAGTAATATTTCTACGACAAAAAAGGAAATGATGAACAATGTAAATGCATTGAAAAATTACATTACAAGAGCGAATGAGCAAAATGCTCATGCGCGAGAATCCGTGTTACTCTACGAGGCGCGAGTACTCGAGGGTTAAAATCAATATTTTATTTTGACTATGAATATTCCCCTTTTTGTTTAAAATCTGGTTTATATTAAAAAGGTTGAGGTGGCAGCCCTTTTTCTCATCAGAATTTAAGTAGTTATCGATAATAACTACCATCCTCATTGACTATATGTTTGTTGGAATGTAATTTTTGTGGCTGCTGTGTGGCAAATTAATTTGAAAGAAATTGGTAAATCGTATTAAAATTGATTTGTGGACATTAAACTAAGTTACCAAATTCTTTTTTATCGTAGCATTATGCTTGCTTTATTGTAGATACCTATAATTAAACTTACAAATTTGTTTATTTTTGTTAAAAAGAGTCTGAAGAGAATCTGAATTACATATGCCTATTATTTGATGAATAAATATGTTTTACGATTTCAAGTTTCATAAATATATGTTCGTACTTATATCATTTGAAATTTTGTCCCTCATTTTCGATTCCTATTTATGGTCAGCCTAAGTATAACTTAAATTAAGCACCTCTCACACTGAATAACCCCCATTCAGTGTATGATCACACACGCCTTCGCGTTAACTTATGCAATGCAAAAAGGAGTCGGTTACATACATGCGTACAAGTAAACATACAGTGAACTACGCTGCGTATACGTAACTTGTTTACATAAATACATATATACAGGTGAAACTAATAAAAGCGTGGTAATAATCGCCACTCTTAGGTAATTTATTTTTCATTGTGCACATTCGTACTGTATTGTTAATAATCGAAAGAATTTGGAGAATTGGGAGCCACTTAAAAGCTATTTATGAAGAATTGGAAAGCGAAACACGGCTTATTTTAGATTTTTGAAGTACGTTGTTAACCTTTTCAATGAATTTAACGTATTGTTCCACAGCAGAAATGTACTTATACACCGACTAGGGGAAGACGCTGAGACACTTGTGTTGAAAATTGCAAGAAATTTCTTAAAACCCGACTTTTTCACAATTCCGTGGGAATTACAGCTAAAAGTTTTGGAACTTCCAACTCCATATTTACTTGAAATTGTACTCACGTTACCCCATTAAAATGCTGAATCAGAAAGAATATTTTCAATTGAAACGGATGTTAAATGTAAAACGCGAAACAAACTTTCTAGTGATATGTCAAATAGTATAAGTAAAGTATGAAAAGCCTTTCAATATAAAAATATCAAGTGCTCCAACTTTAAAATCAACAAAACTAATATCTAGCTGATTAAGAGCTTTTAGGCCGGTTATGAAAAAAAGCGAACAGTAAAGTTCCTTTATTCTCCTACGCGTTTCGGCGTTATCATCGCCTTCTTCAGGGAGTCTATTTTTATTTGGAAATTGCAAACAAATTAAAAAGAACACAACACATTAGATAGACATAATTAACACTAATTAATTAAATACATATAATTAAAAACATATATTTAAAAACAATTAAATAATTAAATTACTTACATTTAGAATATTTAAACTCACTTCACATTACATCTACAACAAACATACGTATACATGAATATTGCACTTTTCTATTTTATTTTCTATTGACATTCGTCCTTGTTATTGTTGCTTTATAGGCGCAGTTTATGTTGTCAACGTCTTCTTTAAAGTTCATTGCGTCACTTATTCTCCACTTGCACAATGCAAATAATTTGTACAACTGATACCTTTAGCTATTAAAAAAACTGTATTTGCCTGTTATATATTCTTATATTACTGAAATAAATGCTATAAATTCGGTGGGAATTTTGTGGGATTTTTTTATTTAAAATGTGGGAAATTAGGGATTTTTTTCCAATTTCTGTGGGAATTTTAGCTCAGATAATCTGGCATCACTGGCTCCGTGTGCAGAGTGCCATACACAACCTCCTGTAGTTGACGGCCGCCGAGGTGTATCAGCTTACTCCTTTTTTTGGACGTATCTCTTATATCTTCTGATTCCAAATAATACGTGAATGATCGGAGCCACTTTTCCCACTCCGTCCGGATAACTGACTTGTCAACTACATCACAAAGGAATGGTGCCACAGTTGGATTCATCATTTCCTCAGAATAGGTAGGCCTGAATAAAATAAATTTTTTTAGAAACTATTTTACGATTATTTATAATTTGTACGCGCATATTTTGCGCCGCAGTCAATCTTCTATTAGTTATTTTCGTTCCCGCTCACCGCTTTCAAATAATGTACTCAGTGCTTCTTACTCCGATTATGTTGCAATTTAATGTTTTAGCACTGTTTAACGCAGTTTTGCCTTTTAGGCACATATGTATGTATGGATATGCAATTTAATGCCAACTCCGTATTTTGCAATTAAATGCTAAAGCCACTGTGTATAATCTTTTTTTTCAGACTCTTTTTCTGTGTTCTTTGTGCAGACATTGGCAATTCAATCGCCTCGCACATTACATGTTGCTCTGGATTCGCTTTTCGTTTTCTCAAGCAACAATTCCCAAGCATACGCCACTTGCGTATTTCGTACGAGCCTCACTTTTGTGTTGTTTTTTTTTTTGTGACGTTTTGTTGTTTTTTTTCCTAGAAGTGAACTAGTGGTGAGCTAGAAGTGAACTAGAGTTGAACTAGAAATTGAAATAGGGGTGAACTAGGAAGTGAACTAGAAATTTATCTAGAACCCAGCCAACATTTATTATCGTGGAAGTGACTGAAAAGTAACTTCAAGATGTTTAATTCAATAGCGGAAGATATCGCTTTCTCAACTTTTTCCTATCTTCGTTCGGGAAAAACTGTTCCCCGTCAACGTTACGTCCATAATGAGTCATAAACGACACTTCCGGAAGTATCTTCCCTGTAACGTTTGGAAGAGACAAAAACGTTACGTACAAATAAACTAATACGACGCTTCCGGAAGTAACTTCTTAGTGCCTTCTGGGAGACACAAAAGCGTTAATTAAAATTTACTCCTACAGTTTTCTCACGATATTTAGAACATAAATAAAACTCGAAATACACATAAATATCTATTTTTTTGCTTTTATTCATATTTATTACTCAGTTTTTTAACTAATATGTATTTAACTGCGTATTAGTAAATTAATTATAAGACTAAATATATATAAGTTTACATGATCGCGCGTGAAATAAATTAAAATAAAACAAAGCAAAACAAAATAAATAAATTAAATACTAAATAAATTAATACTAATATAATAATAATAAAATACTAATAAATAAATTAAATTAAACTAAACTAAATTATGTTAAATTAAATATTAAATTAAGCTGAATTAAATTACGTATTAGGTTAAAGATTTTGAGAGATATTACCAGGTGTCATTCTTAGCCATTTTTGTGGCTTCATCGATGTCTTTACGAACTTGTATATCAGTTTCCTATAAAATAAAGCAACATTTTAAATTAGGTGTTCAACAAATCCAATCACTCTCACTTATATACCTTAATCCCATACATCGTCAGCAGGCTATGTTCAATGCAAAAATTCTTAAACAATGTAATGGCATCACGCTTTTGACGCTCGTGCCGGAGCCGGACATCGAGTGATCCGAATAACCATAGGTATTAGATACCAAAACAATTGGGACGACCTTGCTCATATAATCAGTACCATCAATCCAAATTCCAGGTACCACATCTCCAGGCGTTAAGTAATCTTGATTGCTAGAGCCACGCTCGGAGCAACTACCCATTGTATACATAAGTATTGTTTTCACGAAAATCGCAGGCAATTGAATTAATGTACTATAAATTGTTCATTCTTTTTTTTATTTAAAAAATGGTTTTTATTTTATTTTCCTTGTCAATACACAAACTATCTTCTCTATACACGCCAAGAAGTAAAAAAAGCGATAAAATAGAAACTTTCTTTCGAATAACGTTGCATTGCACATGTCTTTCTCTTGAATTTTGTATATTAGGTCTGTTCGATAAACGCACTAGAGCACTCTAGTGCAGAAAAAAGCGATCGATGAACATTTTTTTGCACTAAACTGTTCAGAACTCAGTTTTTTTAGTTAGCACCAACTTACACTTTACTGCACTAAACTACACCACCTTCATAGCTAGTGTAAGTTTGTGCAGCTTATGAAAACAGCTGTTTTTAATAGTTAAGGCGGCAAAATAATAGAAAACCTAAAAGCAAATTTAAAAAATATGGGGTTTTGTTCTCTGTATGGCAGATTATATTCATTGCGTGGTCAAAGTCAAATGTGTAGGCAACCAAACGAAATTGCTCATAAATTTTTGAAGGAGCACAAACCGCAATTGGGGAAAAGTTTACGAGTGAAAACAAAGCAAAGAATTTGGCAAGTTATCCGATCAAAAATGGAAAATTTGTGTAAATTTAATAGCTATAAATTTGATCATTGAGAATTGTTTGTTTACAAAAATCAGCGGGTTTACACTAAATCACCATTTTCGTTAGTTTTCGTTCGTTGAAGCCTTTGCACTAAATTGCTCAGACAACTGTCAGATGTTGTTCTGCCCTACACTGTTCTACACTTTCAGTGCACTCACCGAACAGATCTATTAATGTACACTAGGAGTTCCCGCTACTGTCGAAAATCGACAGTTTTCTAGTATTTTAGCTACTCCAGAATGCAAAAACAAATTTGTCAAAATCATAGTTCGCCTTTGTAGAAATCATATTGCGCCATGCTCAGAATTGACAAAAGTTTGACATAAGCACCATTATTAAAAAAAAAGTATAAAAAAGTTAAAAATCAGCTGTTTAGTAAGTTAACCTGTAAAAATTAGCCTTGCGTGCAACCCATCGCACACATATTCGTGTTGCCAAATGTCAAAACGCATAGCACATAACACGGAAATCTAAATTAAACAGGCTTGTATACTGTGCCCTATGCCGCTATGCGTTGAGTAATCGATTACACGGAAAGCCCATTAAACAGATTTCGTATGTGACAGTTCTTATGTTGTGCACTGCTGTGCTATGCAAGTATAACCGGACCTTAAGCTGGATGCAAAAGACGTCGCTATTTCTTTGCTCACTGCTGAAGTAAATAAGCTCATCCGCATTGTAAACTCCAGTGCATTGAATACTGTTCCTAGTAGGATCTGCCTTGCCAGGAAGTAAACAAAACGAAAGTTTGACAATCGAGAGAAATTAAATATGAAAAAAGTAAAATTAGCTGTTACTATGCTACTACCTGTATAGTTGTATCATGGTTTTGACAATATTCATTACGGAAAAGGTTATTTCCACTTCGGCGTTGCTAAGTGGTAGAAGTAGCAAACAATATACAAAGTCAGTTAGATCCTTATACGGACTTTCATCGACAGCCTACTATTCCACTAGCGAGTATCAACAGGCATTTATCGATAGTTGCGTTACTTGTTTTGTTTTTTTAACACTTAAATCGATTTGTGATAATCGCTGAATTGAATTAGCGTTACCACATCCTTCCTATGTGCAAAATTATGGTTTATTACAAGCGGTGGCTAAAAACGTGGCTAGGGGCAAAACCGAAATTTTGGCGGCTAAAAAAACGCGGCGGTGGCTAAATCTAGCCACCAAATGGCTAAAACGGCAATGCTAACAGAAGCGATATGATATAGATCGTAAGATAAGCTGAAAGCAAATCTCGCAAAAATATATCGAGAGCTGAAAAAATACGAGATTAGAGCGCAATACAAAATCGTATTGTGGCATGCACAATTGATCGCGCGGTATATCGTAAAAAACGTATGCAAGGTTGCAATTTCGAGCCAGAGTTTCTACAAAATTATTATTTGTAGTTATGTTTATGGCTTGATAAAATTGTTTTTATAATAATACATATATTTATACAAATATGTAATGATAAAATGGATATATGTATGTATAGTGATGCGTTTGCACCTGGGTATTTACCCAATGCTGGGTTTTTACCCATTTATACCCACTTTCATACCCGGGTATTTACCTAATTGTGGGTAAAACTCATTTGAATAACATATTAGGGGTATTCGCTATCCCTAGCAAGATAGCAAGATAGCACGGATTGCAAATATCCTAGACTAAAATTCGCTACACATCGAGAGCACCCCATTGCACAGTCGTAGGAAATTTTAAGAAGCAGCTTTTCTTTTTAGCCAAAGGGACGCGTTTACCACTTACTTTTTAATAAGTAAATCATTTTATTTTAGTAAATTTAATAAATACACAAAAAATAACATTTTAAGCAAAATTCGAATGCTCAAATTGAAATTGAAGTTAGCAATTGGCAAATGTCAGTTGACGCAGGGTCGCAATTAGTTTCATACACTTCATAGCAAATAAATATACATAGGTTTTGGTGTAGCATATTTTTGAGGTCTAGCATATTTTTGTGCGCCTGTATTTTGTTGTTGTGCGTTGTAAAACTTTGCAATCCGTGCAATCCGTGCTAGGGTTATGCTATGGATAGCGAATACCCCTATTATGTTCAAAATAAATTCGAAAATGTCCACACTCCTCTAACGTTACGTAACAACGAGTATTCGTTATTCCATGCTTTTTGCACAGAAAAGGCGGTTTGGGCTGCTGCAAGCACAATAATTCTGAATAAGAACCGCTTAGCAGCGTGCTCCCAACAAACACTGAGTTTAGATATCGATTTGAGAATGATTCGAGAACTAGCCTCATTCTCAAACCTCTAACGTTAAAGGACGACTCGAAAATCTATCGAGAATCATAGCATTCTCTAACAAAAGGGGACATAATTCTCAAATCGAGAAAATTATAATTCTCGAATCGAATTCTAATGTAGTTCTCTAATGAGATTCTAATCAGAATTTGCAAATACTTCCAATTGAAATGAAAAACAAAGCCTTGTCTCCTTTTACATAATGTTTTCATTGTTTAGATTTTATTAACGCAATATGTATGTATATGTTAACCACATTTATAAGAACTGAAATTTAAACTAAATTCAGTCTTATTATTTAAACTAAAGGTACTTCTTGTACTTTTTAATGGAAAACATTGTACTACGGTAATATTAACTTTACCATTTTTTAGTATCTAATTTCAATATATGTATGTATATTCAATATATCACAGAAATATGTATATTGAGAATTGATAAAAGGCGTGAGATTTGGCTCCTTCTCTAATCACTTGCTAATCGAATTCTAGTGTAGTTTTCAACCCTAGTTATCGATTTGAGAATATATAGAGAATTACACTACCTAAGGTAATCTAGACAAAATGTCTAACGTTAGAGATAGTGTTTGCTGGGCTTTGGCAATTCAATGTAATGAGTGGGAGCGATGGAAACAACAACGCTGAATCACCTAGAAAGTTTACAGTTATGAAACTTAAGCTTAAGCGTCAGGTGCATAAAAAGAATTTGGTTCATTCATTCGTAAAGTTTTGTTCCAAGCGATTAGTGAATGAAATAAAGTACGCATAATTTGAGTTGATAATTTATACAAAAAATGAAAATATTTGGATACATTTTCATAGCAGCGGGCAGTGGCGTAGCTAGAGAATTTTTCGGGGGGGGGGTCACAGCCAATGTAAAAAATTTACCAAAATTAAAATTACCAAAAAAAAACTACAATTTTTTTTACAAATGATAAAAATCGCTAGCTTAGAATGCAAATTGTGTAAGTCCTTTTTTAAAACTTTGTAGGAGAGACAAAAAACAAAAAGAAATTCGAAATGAAAAAAAATTTCTGTTCATATAAATATTTTGGACTTACACAATTTTTTTCGCTTTTTGGACTTACACAATTTGCGTATCACTGAATAACAAACGGGTAGAAATATGGCAAGTATCTCAGACTTGTTTATAGCGGTGCGTATTTGATTTTTCTAGCGTTCTACATAAAAATACACTTTTTCATAAAAGTGGACTTACACAGTTTGCACTCTAAGCTAGCGAAATGTAATTTTTTCAGACTATAATTTAACATTTTAGTACACAAATATCGCTTATAATACATATATCAAACTCTTAAGGCCCTTGGCCACTTAAAATCTGGAATGTTAAGAAGTGTATACATATGTGTTAGTGTCGGGTGATTGACACAAATATCTAAAAGATTTGATTCTCATCAACGCGAGCCCGAACAAGAACGTGTAGCACGACGACTGCCGATTGCACTAACACACACATAAAACTCACACATGCACACTGCTTGACATGCCAGATTGTCAGTTGCCAAGGGCCTTTAACTATACTTCAAAAGTAAGTCTCATATTCTCTTCTGGAAATCTACGCGCATAGGTAGATTTTCAAGTTTTATGCGCCCAAAATTGAATTTTGTAAAATTGTTACAATTACAGAAAAAAACATACCCACATATTGGAAATAGAATGGGGAACAATAATTCATCGCTTTTTTCCCGACCCCATACTCTGCACTTGCCCTAGATGGTCGTAACTTAGCATATCTGAAGTTAATTTTTTTGTTTTTTTCTTACACATTTTTAAGTGCTAGTTTCAACTTGAATATTTATTATTTAAAGCATTTCATTTAAGTAATCGTGATGAATCCTAAAGGTTCAAGTAATTATTAACACTTTTCAATAATATCCTTGGTTTCCAATAATTCTAAGTTTATAGTTTTAAGCTTTTAAAGTTGGGATATTTAAAAAAAAAATTATCACTATTTTTCTTGTTAAAAATTGGTTTTGTTATGTTGCTCTGTCAGACTCAGTCAAATTAACCCTCGGACATGATATCTAGTACAATTAGTAGTTAGCCGACAAAAAATTACGTCGCACAAAGCCGCACTTCACTACTAGATACAGGGGTTTTCATATGTACCTACAATAATTTTCTTTTTGTGCTTTATATTTAATTTTAATGTTTATATTTCTAACGCATATCTTGGTTAATGTAGGTGATGCTCGAAAGTAACCCAGATATTTAGCAGCGATTATTGTTAACTTTTTAGGTAGTATTTTTAGTATTTCCAATTTTTCAAAGTCAAGGAAGTACTTATCATAAAATGGGCTAAGAATTATAAACCTACGTTTTTTAGTATGCAATTTTGCAGCCCATTCAATTGTAATATAATAATATGCAACATTCAACTTTTTGAAAAATTTCATTGGCTTTTCGGAAATTTTAATTTGAACGGTCTCACGTACATATAACGCAAACACCCTAAAGAAAAAAAATTACTAAAATCGACGGAAATTTTTAGAGCATTGAGAATAGCACTTTTTACACTAAAATTGGTTGGCTACATAACAGTACACTTAGAAATCTCCTCAAAATCTTCTATAAATTCTGGAGCGCTTTGAAATTTTTAATCCACTTTTAGAAATTTCTACGATTTTCGGATTTTTCCATAAGCTTAGAAATCCTGCTTAAGCCTATATGACACTACATTTTTTTCTTGGTTTTTTTGGTTTGGAAAACCCACCGAAAGTCAAAATACAAAAACAATTCTTCCGTAGGTTGAAAAGAGACAAATACTCCCTAAAAAAAAATTTTATTGACATTAAACTTCAAACTAAATGAAAATAATATTTATTCCAAAAATTAATTTTTTTTGAAATTTGAATTTAAATTACTGAAATAAAAAAGTTATGAAACTCAAAGGGCAGAATAGCTGTGTGTTCTATGTTATAAAGGGAAGCCAGTACACAATATAATTTTTCTTCCGGACTTCTTCTTTACCCTTACGGCCATAGCAGTTTGTCCCCAAAAACCCCCCCCCCCCCCCCCCCCCCGTTACTACGCCACTGGCAGCGGGACTACAAAGAAGTTTCATGACAACATTGCGCAAAGCGGAACAAATTTCCAAATGTAAATAAAATGGCAAAACATTCAACAACGTGCGTCAAGTGTCCATTATTAATAAAGCAACGAGTTCAAGACATGCTTGCAACCAATGCGTCAGCCAGCAAGTGATTCTCCGCCTTCGTCTGATTTACATATGCATATTCTTTCAAACTCGGTACAATACAACTTAGCTAAGGCTATTTTTGTAACCGGAGCTCCTTTGGCTATGGTGAGCATCCATTGTGGAAGACTTTTTTAAGGACTTTACTCCACATTTCAAGGATCCAACTTAGGCACTCTGCACACGAGGCGTATCGTCATAGACGCGTACGAGACATTTTATGTAGCGTCGATTTCTCTACGCCTCAAGATCTGCACACGAAGCGACATGAAACTTCGCTGCACAAAACACACAAACAAATCAATAATACGGTATTTGCTTTAAATTTCGAAGCTTTAAATAGAAAAGATGAACATTTTTACGGAATCTTCCATTTTCTTTCATTATACACTAATTTTTTCCGATTTTTTACACAAATTTTACTGCTTTCATAAATTCCACCAAGTGGAAAAATGTAATAAACATCTTCTTCTTCCTGTTTTCTAAGCGTAGTACGCCTAGCTACCAGCACAGCTTTACGCGAAGCGACATGTAGCCAGCATACTTTGACGAATGCATGAAGCTGACGACTCGTGTGCAGCTCTCAATTGAAATATACGTGCGCGACAGCAAATTTGCTTTAAAGCGTACAGCTTTCGTCTGTAGTATCTAATACGCGTCTAAAGCAGTATGCTCCGTGTGCAGAGTGCCTTAGGGTTGCCAGATACCTTTCCCGAAAAAATCAGTACATTGCCTTCCAAAAAAAAAAAGAAAACAATATACGCGGAGAAAATCGTCTTTATTTCTGGCATTTGGTTTTTGTTCCCGTATCGTTAACTATGAATCATGTTTCTATGACATTTAACGTTCGCGTTGCTTCCTCCTTCCTAATCATTTCATGGTTATGTCGTGATTATGCTTACGAGCAAAACACCGATGAAATTCGGACACATTTTCAACATAGGTGAGAGGTGGTTACCAGTGGCGGACCTAGCACAAATTGTCTGGGCAAGTCTATGTGTGAAGCTTAACCATTAGCCATTTATGTAATTTTCTTTGCGATCGCGTTCCGTCATTGAATTTGATTTAGAGCTCTCAATTTTTTTTTACATTTTCGAGTAGCCCGAATAAATGCTTTTCAAACGCTCGAACACTCCTTTGTTTGCTTATTACCCGTATGTTTGTAAGGGCATTTGAACAATTCGGGTATTTGAAGTTTGTTTTTTCTCGTTTTTTTTTGTTGTATTCATATGTATTTTTATATTTTTTTCCTGGTGCACATTTTTTTGTTTGTACACTCAGAGAAAAGGAATCAAAAATAAAATTTTTATTTTCATAATGCCCGATTTAAATCGTCATTTTTATTTTAAAAATGAAAATTTTTAAATTACAATTTTTAAATTTATTTTTTCTTGACAGATATAAAAACGTGTTTAAAAATAATGTAAATACGAATATTTTTATTTTAAAGATGTTCATTGTAAAATTGCAAAATCAAAAAAAAAACTTTTTAAATTTAAAAATCTTTATTTATATTTTAAGCACTATGAGATTTAGTAGGAAAAACAAAAAGGAGCACACCTCGAATTGGGAGAGAAGCTCGGCCATAAAACTCGTCAGAGTTATAATAGCGCCATTGTATTATTATTATTATTACTATGAGATTTTGAACCAAAAACTTTCGTTTTTATTCCACTAATTTTCAGCAAATTTCAGCAGTAGCAAGTGTATTTGCTTATTATCTAATATCTAAAAAATGGGTGCTTTAGTGTTTGAAAAACTGAGCTCCAATTGCTCAGTTGCTATGGCCTGGAACCCAAATGACGTTCAGGTCGCACCTTTCGGCTAGTTTGTTCAAAGACTCCCTACATTTCATTGCAACTATAGATCTAGCATTGTTACTCTGTAAGGATTTTATGGCAGCTTGGCTGTCAGAGAAGATTTTGATAGAATTTTTGTCTGGCAGATCTGTCAGGCGACGAGCTGCTTCCCATATGGCTATGAGCTCAGCCTGATAGACGCTGCAGTGATCAGGTAGGCGCAAACTTACTTTCAGATGAAGCTTTTCGCAGAAAAACCCACTTCCAACTCTATTGTTCAATTTAGAGCCGTCCGTGTAAAGGTGCTGTGTATTAGGGTCGGGATCCCCTAAGTTCTTCCACTCGCTCCTCTCCGGGATTCTTGTGGAGAATTTTTTATCCCAACAAAAGGCTGGTATTTCATAGTCCAGCTTTAGAAAATTGGCAGGGACGTTACTAAGAATTTGAGCGTGCCCGAATCTGGTGTCCCTCCAGGGTTCGGTTGCATTGAGCCTTGCCGCGTTGCAGCTGGCAATGAGTTTCCCCTGTATATCCGTGGGGAGAAGAAATAGGATGGTTTCGAGAGCTTTAGTTGGGGTGGAGGGAAGGGCTCCGCTAATAAGCATGGAAGCCATTCGCTGCACTCTAGTTAATTTGCTCTTATTGGTTTCGAGTTCCAGTGCTGGCCACCATATGGTGACTGCATAGAAGAGAATAGGTCGCACTACCGCTGTGTACAGCCAATGGACGATTTGGGGGTCTTGCCTATCGCTGATTTACATGCGTAAAGTGCTAACATGGCTTTTTGGGATCGTACTTCTACGTTCCGTTTCCAGTTTAGTTTTCTGTCTAGAATAACACCAAGGTATTTTACCTCGGTAGAGAGTTTAATCTCCTTCCCATTTATGGACGGAAGTTTGAATTCAGGTATCTTATGTTTGCGGGTAAACAGAACCATTTCCGTTTTCTCAGAGCTGACACTGAGCCCGCATTTCAGAGACCAGGTTTTTACAATGTTGAGTGCATTTTGCAAAAGGTCGCTCAGCACCGGTATATGCTTGCCAGTCGCTGCCAGGGCGATGTCATCAGCGTACGCAATGACCTGGCAACCCGTGTGCTGAAGTTTAGAGAGCAGGGTGTTCACCGTTAGGTTCCAAAGCAGAGGAGACAAACCTCCACCCTGGGGTGTTCCCCTACCTAGTTATCGATGAATTACCCATTTCAGAAATAATGGCTCTTCTACTAAGAAGAAGTTCGACAAACCTCTAGCAAGTAAATTACGCCTTCCACATTTCAGTTATATATCTACTAGGGTTTCTGAGATATTTATCACTTATAAAACTTTTAGAATTTATCCATTCATAAGTGGGTGTGGCACCGCCCATTTTCGAGAATTTCAGTTTATTTCTTTATAACGGCGTAAGCTTATTGCATGGATGGAATTTCATCCATTATCACTTTTTGTGTGTTTTTCGATTTATACTATATAGGGAAAGTGGGCGTGGTCATCATCCAATTTCGCCTATTTTCAATACCAACCTTCCCTGTCTAGTTAGGAGCCTCTGTACCAAATTTCATCAAAATATTTCAATTTTACTGCGTACAGTTCAGTATAATAATTTGTGAGAAAATGTGCTAAGTCCACCTAAAAAAAACAAAATTATAGAAAGAAAATGTGCTAAGTCTTAAAGAAGCCCATAACTTTGGACAAGCTTTATATTAAAACGTGCCGATAACTGGTATTTTAGCACGACCATCTGAGGAAGAAAACTGCATTTTCAGATTTTTAAAATAGTAACAACAAAAAAAGTTAGGAGGTTTTTTGCCTCTCCTGAAAAGTTACCACAAATGGACTTAGCACGTTTGCTCACGAAGCCAACGATATAAGAAATTATGTGCATAAGTACGTACATGCAAACGAAAATCAAATTAAATATGCATATGGCTGTAAATACTGAATGCCGAAGCCAGCTTCAAATTCGCATACAAATTTGATGTGAAAAATAAAAAAAAGTGTTTTGCTAGCTTTTTTTTTCAATTTAAGTCTGAAAATAAGCAATTGATTTCTCCTTAGAGAAAGCGAGAAAACAAGCTATGTTATTCTGTTTTGAAAGCCCCGTAAAAGCTAATGTGTGGGAACGTTAAAGCATGCTCACTGTGCTGTGATTGGCTGTGCCAGGCGCGGATCCAGGATTTCGGCAAGGGGGGAGGGGGATTTTGAACATTTCTTTTTTGGAAGATGTTTTTTAAGGGCAGACGCTGGTGAAAATATGGACTAATACCACCTACTATTATTATTCTATATACTAGTTGCGCCATTTCCCGCACCTTAAAAACACCAAACTCAAAACCCTCCAAATTAACAATATGTATGCCATCACATAAAGTGCAGGAGATTTCAACTGAAGTTCTAAATAACATGTAACGTATGTATGTATGTATATTTTTGCATTGGTACGTGCGAGTGATGGTATTGGTGGCAAATTGATCATCAATCTCACTTACCCTTGCATTTAAAGCCAAAATAAATAAGAATATATCGCTAGCTTAGAGTGCAAACTGTGTAAGTCCATTTTTATGAAAAAGTGTTTTTAAGTGTAGAAAGCTAGAAAAATTAAATACGCACCACGCTAAACAAGTCTGTGATACTTGTCATATTTCTAGTCGTTGTTATTCAGTGATACGCAAATTGTGTAAGTCCAAAAAGAGAAGAAAATTGTGTAAGTCCAAAGTTTTTATATCAAGGGTGCTCAACGCTCTCGTATTGAATGGGGAAACTCCAATACATCTACAAAAATTTATTAGTGCACTCAGAAAAAATTTGTGTTAGATTTAAAAAAAGTTACAAACTACAAGTAAATTTTATTGTACCATTGGAAAATTTTGCATACAACATACATATGTACAATATTTACAACATATTTTATTTATACAAATGTATCTACATATATATTAAATTAAGATATGAACTCGTGCATATAAAAAAAAATATATCTACATATTATATAATAAGAATAAGTGATAAGTTTACTCAAGGCTGTTTATTAAATTGTCAATATTTATTGTCGAATCAGAGGTGGATAATTGCAGAATTGCTTCCAAATGCTTTTGTGATAAAAGGTTTCTTTGGTTTGTTTTGATGAACTTAAAGCTTTTTCGCAAATATAAGTGCTGCCGAACATGGATAAGTATTTAAAATTTCATTTCTTATGAGTGGATACTTGTCATATTTTATTTCTGTCATATATATAACTTACCTTAATAATTAATTTATATACGTACCTATAATTAATTAGCATAGACTGCGAATCGCAATAATATTTCAGCAAAAAAGCTCTAATTCCTATTCTTCTTACTAAAATCTACTTTTATTTTTCTTCAAATAATTTGAAATACACTTTTGCCACACATTTTTCAATATTAACTAGAATTTTTTTTCAGTTTTTTCGTTTGCCTACAAATCGCACCCTAAATCAAAAAATTGCACAACTCAAAATTTTTTGAATCCATGAATAACGTCTTTAGGGACTGCTAAATGTTAGTCTCCTCCCAGCAAGAGTCTTCTTCATTACCCAAGGTTTTACTTCAAACCTTCGTTTGTAAAGAAAAAGGTTTTCTTGCATTTCTTCTATTTCTTTTATATTTATTTGGGTTTTGAGTTACGTCGCTTTTCAATTCAAGAATTCAATTTTTTCAAAAAAATTTTATTTTCAATTTGTTAGTGTAATTTTCAATTTCATATGGGAAGGGCGACGCCAACGTAGCTTTATATGGGAAGGGCGAAGCTAACGTAGCTTCGCCCTTCCCATAAGAAACTCAATCACATTCATTTGAAATTTTTTATACCTGTGGGCATATGGCAGGGGAAGATTTTATTTTTATATTCATTGGGCGAATTTTTATCTGTGCCTATGTCTGGGGGAAAAACAAAAACAAATGTGATTCAAGGGCATAGGCATGAGCATCTATGTTTTATATGAACAGAAAATTTTTTTTCATTTTGAAATTTTTTTATTTTGTGTTTTTTGTCTCTCCTACAAAGTTTGAAAAATGGACTTACACAATTTGCACTCTAAGCTAGCAATATGTATGTAGTACTTTTTGGTTATATTTATATTTTTAATAGAATTTTTACTTTATTTAAGTTCTTGTTTTTATATACTCAAATTTTAAAAGGTTAATTTAAACAAGAATTGCGAAATGCCTCTGAAAAAGGCAATTTCTCCAACGATTCAGACATTTCTGACCAAATTAATTCTGTACAATCCCGATAAAAATAGGTATAAGAAAGAAAAGAAAATAAATTTGCGATTTGGCAATTTGCGAATAGCATTTGACAAATTTGATTTTATGCACGTGTTATGTGGTGTGCCCAGTATGCATGAATAAAATATATATTTTTTTATTCATTTTTAAATATTTTTTTAATTTTTAAATAAATAAAAAAAAAAACAAAAAAAATACAAGCCACAGGCGAATCAAAGGCGCTACAGTAACGCCAACGAGCCATTTACATTGTGCATGTCAAACACCCAAAACACCCCCCCGTGGATCCGCCACTGGGCTGTGCAAACAAATACACATTGAGAGGTGGATTGGTGGTGTATTTGCGCTATTTTCTTGCGCGGAACACAATTGCGACGGGTCGATGGAAAACGGGCCAACGGGTAGTGAACACCTGATATTTTCCGTCGGAAAATCCGTCCGGGCACACACAATTGTGGCGGAAACTGATTTGACACAGGATCCACTAAATAATGGTAGTCGCAAATAGATTAATGCCAAACATGTGCACTCTTGTGTCAAAAGGCACAACAACCAACCAACAGTCGACCAAGAAGAGGGAGCATGTTTTTATGTGGTATGACCACGAACTATATGGATCCAGATTTGACACAAAAAATCAACTCTGATAATTTCACCCGTCGAAAAAATTAGAAATGGATCTAATAATTTTACCGCCGGAAAATTGACCGCCGGAGGAATTTCCGTTGCTGCCGCAATTCTGCGCAACAACGTAAATTTCTGTGTGTTTTAATTTTGACAGCGGCTGCCCGTCGCCCGTTATCCGTTGACCCGTCGCAATTGTGTTCCGGGCATTAGAAGGCTGTTAGGCGCCGAATGTTACAGTGGGGGCTATATTATTCAGGACTTAAATAGTAAACACATTTAAAACGTAAAATAACCAGATTTTAAAGAAATTCGTAATATGAATTGAACGAAAATATGTACGCAAGCCGAGCTTCTCGGCTTGTATGAAGCGACCGCCTCTGGTGGTTACGCTTAAATCGATGATTATAGCGCACATACACAACATAACACATTATTACCCCGAAACCTCGGCGTGCTTGTTTCACCCAGCGAATTTGATCGATGTGAGAGATCGAAAATTCTCTCACTCGTCGGAGTGCAAAACAACAATTACACGTTGCTAGTCGAGTATCGTCGCAGGGTGATAAAAATGAATTCTTTTAGTGTCGGCTAAAAATCAGTACAAAATCCAAAAAATCAGTATTTCTTAAGGTTTTTAATACCATCAGTACGGGCCACGAAAAATCAGTATTGTACTTATCAAATCAGTACGTCTGGCAACCCTAATCCAACTAGAAAAGAAATTTCCTTCACATATTTGGATACAATTTATAACGAGGTAAGTATGGACATTGCTCTGCAACTGAAAGCAGCAAATTTTTTACATATTCAATGTGATGGATGGAGTAACCAGGGACTTGTAACAAAACTCGTAACGAAACGAAACTCTCGTTTCTGGCGTTTCTGTTCCAAGAAACATTAAAGGATATAAACTAAATTCGAAACCAAAAGATTGTAACGTTTCAATAAGTAACAAAACATGTAACGAATTATTTTTGTTCCTTGTAACAGAAACAGAAACAAAACTCCTTTGTAACAAAAGTCGTAACAAAACTCCGAAACGTTTCCAGCAGAAACAAAACCTGTAACGAAACTAAATTAATTTTGTTCCTTGTAACAAAATCCGTAACGAAACTAAATTAATTTTGTTTCTCAGAAACAAAATTAATTTCGTTTCTGTCTCAGAAACAAAATTAATTTTGTTCCTTGCAACAAACACAAAACCAGAAACGAAATTAATTTTGTTTCTCAGTGGCAAAACTATAAAAATTATTATGTATAATACTATTTGCCGTACATTAGGATGGACTTTTTATTTTTAGGTATATAATATATATATGTATACCTGTGGCATTTTGATGTGCAAACATCTTTGCTGTAGCTACGAGTAATTTCGAAAAACAGGTAAAGTTTACGCGTATCTAATGAAAAGTTTTGGGCAGGGCTTCTAGAGGGAGCCCTATTCTTTATGATTCCTAGGTCGGGTCGCGAGATATGGGTCAAAACGAGGACCCGGATGATCTTGTGTGTTTCTGAGTAATATTGGTATCTAATGAAAGGTTTTGAGTAGGACTTCTACACGGAGCCCCGAGATATGGGTGAAACGTGGATCCGAATGATCTTGTATGTTTCTGAGCAAAACAAAACAAATCAAAATCAGAAATCAAAAATCAAAAATTAAAAATCAAAAACCAAACACCGAAACAAACAAAACAAACAAAAACAACAAAATGTAGCAGAGACAATGGCAACAAAAAATTATAAAAACGATAGTCGCATTTTAATCGATAGAAAACCAGTGAAAAAATGAATAAGGGAAAGGGAATAAAAGTCCTATTTCGAAACTGATTACACATCAATGTTCATGAGTACTCCTTACTCACGTTTCCTTTTTTTTAACTCAACTGGAGTTAGGAAAATATGTGAAAATTTACTAAGGCGAAATTAAAAAAAAAAAACCTTATAATTTGCTTTATTAACTAATACCTATTAGAAACTTGTTTCGGACTATAATTGGCTGCGAGAAATGATAAATTGACAGAAATGTAATAAAGCTTGATTAATTAAGCAAACACAAAAAAAAAAAAAAACGCAAGTCGGATATCCCATTATCCATACGAAACGATATTACACCTGCCAAAGCATCCTGTACTGCTTCGACGTCTTATAAAAATCATGATGATGAAGAAATTGCACTACAAAGTAGTCTGAATGAGCTATTATTAGAAAATTAAATATTTCTTGACTTTATCGTAAGGGACAAAAGCAAATTTTACAGGAGAGCATTTTTTTTTGTTTTTTTTTCACTGTTTTTTACTGGTATATTTAAATGAAATTGAACACGCGTTTAGATGGTTGATTAATATATTGAACCTGATATCTTTTTTCTTGAAAAAATTTGCAGTTTGCGAAAAAATCATAATTTTGTCCCTTACTATAATTTCGCTCTCAATGTTTTATGAGCGTATTTGAATAAATGTCCCTTACGATAATATTTAAAAAATATAAGTGCCTTATTCCATACTTTAGTTGGTTGCCACAGACATACCTAAAAATAACAAGTCCATCCTAATGTTCTGCAAATATAGTTTTTCTACTGAGAAACAAAATTAATTCCGTTTCTGGTTTTGTTTTTGTTGCAGGGAACAAAATTAATTTTGTTTCTGGTTTTGTTTTTGTTGCAAGGAACAAAATTAATTTTGTTTCTGGTACTGAGAAACAAAATTAATTTAGTTTCGTTACGGATTTTGTTACAAAGAACAAAATTAATTTAGTTTCGTTACAGGTTTTGTTTCTGCTGGAAACGTTTCGGAGTTTTGTTACGACTTTTGTTACAAAGGAGTTTTGTTTCTGTTTCTGTTACAAGGAACAAAATTAATTTAGTTTCGTTACAGGTTTTGTTTCTGCTGGAAACGTTTCGGAGTTTTGTTACGACTTTTGTTACAAAGGAGTTTTGTTTCTGTTTCTGTTTCGTTACTTAGCAGTGTAACAGAAACCGAAACCGAAACGCGTTACAAGTCCCTGGGAGTAACACTCGTAATGAAGGTGTTGTAAACTTTCTCATTTCAAAGCCAGAAACTGTATTTGTAAAAAGTCTGCCAACACAGGCCAACCGGCATACAGCTAACTATTTATCACAGGAAATTATTGAAATCATGAAGGAATACGGCGAACAAAAGTTGTTCGTGTTAATTGGTGACAATGCTGCAAATATGTAATAGTAAAAGAAGCCCACCGGTTTCACCAACTCCGTCTAACGCTTACCGGAGGTCCAATTCGAAAATGCCATTAATTCTTCACTAGAAGGTATCCAAGAATACATCCCTTCAACTTCAACGGGAATCACGCACTCTACCCGATATGAGTTTTTATCGGATACTGCTAGCGAAAACGATTATGACTAAATTCATGTATAATTTCATTTGTCACTAAGAATCTATTTCATACTAAAAAATTAAATTCTTTCTTAATTCTGGTTTATACCCACATTTTGGGTAAATACCCAGGTACTTGGGTATTTACCGGTAAATATCCAATTTACCATTTGGGTATTTACCCGTCCCATCACTAGTTAAGCCACATTCTATTGACAAAAAGATAAGCTATCAACGAAGAAAATCCATGGTGAAAAAGAAAAGATATAGGCGATCGTGTAGGTACAGTGTTAGTGTGTGTATTATAATTTATGAAGCTTGGAAATGCTTTGAACCGAACCAAATTTCAAAATAAAAACGGTTCGATTCGTGGTTTGGTTCAAAGACTAAAAAAACGCTCTACACTTTTCCAGATTGAAATCAGGAAACTCCAATTGTATTTCAGAAAACGTAATTGAATTTCAGAATTGATAATTGGATTTCAGAAATTGTCATTTGGATTTCAGAAATGGTTATTGGATTTCAGATTGTGTGAACTGGATTTCAGAAAACTAAAATTGGATTTCAGAATATTCAATTGGAATTCAGAATGTGTGAATTGAATTTCAGAAATTGTCAAGTGGATTTCAGAAAATACTTTTCGAACTGTTTTTGCCATGTAAGTAGATGATTATTTACATGTCTTATTTTGAATTGTACCTGTAGCAGTGGTGCCAGATTGAGGGAAATTTCCCTTTTTGAGGGATATTTCACTGCAAAATTTTTAATGAGGGAAAAAAGGGACATTTTGTTGTCGTCCATATAAAAAAAGGGATTTTTTGGTTGCAGAACTTTTTACATATCTACATATGTATAATTTATAATATAACTTAAAATAAGCAAATCTCACACTGAAAAACTCCTAAGAGAATTTCAGAAATATTTCGGCGTAGAAGCAAAAAAATTTCTTAAACCTGCAAGCACACGTTGGCTTTCTTTACATCTTTGTATCGAAAGAATTTTGGAGAATTGGGAGCCACTTAAAAGCTATTTTCGCCTGGCATCATTTGAAGATAAGCGTAAAAAAACAGAAACTATTTATGAAAAATTGGAAAGAATTCAAAACAAGGCTTATTTTAGGCTTTTTAAGTACGTTCTTAACTTCTTCAATGAATTTAATGCATTGTTCCACAGCCGAAATTTACTTATACACCGACTAGGGCAAGAAACTAAGACACTTGTGTTGAGAATTGCAAGAAATTTCTTAAAACCCGACTTTTTTACAATTCCGTGGGAATAACAGCTAAAAGTTTTGGAACTTCCAACTCCATATTTACTTTACATGCATAACGTTTACACGTTGGTTATGAATGCAAAGATATTTTGTCAAATTTAAATTTGGAGGATTGTATTAAAAAAAAGTGTTTGCACTTTATGAAGCTTCTACTTTTCAGATAATATCACGTTTTCCATTTGACGGTGTTTTCGAAGAATTGCAGTTTTTAGATCCCGATATTGTTTTTGATTTCTCTGATTTCTCTAAAAACAATCGTGTATCACTTCTTGCTCTAACTAAAAAATTAAATCTTAACCCTGATCTCACAGAATCGGAATACAAAGGTATTTGTATGGTTTTAACCGAAACACCAAAAAAACGATTTAAAAAAATTACCTGTTGATGTAATGTGGAGTAAAATAATAAACTTTAAAAACTATAATGACGTTTTGTTTCATAATCTTACGCAATTGGTTGAAATAGTACTCACGCTGAATCAGAAAGAATATTTTCAATTGTAACGGATGTTAAAAGCGAAACAAACTATCTAGTGATATGTTATATAGTATAAATAAAATAATACTAGTATTCTTTAAGCTGTCTCAAGTCACTAATAGAGACTTTTGGAGACTTTTTCGTGGTGAGATTGATTTTGAGACAAATTGCTATTCTGTAAGCGAGCTCACTTCTCAAGTCTCAAAAAATACGTCACTAATTAGTGACCTAGTGGCGAGGAGGTCACAAAATAAAGAAAACATTGAGGTGAACTAAATAAAGCGTCAAAATTTATAAAAACTTACAAATTTGTTTGCTCTTTGCTTGTTCGCTTGCTATTTTCTGCAATAAAACAAGTTTATTTGTATGAAGTTAGCAAAATAATAAAATTTTGCTGGTTTTGCTAACTTACCCCCTTATTATGGATTGTCATACGATAGCTATCGGCCGCTTGCAAGCGTATCGTATAAAATGAGTTTCCATATTATGAATTCCACACGCCCGCTAGGTGCACTATCGTGAATGACATTTGTTTAGGGTTCAATTAGTTATGCGTTAACTTTATTTCCAGTTACAGTCTATCGGGTTTCACACGATAGAAATTATTTCGTAATACGAAGTACCCGACTGCAAGCGTTTAGCGTGTATCGTATTAATTCGTAATAGGCCCCTTACTCTTTTCCGCCATTTCGATCAAGTGTAAATAGTGATGATATACGATATTTATCGATATTTCAATATTTCGCGTTACATGCTTTTTTTGCGAATCGGTTCAGATAAAACACTCATAAAACATTATATTCACAACTATTTTTATAAGTGGTAAGTAGTAATGATACGCTTTATTTTTTAATGCAATATATTGGTCATGAATTCATTTCCAAAACGTATTTTCGTATGTAATCGATTAGTGAGTATTCGTTAAATTATTTTGTTATCTCAAACAGTCTCAGTACATTTTCATCACAGTCTTTGTTGAAATTTTTAGTGACTGCCGGTTACTGAATACCAAAAATGGCTCAAGTCACTAAAAATGTCTCATGTCTCAAATCTCAAATTTAGTGACTTGAGATGAGACGGAGTTACAGAATTCGCCTATAAGAGTTGCCTTCCAATCCAAAAATATCAATTGCTTCAACTTTAAAATCAACAAAAATTGTATCCACTTGCACAATACAAATAATTTGTACCACTGAAGGGTTAAAACAAGTAAAAGCGCGGCTGTCTTCGGCCGTACCGAAGACTTCATACCTTTCATGAGTGGGGAAATGAAAAGTTACCTATGTATGTACATAGCCGGATTAAGTTTAATTTATAATTTTAATTCTGTGGGTTCATTTACGGAAAGATTTATTAGAAAAAATGGTGTCTTGGCTATTTAAATGGAGGAGTTATACACCAAAATGTTCATATCTGAACAATCGGTTGTATGGGAGCTATATGTATTTACGGTAATCCCGTTTGGGCCCATATGTGTACAAATACTTCAAAATTTCACACCGTTAGCTGTTAAAATGGAGGAGTTATACACCCAAAAGTGCATATCTGAACAATCGGTTGTATGGGAGCTATATGTTATAGTGGTCCGATCTTGACAATTTTCGGTAATCCCGTTTGGGCCCATATGGGTACAAATACTTCAAAATTTCACGCCGTTAGCTGTTAAAATGGAGGAGTTATACACCAAAATGTCCATATCTGAACAATCGGTTGTATGGGAGCTATATGTTATAGTGGTCCGATCTTAACAATTTTCGGTAATCCCGTTTGGGCCCATATGTGTACAAATACTTCAAAATTTCACACCGTTAGCTGTTAAAATGGAGGAGTTATACACCAAAATGTGCATATCTGAACAATCGGTTGTATGGGAGCTATATGTTATAGTGGTCCGATCTTGACAATTTTCGGTAATCCCGTTTGGGCCCATATGGGTACAAATACTTCAAAATTTCACGCCGTTAGCTGTTAAAATGGAGGAGTTATACACCAAAATGTCCATATCTGAACAATCGGTTGTAGGGGAGCTATATGTTATAGTGGTCCGATCTTGACAATTTTCAGTAACCCTGTTTGGGCCCATATGGGTACAAATACTTCAAAATTTCACGCCGTTAGCTGCTAAAGTGGAGGAGTTATACACCAAAATGTGTATATCTGAACAATCGGTTGTAGGGGAGCTATAGGTTATAGTGGTCCGATCTTAACAATTTTCGGCAATCTCGTTTGGGTCCATATGGGTACAAATACTTCAAAATTTCAGGCCGTTAGCTGTTAAAATGGAGGAGTTATACACCAAAATGTGTATATCTGAATAATCGGATGTTGTGGAACTATATGTTATAGTGGTCCGATCTTGACAATTTTCGGTAACCTTGTTTGGGCCAAAATGGGCACGTCTATTTCAAAGTTTCATGTCCTTAGCTGTATAAATGGGGAAGTTATGCACAAATTACATCAAAAAATTTCATGTATATCTGAATAATCGGTTGTTTTCTATATGTTATAGTGGTCCGATTCGGCCGGTTCCGACAAATGATCAGCTGCATATAACAACATACCTGTATTCCGAATTTCATTCAGATATCTCAAAAACTGAGGGACTAGTTTGCGTTCACACAGACGGACGGACGGACAGACGGACAGACGGACATGGCTTAATCGACTCAGCTCGTGATTCTGACCATATCGGTATATATTTTGGTGGGTCCCCCACGCTTCCTTCTGGTACTTTCGACAAAAATTTTTTGGCACAAAGTTATAATACCATTTCATTCTCATGAAAGGTATAAAAACTGTATTTGACTGTTATATATTCTTATATTACTGAAATAAATGCTTTAATTTCGGTGGGAATTTGGTGGGATTTTTTTATTTAAAATGTGGGAAATTACGGATTTTTTTCCAATTTCTGTGGGAATTTTAGCGGAGATTATCTGGCATCACTGATCTGTAGCACATAACTTAAGTATATAAATTTATAACGTGAATTGAGCTTACAAATTATTTTCCAACTTTACGAAATAAAGTTTATGATATCTGAAATCCAATTGACGCCTTCCCAAATCGAATTGCCTATTTCTGAAATCCAATTCATACATTCTGAAATCCAACTACCTATTCTGAAATCCAAATTATGTTCTCTGAAAGCCAATTGCCTATTCTGAAATCCAATTAACAGGTTCTGAAATCCAGAACTATTCTTAAATCCAAATGGCAAATTCTGAAATACAATTACCTATTCTGAAATTCAACTGGCGTTTTCTGATTTCAATCTGAAAAAGGTGTAGATACCCGGGTATCGAGCAATTCAAACAGGTCGAATTTGTTTGAAGCCCGTTTGTTGTTCAAATGCCCGTACACCAAACCTGTTAAATAATGATTATTAATCGTAATGATTACCGGCTTGATTGATTATTTTTTCAACGGTCCAATTAATGATTGATTACCCATTGTTTTCAAATTTTAATGATTATTTTGCAATTACCATTAAAAAAAATCAAAAAAAAAAAAATATCAAAAAAAAAGAAAAATAACACTGCTCTACAGCCAAAAAATACTCTGAACGCGACCATCCTATCTATATGTAAAATCGGTCGGTGATTCCGAAAATCGGGTTCATTTTTAATTCTATGGGAAGGTTTTTGAGATATCGGCAATTTACCGTTATTTGGCCGATGGCTCCACTTAATCCTGAATGTCTCTTTAACTCAGTGAGCTATCTTCCTTGAAGTAACACCAAACGAAAGAAAATTAAATTTCCTTTTCATGGCTCCTATAACATTTTTCCCTAACTCTTATAGTTTCTGAAATATTGACGATTAAATTTGAATTTTTTCGATTTTTTACGATTTTTTGAAGAAAAAATTGACTTTGTCAGGCAATATCTTTAAAACCAATGTTTTCATCTACGGTTTTACTCCTTTGTCTGAAGCTCCGTTCCATTACCAAAAAAATAAGCTATCAACGAAGAAAATCCATGGTAAAATGGAAAAGATATAGGCGATCAAGTAAATACAGCCAAGTCGCGCAATTCCTCTGGACGGGTATATTCTATGCATGTTGTACCAATACCTACACATCTGCAGTAGCAGCACGTTGGCAGCGCAGTAGATACAAGCCCATTTACGGGTATAACATGCATAGAATATACCCGTGCAGAGGCATTGCGCGACATGCCTGTATCTACTTGATCGAATATAACTTTTCCATTTTAGCATGGATTTTCTTCGTTGATAGCTTATCTTTTTCCCAATAGAATGGAGCTTCACGTAAAGGAGTAAAACCGAAGGTGAAGACATTGGTTTTAAAGATATTGCCTGACAAAGTCAATTTTTTCTTCAAAAAATCGTAAAAAATCGAAAAAATTCAAATTTCAGAAACTATAAGAGTTAGGGAAAAATGTTATAGGAGCCATGAAAAGGAAATTTAATTTTCTTTCGTTTGGTGTTACTTCAAGGAAGATAGCTCACTGAGTTAAAGAGACATTCAGGATTAAGTGGAGCCATCGGCCAAATAACGGTAAATTGCCGATATCTCAAAAACCTTCCCATAGAATTAAAAATGAACCCGATTTTCGGAATCAGCGACCGATTTTACATATAGATAGGATGGTCGCGTTCAGAGTATTTTTTGGCTGTAGAGCAGTGTTATTTTTCTTTTTTTTTGATATTTTTTTTTTTTGATTTTTTTTAATGGTAATTGCAAAATAATCATTAAAATTTGAAAACAATGGGTAATCAATCATTAATTAATATAGGAGCCATGAAAAGGAAATTTAATTTTCTTTCGTTTGGTGTTACCTCACGGAAGATAGCTCACTCTGTTAAAGAGACAGTCAGGATTAAGTGGAGCCATTGGCCAAATAACGGTAAATTGCCGATATCTCAAAAACCTTCCCATAGAATTAAAAATGAACCCGATTTTCGGATTCAGCGACCGATTTTACATATATATAGGGTAGTCACGTCCAAAGTACATACAACAAATTTCATTTTGTGATCCAGTGTAATCATAAAAAATCAAAAATAATCAAAAAAAAGATATTTTGATTGTTGTTGATTATTTATGATTTTTTTTTTTATTTTATGATTTTTTTTAATTTTTATCAATATCGTTTAAAGAAATATGCACATTTGTACGTATGCAGGTATGTATATAGCCTTTTAAGGCAGACTCACGACGGTAGCTTGATGGTAGTAACGGGGGGTTCGATACGATGAGCGTAGGTGGTGTAGTGCGGTTAAAGTCCCACACTAACAAGATAAGGGCTCTATATGCTTCCTCCTCGTATATTTGTGCAGAGAGGCATACACATTTATACATATCTTACAAGCTTGGAATTATTGTTAATTTGTCATTGACCGTACATGGTACGATGCACGTTTATATCATATTATTTATCTTTATGAAAAATTGTTTAAAGTGGCCAAATCAAACATTTTAGTGTAACATTCGCTGTTGTACTAACTCATAAATTGGGCTTTAATACAGAAGTTCTCGTAGTTAGGTATATATACAATGAAAAGCAACTAATATTGCGGCTGTCTTCGACTGTATCGAGACTTTATGACATTCATGAATGAGGAAAAGAAACGATACATAGTCTCATTTTCATTAATTTATACGGTGAATTATGTGTGTTATTTATAGAGATGTTATAGTTCAAAATGTCTATATCTGAACAATCCGTTGTATGGGACCTATATGTTATAGTGGTCCAATTTCTCTTAAGAAGTCACCCAAGTACCAAATTTCAAGTAGAAAATGAGGGATTAGTTTGCGTTTATACAGACGAACTGATGGGCATGGCTTAAACGACTCAGCTCATGATCCTCATCATAGCGGTTATATTTTGGTGGATCTGTCATGCCTCCTTCTGCATTTCCGCTCAAAGTTATAACACCATCTCATATGAGTATAAAAAGAAGGGTATAAAAACTTTGTTATAATTGTACTCTATGTTAGTCAATCAAATGTGCTTGGAGTTTTACTTTAAAATATACGTATGTATGTATGTACATTAGAGCGTATCGCAAAAAAAGTTCGCCGTGCGATCAGTGATGGGGCAGATGGATTCATTGCTGTGAGAGTGTAGGCTACTTTGCTGTCTCTTATATTTTTCGCTTGTTTTATTGCACGCTTTATTGCCATTTGGTATTCTTCCGTTGGGTCTTTTCTCTTCACTCGGCAGCCCATTTCTTTGATTAGTTGACCTGTTTTTGCGGTGTATTCCTCTTCCTCCATTAGCACAGTTGTATTTCCTTTGTCTGTTTCACACTTCATCAATTTTTTCAAAAAAGGAAAAATTCTTAATTTCATATAAGTTGTATTTATTTTTCATCATACGCCATACCGTTTCAGCCCTAGTTATTGCCCTATTGTATTCTTTTAAAAGGCAGAAATATTACGTACTTACATACGTTCCGACATTGTTCCTCAAATAGGATTATTTGGGAATTTATATTCGTCTTCGCATGCCTACTACATAATAAAGCAGTATACGATTTGCTATGTTGCAAATAGATTTACGTAAAGATAATCTCTGTCATAATCAGAATTCTTTATTCGCTCTTCCCTGTCCTTATACTGAACCAAGAAATGAATCTTCCCCAGGTGTAGGAAGAGTTTGTATCCGTATCTAGTACGAAAAACTTCGAACGAGCCAAGGTCTATACAAATTTTGTACTTCTAAATTTGTCGACATTTTTATTAGTGCAGTTGTCGCTGTAGAATACACAATGACTTGGATACACCTGTCCCCATATTTACTGCAGGGTTACGTACTTTAATATGCGTTCACATACATTTGTACAAACAAACTTTATGCCTCTCTGACCAAACATGCATGCCTACCTGAATACTTATGTGCATGCATATCCAAATTTCTTTACAACAATATTGAAAAAAATCAAACAAAATGAAAAAAAATCAAAAAAAAATCAAAAAAAATCATAAAAAATCAAAAAAAATCAAAAATAATCATAAAAAATCAAAAATAATCAAAAACAATAAAAAAAAATTATTTTGATTATTTTTGATTTTTTATGATTATTTTTGATTTTTTTTAATGGTAATCATTAAAATTACTTTTTTTCTGCAAAAGAATTAAAATAATGATTACCAATTAAAAAACAAAACAATTTAATTGACTACTAATCCTAATCGGAATTTAACAGGTCTGCCGTACACACATTCGAGCATTCGCGCTTACAAGCAGAAAAAATGTGTATAAGGAAAAAAAATGCATATAAAGCAGTGTTTGATTTTCATATGCACGCGTGCGGGAGCTTTTTATAGCTTTCACACCGACAGCCTCACACCGACGAGTCAAAGCACTTCGTTCACGCACAGAAACTTTGCAAATTCAGCATTGAGCTGTTGAGCTGGCAGGTTGTGTTGCTCGAGCAGTCTCTGAATGCTTGTAAATGATTGTGTGTTAGGGCTGGTTTTTTATTTGAATTATTTTACATAATATTTTTATTAGGAATCATTATTTTGCATTTCGTATCATATTTTTTATTTTATTTTTTTTTGTTTGTGGTTTTTTGTGAAGCTAATAATAAAAATACTATCCATTTGTAAATTAAAAATTTTAGTTTTCGACAATGATTGAGTTTCTTTTGCGTGTAGCCAAGAGATTTTGTGCTTTTAACACATGCACAATGTTTGAAAGTATTAGTGTGATAATCCCTGATTTACAAGCATTCAGAGACTGCTCAAGCAACACAACCTGCTAGCTCAACAGCTCAATGCCAGCCTTGGGCACCACTACACTCAAGCCATTACTAAAAAATTAGTGTGTGTTGGTGCGCCTACTGTAGGATAAAGTGAAAAATTACTAAAAATAATCAGTCTGCATGCAGATGTTGAGCAAGCCGGGTCATGCGCGCACGCTTCGCGAAATTATGAAACAACGTACGTATACACATACATATGTATTTGTGTACCCACGTTATATGCAAAACTTCTCGTAGTTTTGCTTGTTCTTTGGCATCTGCAAATAGAATAAAATAATTTCAAGCGACGATCATCTGCCGACCACTTGCTTTCACGCCAGTCGAAGGCAAACTGATTATTTTTCCTAACCGACCAGCGTTGCCACTTTGGTTACTTCTTACCAAAATTGGTTAGAATTTTTTCGTTTGGTTACGTGGTTACTTTCGGTCGATTTTGGTTACATTCAAAGTCCATGTACTCATGGTTACATTAAATTTTTAAGAATACACTTTTAATTTTTCCAAACTGTAAATTTTATAGTATAAAATATTTCTTATCCAATGTTTTGTTGTAGTTTTTTTTATCAAATTCCAAATAATTTTTTGTTGTGAGTAAATGGAACAAAATAATCAACAATTTCCAGCGAATGTTAAGTGTATATCTCTTTCGCGAAATGAATGAAAATGCAACAGCTTTCAAAGGGTCTCAGTGGTCGAATGTGTAATAGCGTTCGCACATTGCGGCTGAAGATGGAATGTACCACGGGTTCGATCTTCGTGAGGAGCATCCACTTCCGAAAAGGGTGCTAATGATAGAAAATAGGGTTTCGTTAAATAGCTATAGGTACTCAACATTCGTTGGACATAGTTGTTGAAATTTTTCCATTCCCAACAATAAAAAAATTAAATTAAATAATTTTCGTGCTAAGCACTAAAAAGCTGTTAAGTCCAAATAATTTATTTGACAGGGGCCAGCGACCACATTAGAAATAAATCTATTTCGTCGGGCGACTTTCGTTAGCTTTTTGGTTCTGTTCATTCCCATATCTGGCCGTGTTTTTAAATGTTGATAGAACGCTGCAACCGGGTGATATTTCGCTCGACGTTGGATCTATTTAAGGCTTAAAGATGTAAAACAATTGATATATGTATTTTAGCTTTTGTTAACCGTATATATTGTTTTGCTTCCAAATAAATAGCCCTAATATTAATGGGACATATGCCTATATTATTAATTTATTTTGGTTACTTCTTTCTAGTTTTGGTTACTTTTATTTTGTATTTTGGTAAATTTAAAATTTTTTAAGTGGCAATGCTGTAACCGACGATCGCCAAGTCCCATCGTAAGCGCTCGTTTTACGCTCTTTATTTGTCTGTAGTAGGGACAATCGGTGTGTATATGTACACGGGCGCTTACTCTCATTTAGCAGGTGCTAAGATTTTGCCCAAGGCTGCTCAATGCTGACTGCACAGAAATTTGCAAAATTTCTGCGCGTGAACGAAGTGCTTTGTCTCGTCGTTGTGAGACTATCGGTGTGAAAGCTATAAAAAGCTCATCCACGAGTGGATAGGATTTGCAAATCATTGCTTTATATCAGGGATTATCGCATTAAGGGTGCGTTTATGTCGGAGCAATATATAGAATAGCTGTGCGTGATATACGCTTATCGGAATAGCGCTATTGAGTGTTTATGTCGGAGCAGTGATAAGAGCAATAGTAGCGAAGAGGTCAATAAGCGGAGGTAATAGCGATGTTCGACCAAAGCATATCGCATGTTTTATGCAATAGGGATTTAACTCAAAAAAAATTTTTTTTTGGGAAAACGTAAATAAACTTTTATAATTTCAAATAGTTTCCTTCTACGGCTAACTACAAAATCACTTTTATTTCCGCCATTTTTATCTTTTTGAGTATTTTATAAGACTAGACTCAAAGGCACGACCCAGTTATTGAACAATATGGCAAAATCCCAGAAATCGAAAATTTCGAGTTAAATCCCTATTGCATAAAACGGGCGATATAGCGCTATTGAGTGTTTATGTCGGAGCTAAGCTAGCAAAGAGTGGAATAGCGCTGTTATCTGCGTATATTGAAGCTATGGTACTAGATTTGTCTTTAGTGTATTGTGGTACTTAAATAAAAATTTTAGAGTAACCGAAAAGGAGAAGAGACGTTGTTATTTTACACATAATAAATATTTACATATATTTCTGCTCCACACATACTTATCTATATATTTAATTTTTTTTTAATTTAAAGGTTATATAAAAATTATGTATAAAAAGTAATAAAACACATAAACAATGTCCCTCTTATTCATAAAAAAATAAAATAGATTTATAAAATTTTCGAAATCGAAAAATTTTATGAAAATGTCATTTAAAAATTTTTAAAACTTATTTTATTTTTTATGCATGAAGTCGTATATATTTACTTACGTGTGGACTTCATTTCACATGCTACGGCCGTCCACAGTTTATCCAAGACAAGCCTATTGGGATGATTTGGATTTCTTTGATCCCACAAAGGTTGCCTTTTAAAAATTGCACTGATGAAAGTTTCTGTGTCCATAATGAATAGCGCTAATCGACTAAAGAAAATCAATGAATTATATTTTGATACGCGCTTATAGCGCGGCTCCGACATAAACAGAAGTACAGAACATTTACAATTTTCGTTGCTAGTATCCACTCTTTCTTCTATTGCTTCGACATAAACACTACACGCGTTTCCCATAAGGTATTTTCTCTGCTATGATAATAGCGCTAATGTGGTGAATTTCCTTAGTCACGCACTGCTCCGACATAAACAGAAGTACAGAACTCCCATTTACAATTTTCGTTGCTAGTATCACTCTTTCTTCTATTGCTCCGACATAAACACTATACGTGATTTCCGTAAGGTATTTTCTTTGCTTTATCTGTGGTGAGCTTAGCGCTTATCGCAGCTCCGACATAAACAGAAGTACAGAATTCCCGTTTACAATTTTCTTCGCTATCTTTCTTTCTTTCTTCTATTGCTCCGACATAAACGCACCCTAACACTCTCACATATTGTACATGTGTTAAAAGCACAAAAAGCTCTTGCCTACACCCAACAGAAACTCAATCATGGTCGAAGACTAAAATTTTGAAATTGGAAATGGATATTATTATTAACTTCACAAAAAAACACAAACAAAATAAGAGCAAGAAAACAAAGCCTAATAAAAATATTACGTAAAAAATTACATAAAAAAAACCACCCCCCAACGCACAATTAGGGACACGAATTTCGATACGATACGATACCAAATCGATATTTTTTGCATTTGATACCGATACTTTTTACTCGATTCTTTTGCAACGATATTTTTTGGTATCGAGTACTTCAACCACGGTATCGAACAAATGAGTACATTCAGTGATGGAAAATTAAAATTGTGTCATATTTGTCCAAAAAATTGTGCAACGCAAAATAGTGCCGAAAATCGGTCGAGTGTGCAGAAGTGACAAGCTGCTTCCTAAAGGGCCGAAAAATGCACAAGCACGAGTCATGTTCCATCACTGGTACACATCGAAAAATAGGTCTGATCCACGTACTGAAATAATTGCAGGTTTGGGCTACTTCGTAAGGTTTTTTGTATGACGTTGTATGAAGTTACCCAAATCTGTTTATTGATTTTCACATTAAACGAGGCGCACACTTACCACCGAAACTTGCTTACAATTTGCAATTACCATGCGATAGAAATAATGATAACTGGAGATATAGGATTATATATTTTTCATTTTCATACGATAATTTGATGTTTGCAAATAAAAATATCATCATTTCAGCGAAAAAATCGTCAATATCTATCTTTTTTCTTTTTCACTTAACTAAAAACACGTTATAAAAAAGGGGTCTGTTTTCCATTAATGCCCATATGACACTACGTTTTTTCCTGGTATTCTACAAGGTTTCTTGTGTGAATGAGGTGGTCAAATTTAAAATATAAAATCTTTGGAAATATAAATTTTAAGCTTATGCTTTAGCCGTAAGGGGAAAGAAGAAGTCCGGAAGAAAAATCATACTGCGCAATGGCTTCTCTTTATAACATGGAATTCACAGCTATTCCGCCACTTGAGTTTCATAATTTTTTTGTTTCGATAATTTAAATTCAAATTTCCAAAAAAAATATAGTTGTTTTTCAAATTTTAATTTCCAAAAAAATTAATTTTTGTAATAAATAATATATTCATTTAGTTTGAAGTTTAATGTCATAAAATTGTTTTTGAGGGAGTATTTGTCTCTTTTCAACCTACAGAAGAATTGTTTTTGTATTTTGACTTTCGGTGGGGTTTCAAACCAAAAATACCAGAGAAAAAACGTAGTGTCATATAGTCATAAGGAACGCCCCGCGAGAAATAACTTTTTCGGGGTGATGAAGGACCTCTCACAGATCTCAAAACTGAAATCAAAACTTGCCGTAGGTTTATAATTTACGACATATTTTTTGTTAAAGTTGGATGGGTCCATAGATATTACCCCAGAAAAAGAATTCTGTCAGCTGAGAGTTATTTTTTTTAGCGTGGCCGAGGGCAGAAAGTTGTTCTAAACACATATGTATGTATATGTAAGCCTCCGGCAAGTTTGGATTTCAGTTCGAAGTCTTGTGAGAACCCCTTTATCCCCTGAAAAACCAGTTTTTCGGGGCGAAAAATTTTCCAAAAACAATTTTAAAGAGGTAGGAATTCATCCAAATTCGTATAAATTTACCAAAAACCTTACACATTTACATATCTAAACATTGCTCTTATATAATATCGTCGTACCATACGAAAACTAGCATACGTTTTTTTGTGACTGACGAAAAGTAACAAGTTCGACTTTTGGCTGACGAAAAATAACAAGTTCGACTTTTGGCCGACGAAAAATAACAAAATCGACATTTGGCTGACGAAAATTAACAAGTTCGACTTTTGGCTGATGAAAACTATCAATTTCGTTTAAACAACAACAATTTTAATGTAAAAACAGTATATAATTACTTATACTTTTCGTCAGCCAAAAGTCGTACTTGTTACTTTTCGTACAGAATTTTTTTATTGATAGCTTTCGCCAGAAATTTTAAATATGCTAGTTTCCGTATGGTACGACGATATAAAAAATCACATTCATTGTTCATTAATACTAATTCATAACATTTTGCTACATTTGTGAAAGCTACAAAATGCTTTTGCACGCGTGCATAGCAAAAGCAAATCTCTATTGTAAATGATTGTGTGTGTGGGTGGTTTTGTTATTTGGATTTTTTACGTAATATTTTTTATTAGGAATCATGATTTTGCATTTCGTCTCATATTTTTTTATTTAAATTTTTTTGCTTGTGGTTTTTGGTGAAGTTAATAATAAACAAGTAAGGAAGCCTAAGTTCGAGTGGAATCGAACATTAGATACTCAGCTGTATGCTCTCATTGTTTGTTTGCGTCTGATAGAATCACGGTGTATTTTATATAAGGGAGTGCTGCATAAAGTGGGCGTAGCCAGGCCCATTTTCAAATTTTTTATCAGTCATCCAACTAAGCATATGAATATTATTCTTTGTGCAAAATTTCATTCCTTTCTGACTTCTAGTTGCAAAGATGTCACGTTACAAATTCCCAAAGGGTGTTCCAGAAATATATTTGTTAAAAAGTAGGCGTGGTCACAAACCGATTTCAATAAATTTTTGCGTGTTTATTAACACAAGTTATAAAAGTGTATGAACAAAGTTTCGTGATAATATCTCAATTATTTGTCGAGTTATAGGCTAAGAAATCTCGTATATGCCTTTGTCTAAAAAGAAGCGGTGCCACGCCCATTTTCCAAAATTTTTGTGTTTTTCGTTTAATGTCCACAGGTGGACTCCTGCCACAAAATTTCAATGATATATCTTTATATTTGCCAGAGATATCGCTTAAAATGTTTTTATTAGGTCACTTTATAATACACATATATATAAGTGGGCGTGGCCGTCAACCGATTTTAACAATTTTGCGCCCAAACGTTTGCCTAAGTAAGTAAATCACGCGTACCAAATTTCATCGATATATCTGCAACGGTTTCTGAGTTATAACTCATAAAACCTTCAATGTTTGCCCCTTAATAGGTGCGCGTGGCACCGCCCATTTTCCAAAATTTCATCAAATTTCTTCTTAGGGGACTGAGCTTAACACGTGGGTAAAATTTCATCACTCTAGCTATAACAGTGACTGAGATACCTAATTTCCGATTTTTTCTATATAGGAAAAGTGGGCGTGGTCATGGTCCGATTTCGCCCATTTTCAGTACCAACCGTCCCAGCGTCGATACCAACTGGCATTTCAAATTTCATCAAAATATCTCAATTTTTGCGCGAGTTAGAGTGTTTACAGACGGACGGACATGGCTCAATCGATTTCTCTTTTCACCCTGATCATTTTGATATATATAAGTCTATATCTATCTCGATTATTTCATTCTGTTACAATCCACCGTTATGTCATTAAAACTATAATACTCTGTGTACTGGTACAGCTGAGTATAAAAATACTATCCATTTTCAATTTAAAAATTTTAGTTTTCGACAATGATTGAATTTCTTTTGGGTGCAGCCAAGAGCTTTTGTGCTTTTAACACATGCACAATGTTTGAAAGTATTAGTGTGATAATCCCTGATATAAAGACAAAAAAAATATAAGCAAAAGAAATAAAACCAACTTCAAAATATGTACCCGAATCGTTCTAATGCTCGTGCAAACATACGGGTAATAAACAAACAAAATATACGTTATACAAAATTAAATTATTTATATTAGTGTTCTTCATGCATTTATGCATGAACGCAAATAATTGTTCAAACTCTTGTCAGCTGTCAGTGTCAACTCGATTAATAAATAAAAAAGAACGCAATCAAAAAAAACCAAAAATGCATAATACATTTTTCTAGAAATTATTTTAATAAATCATGCTAAAATGACGAAGGGAAGCACAATTTCTTCTTTTAAATTGAAAATTTTAAACTGACAATGTGTCAGACTTGAATTTTACCGAAATTTATAAATTTACGCAACAAATTCGTTCGGTAAAGTGATACACTTTCCTTAAATACATTTTCATACAAATTTCGGCAGATAACTTATCGCAATTATTCCTTTATCATTTTACCCCATTTACCAGCAGTTTATCACTTTAGATGAAGACCCTTATTATTATTATTATTATTGAGTTGTATTATTTACCTTACTTATTTCTTTGAAAGATAATACTCATCCACCTCAAGTTAATAATAAAACAAGGAAACTGAGGAAACCATAACTTCTTCATATTATTACAAGGAACACAAATATGCATATACATAGCTATTTATTTATAAAAATTGATAATCAAACTAAGTTTTTACATAAAGCATTCGACGTGCCAGCGATTTACCAACCAGTTTGCCATATTCATGTATTAAATCAGGATCGTTATCTTGGCCAGTGATCTAAAATAAGTTAAAATATTATTAATATGATATTACAATAGAGGTACAAAGATTAATTGGTTGAGTTTCTAATTGAGCTCAATATTTGGGTAGCAGTTGGGCTCAACAGATACGTCTTAGAAACGTCTTGATGAATACATATGTAGTCTGTCAAATTACACTGCTCTACAGCCAAAAAATACTCTGAACGCGACCATCCTATTTATATGTAAAATCGGTCGCTGATTCCGAAAATCGGGCTCATTTTTAATTCTATGGGAAGGTTTTTGAGATATCGGCAATTTACCGTTATTTGGCCACTGGCTCCACTTAATCCTGTATACCTTTTTAACGCAGTGAGCTATCTTCCTTGGAGTGACACTCAACGAAAGAAAATTAAATTTCCTTTTCATCGCTGCTACAACATTTTTCTGTAACTCTTATAGTTTCTGAAATATTGACGATTCAATTTGAATTTTTTCGATTTTTTACGATTTTTTGAAGAAAAAATTGACTTTGTCAGGCAATATCTTTTAAACCAATGTCTTCACCTTCGGTTTTACTCCTTTACGTGAAGCTCCATTCTATTGGGAAAAAGATAAGCTATCAACGAAGAAAATCCATGGTAAAATAGAAAAGTTATAGGCGATCAAGTAAATACATCCAAGTCGCGCAATGCCTCTGCACGGGTATATTCTATGCATGTTATACCCGTAAATGGGCTTTTATCTACTGCGCTGCCAATGTGCTGCTGCTGCAGATGTGTAGGTATTGGTATAACATGCATAGAATATACCCGTGCAGAGGCATTGCGCGACTTGGATGTATTTACTTGATCGCCTATAACTTTTCTATTTTACCATGGATTTTCTTCGTTGATAGCTTATCTTTTTCCCAATAGAATGGAGCTTCACGTAAAGGAGTAAAACCGAAGGTGAAGACATTGGTTTAAAAGATATTGCCTGACAAATTCAATTTTTTTTTCAAAAAATCGTAAAAAATCGAAAAAATTCAAATTGAATCGTCAATATTTCAGAAACTATAAGAGTTACAGAAAAATGTTATAGCAGCGATGAAAAGGAAATTTAATTTTCTTTCGTTGAGTGTCACTCCAAGGAAGATAGCTCACTGCGTTAAAAAGGTATACAGGATTAAGTGGAGCCAGTGGCCAAATAACGGTAAATTGCCGATATCTCAAAAACCTTCCCATAGAATTAAAAATGAGCCCGATTTTCGGAATCAGCGACCGATTTTACATATAGATAGGATGGTCACGTCCAAAGTACAGACAAAAAATTTCATTTTGTGATCCAGTGTTATCAGCTGTTTAGCTTTACAATACACGTTGAGCTCAATTAACAAACAAAATTTGTGATGGAAGAAAATGGCGAAAAGTTGCTAACTGTTGAGCTAAGCGAAACTACTCAGTAACAGTACGTTTCTAAAACAAACACTCAGCAGCTACGGCTTAGAAACTGGACCATTGATAAAGCCTTGTAACCCTCATAAGTTTAGAAACTTTTAAGCCTCATAAATAAACTGTCAAACTTAGCATTTGTTTCAGTGCTACCACTTAACCATCCCACAGTGATAGATATCAAATAATTAGCCGGCCATAATTGAAAGTAATTTAAAGTTGTAAAATTTTTATCAAGTAAAGTTCCCGTAGATTGAAGAAATTCCAAGCAATAGCACTCTCTACAGCGAAAAAATAGTTACTCTGAATGCAACTATCCTATCTATATGTAAAATAGGTCGCTGATTCCGAAAATCGAACCCATTTTTAATTCGGCAATACCGTTTCTCGTTTTTCGTTTCTTTTTTTTTTTTGCCATAGATCACTAAAATGCAAACGAAATCTTGCGGAAACTTATAGTTCAGTAATAATACAATATGTTTGCGTAGAACACCCTTATGCATTGCGAAGGCCGCCGTGCTTTAAAAAATAACCCTCAGCCGACAGAACTCCCTTTCTGGAGAGGTTCACAGTAACTTTGCGTAGTCGGGAGTGTTAAAATTAGTAAAATTATCATTGACAGAACTTTTCCTGAAGGACTCATTGAAACATTCTTAGTGGTTTGGAAATATATACGGCGGGCGCACCTTCCACCACCTGGAATGCGCTTTTGAAAGCGTCCGTATTGAGACGAAAGTTTTTACTGAAATTGTAATATGTATACATTCATAATTCGTTAGTTGCTTTTTATAGTAGAGTTGAATTTTTTGAATTGATCCACTTTTTTCGAAGTTGTACTATCTTTCTGAAACTTTTTTGTATAGTTCACAACAACAAAAAAATACGTTTGGCCCAGTTTTTCGAAATTCGAATTATTTTCAAAGTTATAGCTATCAACACTTTTCGAAGTTCCTCAGTTTTTGCCAGTTTACTCACGATTGGTCAAACCGATTTTGCTAAATTTTGACATATCGTCCCCTAAAAATACGGATGTCGTATGTAGCAAATCTTGACTTTTCAGGAGACGGTTTTTTTAAGTTCAACATTAAATACTCTACTAATTAGCGCAAAGCATTGCTTGTGCTAAAAATAGAGTTTGTACAAACCAAACCGCTGTGGTGCAGTGGGTAGAGTGCTCGCCAGCTATGCCAGAGGTCTCGGGTTCAAACCACGGTCCGAGCCAAACACCAAAACAATTTTTCTAATTAGTAAAAATCCAATTATTGGGTTTTTTAAGAGCAGCGGTCACCTCTCGGCAGTGCCCTCCCAGAGTATTTCTGCCATGAAAAAGCTTCTCACAAAAAAAATGCATTCGCCGTTCGAAGCCGGCTTAAAACTGTAGGTCCACCCAATTAGTAGGAAAAAAACAAAAAGGAGCACACCTCGAATTGGGAGAGAAGCTCGGCCATAAAACTCGTCAGAGTTATAATGGCGCCATTGTATTATTATATTATTATATTACAAACCAAACAAACACACAACCACACCAACATACAGGTGACAAATGCCGAGAACGTCGGCAAGGTCACTGTTGCTGGGTGGTAGGTTGTCTTTCTGGCCCAAGTGCGCTTAATGGCACGCTGGCCCCTTACTGGGTAAATTTCATTAAACTTAACCTATACCAATTAAACACTCCCTACTGAGTGAAAATGTATTCCGAATGGAGCTTACTGTTCTTCATTACAGTTTACCTTTACATACTACTATGGTTAAGATAGGACTTAACTTATGAGAAATTTTTACATTTCGAAATATTTTATATAATTTGTAAAACCTAGGCTTAATTTTTAGCTGTAAGAATAAATAAATAAATAAATATAAGTTACAAGCGAAGATATACTTAGCATACAACTGAAGTTTCATATCGAATTTAAACTATCAGAGCTTCCCCTGCAAAACACAGTTTTCAGGCTTAGTACAGTACCTATTGTTTGGAAGCGTCGATATAATTGCTATTTCATAATCTAATAACACTGGTCGACAAAATTTCAATAAATTTTTGTTACAGAAATAAAAATTCTACTTTTCTAAAGGATTTCGTTGCGCTGAATCTGAATGTGAAGTCAGATTTTCGGCAATACGTACAGTTTTTAAAATATTCATGCCCGAAAAATTTAAAGGTTATCTTTACGAGAAATGACCGTGCTTTCAAAAGCTTGAATCAATTTTTAAAGAAAGTAAGTAATTTAAAAGATATTGGGAAGTTAATATAGCCAAAAACTTCAGATTCAGATTCAGCGCGCCGAAATCCTTTAGAAAAATTTGTCGACCAATCTAATATAATATACCTACACTCGCGCGTTTATAGCTCTGGCAAGTTTTATGGCCGAGCTTGTCTCTCAATTCGATGCGTGCTCCTTAACATTTTTCCTACAAATTGGGTGGACCTACAGTTTTATGCCGGCTCCGAATAGCGAATGCATTTTTTGTGAGAAGCTCTTTCATGGCTAAAATACACTCGGAGGGTATGCCGCTCACTGCCGGGAGGTAGGCCGCTATTTATAAAAGCCCAATAATTGGGTTTTAATTAATTAGAAAAAGTTTTTGGTTTATGTCCGGACGACCAACTACATCGTGACTAGGGATTCCTAAATAAAATTAAAAAGATTTACCTCCCAAAAATAAGAAGAAATCTCTATGGAAATATCTTCGAAAAATTGAGTAAGAAGTTTTCTATTTATTGTGAGAAGGTAAGCTTTTAAATAAAATTAAAAAGAAATCTCTATGGAAATATCTTCCAAAAATTGAGTAAGAAGTTTTCTATTTATTGTAAGAAGGTATACTTTTAAATAAAATTAAAAAGATTTACCTCCCAAAAATAAGAAGAAATCTCTATGGAAATATCTTCGAAAAATTGAGTAAGAAGTTTTCTATTTATTGTAAGAAGGTATACTTTTAAATAAAATTAAAAAGATTTACCTCCCAAAAATAAGAAGAAATCTCTATGGAAATATCTTCGTCTCTGACTTCTGTCCTCTTTTTGGGCCACGAAGCTGTTCAAAGAGACAATCTTCTTATTTTTATGAGGATTATTTGGCTCTGTGTACATTAGTAGGCAAATTAGTTCATAAAATAAGGTACATCTTGTTCATTAATTAAAAACTTCCGTGAACACAACATTGTTTGTTTTGTTGCCATTTCCAGGTATAAGAAAACTCTGGTTTTGTGGTGAACCAGTACGCGACAAAGCGTCATACATTTGACCGTAAGAAAACACCTCGTTGCGAAGGTCTACCCCAATATAGCTAAATGTTTGCCCTTGGGACTTAAAAAAAACGCAAATTTCACTCATACGACCCATGAAAAGGGAAGAATGTTTCATATAGTTTAAATCCGGTCTGTAGTTAAATGCTGATTTCGTATGAATCACCACATGTCTCCTCTGCATTCCACACAACCGTGAGTTCTCTAAACGATTTGCATGTTCAGCGACTGTCCCGTTTCTTCTGAACCTAATTTGGCGCCTGTTTCCAGAAGATATAGATAACTGCGGTTTTGCTTTTGGCATGTCTAAGAAATTGTTTAACAAAATCATAAACTTATAATTAACTTAATTGGGTAAGAGCTTCATTTAAAATTTTACCATTGAAATTAATGGTGATTTCGTTTCATCATAAAAATGCGCATTTTTGTTACACTCTTCAATTTTCCGTTTTCGTTTGCAAAATGAAGGTAAAACGTCAAACAGAATATGTCTTCTTTTTTTAGTGGTTTTATTAGGCTAGTGGATCTAGTGGTAATTTAGTGTAAAAAACTACATAAGTTTTTCACTTGCTACCCTGTTTTCGTTTCCTAAAAATGTACACTTCAGTGGTGTAAAAAACTCACACTTTTTACCCTCTGAAGCTTTGACAGGGTAGCTGGTTGCACTGAAAATCAGCTGACGAAAATTTTATTTGACAGATAAATTTGGTGAAATTAATTGGATTTTGCAATAACAATTAAATATGGGTGATAAGCGAAACCTAATTATTCATGCACATAGCATAGCAAACGGGGCAGACATGTATGTAATTTGAATTTGAAATGTTTTTTTTTTTAGTTAATCCCCCCCCAAAATGAAATCCTGGCTACGGCCTTGCACATACATATGTATGTATGTACATTTGAAATTAAAATTTCAAAACCCCGTACGTAAATACAATAAAATACATATTAGAGATGAGTGAAACTGCGATTTTTCGATATCTGTGATTTTGGTGATTGCTATTTTTAAATCACTGTGATTTTAAACTGCTATTGCGATTGCATGGACTGGTATAAAATCATCAGTTACCGGTAGAGATTAATTTTGCGTTTTCTGAGCGATATAACCTGTCTTTCTTTTATGTTAACAAAATGATAGCAATAACAACGTATTCCGCAGTAATATCGCTGTTTGTAAATATTTTTCAAAGACAAATTGTAAATTCAATAATTTTTTTTCTTATATTTCTATATATGTACGTATGTGGTCTGCTCAAAAGTGTAAACAAAAAGAAATTTATAATGCTTTTGCGATTGCGATTCACATAGGTCAGGGATGGGCGCCGCAAGGCACATAAACGCAGCAGAGGGGCGATCATGGGCTTTCGTGGGCACTGCATAATTTCCGGGGAAAGGGGAGCTAAGGCGATATCGAAGTTGATGTAAACTCCGCCTTAAGTGATGTTCATCGCACAGCGCGTACGGAAATAGGGTTGGGCGATATATATCGATATATCAATATATCGATATTTTTCAAATAGTACAGCCGATAATATCGACGATATTTTGAACTACCGTGCATCGATAATCGATAATTTTTTGCCATTTCGAGCCAAATTCAATATTTTTCATACATTTCTGATTCGCTTCGAATTTAACAGCAGAACATTTTTTAAGAAGTGGTATAACCATAATGTCCGGGTGCTTGAATTTACATTACTTTCTTCTTCAAGCAATTATTAATGATTTTTATGTTTATACTTCAGGATTCGTAGAATATATGTAGATCCATCCAACTTTAACAACAAATATCTAGCAAACTATAAGTCTGCGGCAAGTTTGTATTCCAGTTTTGAGATCTGTGAGAGCACCTCTAGCCCCGTGAAGAAGTGGTTTTTCGCGGGACGTGGTTCCTTAATGTGAAGCCAGCCCTTTCGATATATTGATATATCGATGTTTTTACACGGCATAAATCGATGTTTTTTTAAATATCGATACAATATATATCGATATATTTTTCCAATTTGCCCATCCCTATACAGCAGCGATGCGCAGCCTCTTGCCCGTGGGCAGACCAGCTGTTTGCGATTCACAACAATACTCACCGATTGTCACTAATACAGACAAATAAAGAGCGTAAAACGAGCGCTTACGATGGGACCAGGCGATCGTCGCTTAGCAAAAAGAATTAATTTGCCTTCGACTGTCGTGAAAGCAAGTGGTCGTCGCTTGAAATTCTTTTGTTTTATTTGCAGAAGCCAGACAACAAACAAAACTATCAAGAGTTTGCATATAACATACATACGTATGTATTTGTATTCGTACGTTGTTTCATAATTTCGCAAGGCGTGCGCAGCATGACCCTGCTCGCTCAACATCTGCATGCAGACTGATTTAGGCCAGTGATGGTAGATACTTTTTTGGAAATTCCCTACAGAGCAAGAAAAAAATCCCTACTTTTCCCTACGCTTGTTTCAAATTTTCCCTACGTAATTCCCTACACTTTTTTTTAGTTATTTCCATGCTAGAACAATGAAGAAACCGCACGGCAGTAGATGAACGTTTTTTCTTTTACTAAATAATGAAAATCGGCTGTTCTACTGCATACTGCATACACACTGGCTCTCAAAGAAATCAAAAAAAAATTACAATAAAATACTGATGATTTACTGTTTTGAACAATTATTATAATAAAAAAATATATGTATTAATGCGTTGTATGTAACATATATATCGCACGTTTTATGCAATAGGGATTTAACTCGAAATTTTTGATTTCTGGGGTTTTGCCATATATTTCAATAACTGGGTCATGCCTTTGAGTCTAGTTTTATAAAATACTCAAAACGAGAAAAATGGCGGAAATAAAAGTGATTTTGTAGTTAGCCGTAGAAGGAAACTCTTTGAAATTATAAGAGCCTATACACACTTGCGACTCAATTGATTTAGTCGAATTGGGCTGTTGTATGCAAATCCAACTGTTTCAGTTGTTCGACTAATTGAATGTAGTGTGAATGCTTCCATACATTCCCATGCAAATCAAAGCCCGACTAAATCGATTGAGTCGCAAGTGTGTATAGGCTCTAAAAGTTTGTTTGCGTTTTCCCAAAAAAATTTTTTTTTTTAGTTAAATCCCTATTGAATAAAACGTGCGACCTATATGGTAGGTAGACGTAGGCATATAAATATGTAAGGGAACGAAACATTTCATTGATACTATCATAGGTACAGCATTTCTCTAAAAAATAATAAAAAAAAGTTATTGCGTCAAATACTTTGCTTTAGCCCATATGACACTACGTTTTTTCTGGTATTCTACAAGGTTTTTTGTGTGAAGGAGATGGTCAAATACAGTTTTGCGTTGGTGTAAGCGAGCAACCTATATTGAAAAAGCCAAACGAAATACCAACAAAATACCATCTAGTTGGTCGTAAGGGAAAAAAAAATTCGGAGCTAAGAGCGTAGCCAGAGCAAAAAAAATCTTTTGCTCCGATGCCCTGATTAAAAGTATCGTGTTACTAGATAGTGTTCACTATACGGTATTCCCTCTCCAATTACGTCATTGAAGGGTTCGCGATTTAACTCGTCTTCGCAGCATTTTCATTATTCAGATCGACAGTCAGTGTTGAAGTGAAAAAAAGTTGAATTGAAATTTTGATTTGACTTTGCCGAAAAATCCCTACATTTAGCTATTTTATAATCCTCTGTCCTTCTTTCCCTACGGTCACTTTTTTCCGACTAAAATCCCTACATGTAGGGAATTTTCCCTACGTATCACATCACTGATTTAGGCATGGGTAACACTGCGCTGCGCGGCGCAATTGCGCTGACACCAACCCTGGTGTTATTGCGCTAACTCCGATTTGGGAAATGCGCCAACTCATATAGCGCCAACTCAATATAGCGCCAACTCAATGTAGCGCCAACTCAATGTAGCGCCAACTCAATGATGCGCTACTGCAATATAACACTGACTCAATTTCGTGCGCTAACACCAGCTCCAATATAGCGCTAGTGTAAAATGGCGCAACCACAACGCTAATAACAGCATCATAGTATATGTATACGTATGACGTCACAATTATGTGTGCTTGATAGTGATCTAAGTGACTCTAATTTCCAGCATATTTTCACATATATACGGAATATTTTTCCAAATGATTATGAAAATTAAAATTAATTGTGCCCTCGTATATGTAAGCAGAATTGCGCCAAAAGAAATAAAACGGGGATGGTAAACAGTAACAAGCGAAAAAATGTTATTTATCGATTATTCGATGACAATTGCGCTAAAGGTGTTATTGCGCCAGTACCGTGAGTTGGCGCCACAGTTGGCGCTGGCGTTATTGTATCAGCGCCAAAAAAATTGCGCCATTACCCATGGCTAGACTGATTATTGTTTGTCGTTTTCCACTTTGGCCTACAGTAGGCGCACCAATACACACTAATTTTCGGAGATTGTTTGAATGTGTTTGTGTGCCCATCCCTGCTATACGGAAACACTAAAAATGAAAACCACATTGTTTTATATAGAGAGAGGAATTCACCAATAATAAAATGTGCAGTGTTGCCGCTAAAAAATTTCGAAAAGTGGCCGAAAAAAGTAAAAAAAGTGTTTCCCAAATTTTTTTTAGCTAGAAACACATTTTTATATATTTTTGTGGTTTATTTAATGCTTTAAGCAATTTGCAAGCGGTTTGTACCCTTGGTCTTAAATAGGGAGTGCCACATAATCCCCAAAAAACAAAATCCCCAACGCACAAAATCCCCAAAAAAAAATCCCCAAAATCAAAATCCTTAAAATCAAAATCCCCAAACACGAAATCCCCACATTTTTCGGGGATAGCGTCACAAAATCCCCAAAAGATTACTAAATAAACAACGTTGAAGATCATATTTAAAAAAACTACATGCCGAGTCTTATCTGAGCTCTGATACGTAATAACATATATGTATACATACATATAAAATACATATATAACCCTGCAAAAATTCGGAGTACTCCATTCGCTAATCCATGGAGTGCTCGCTATGGACCAACCGAGTACTTATTATACCGAATACATTTTTGACCGAATTAAAAAATGTCGAAATGAGGAAAATTACCGAAAAAGGCCGAAATTTGTATACTTACATTTTTATAGCCGCCGCTGAAGGGTGTACCTACTACGCAGAAGACATCACCGTGGCGGTAGCAACGGTTAGGGCACACGTCCGGACGGATGGCGTAGCCCAGGGTTATTTTTTATAAGCGCGGCCGAAGGCCGCCAACGCAGAAAAGTGTTCTGCGCAAAAGCACTGTGGACCGGGCCATAGATATTACTCAGGGAAGAGAATTCTGCCGGCTGAGGGTTATTTTTTTTATTTTTTATTATTGATGTGTAAAATTCGAGCTTCCATAAGTTGGGCTATTTTTTAATACTATACTAGAAATTTTTCCAAATTTTTACATGATTAAAATTCGGTATTTTTTGCTTCGACATTTTATGATTCGACATTTTATGATTCGACATTTTTTTCGACATTTTCGGTTTCGACATTTTTTTTTCGGTCTTTTTTTATTTATGTTATGTATGTATGTAAATGGAATACCCTCGAAATGTCGAAAAAAACAATGTAGAAATTTTCAAATTTTTGAAAATGTCGAAAAAAATGTCGATACTCATTGCTTATTTGATAAACAACGAAGTTTGTATTTATTTATGTTATGTATGTATGTATGCAAATATGTAATCATAAGTTATTGAGATGAATTTATTAATAAACATTTGTGAAATCATCACGTATACAATTTCTTATGAGTTTCAGTTTGAGGAATAATGTCCAATGTAGAATTCTCATGTTCTGTGTGAAATAAATTAAAATTAGGTTAGAAATCGCGGCGATTTCTAACCTAATTTTAATTTATTTCACACAGAATATGGGAATTTTGTGTTTGGGGATTTTGATTTTGGGGATTTTGATTTTGGGGATTTTGATTTGGGGATTTTGATTTGGGGATTTTGATTTTGGGGATAACGTGGTAAACCCCTTAAATAGTGAAAGTTTTGAAAATAATCTTTCTGCTGATGCACTGCTGGCAGCGATAACATATTTGCAACAAATTCACTATTAGTTCTCATTTAAGTTGTTTTTCATTGCCCCACGTTGTGCGAAAACTCTTCTATTTCGGTTTGTTAAAACAATTTTCTTGCATTCTAAAAATTTTTACTCCCAAATAATTTTTCGGGGTTTTCCTTCGCAGCGGAGAATTGCTAATGAAAAGTGAAAAGGTAACAAAGAGGCTTTTTTATGTGAATTTTATATGAGCTATTGGCCAGTTTCTAATTAAGAAAAATTTAAAAAATTTTTTTGGTAGAGGTTATGGATCCATTTCGGAGACCACCACATCCCCTCATCAGACTTCTTCAAGCGGCCTCAACCGAGGATCGAACTTAAGTCGTTTCGATTGGTAAGCCAATAGCATCCCATTGAGCTACCACCGCCGTCAGCTTTGTTTTGCTTAATTCTCAATTTTCCTTTTATTACAATCTACATACCAACAACAGTAGCAGAAAACGGCCATGTAAAAACAAACGTAAAAAAGCTTTTTTTATATTTAAGAAAAAAACTAAAAAATATTTATTACATTATAGGTTTGAAAGTAAAAAAGGACCAAAAGTGGCCCAAATGTTTAAAAAGGTTCAAATATTGCATATTTTCAAAAAGTTGGGTTCCGGTAGCCTGGCTCTTAAAAAAGGTTCAAATTGTCACTTTAGTGGCCTCAGCGGCAATTCTGTACAATCGCTAATTTTGCAGTTTTTTCTCGCTCTATTGCTTTCGAACTCCGATGCCATTTACTTCATTAGTGTCATAATTTAAAAAAGCCAATTTATGTCTTCTTCGCTATATATGGAAGTAAGCTACTATACTAAAGCAACAATATTTTTTAAATAAAGCCCTTAATTTTCATCTATGACCATAAAATTTCATAACAAATAAATAACACTGATTCTCACTACTAAGTATCGATTCAGAAAATTGTGTTGTGTCGTTATTGAAGCAAGTGTGCTTTGTGCTTTTGGCATGTACATTAAGGTGGAGTGAAAACATATGGAGCTTTTTTTTGTTTTTTTTTTTGAACGTACCAATGAAAAGTTGCCTTAATGAACCCCACAAAATTTTATGGCCATAGGATGACATTTTGAACTGCCCCCAGCCCCGCAAAGTTGAAAGCACGAACTGGTACAAATATGAAATTTTGAAAATTATAAAAGCAAAAAACCAAGTATGAGGATTGATAAACATGGCTAAGCTGAGTATTAAAGTGAATTTTTTTTTGGAAACAAAAACAACAAAAGTTATTAAAGGTCAAAGTTTATATTATGCATTCTTTAAATTGCAATTACTTAAAAACTACTGAACCGATTTCGAATATTTTTATACCATTCGATAGGTATTTCGATTCCCTTTAATTTCATATACATTTTACAGTGCGTTCCATAACACCCCCAGTGGGGGTCAACCCCCTTTTACCCACCTTACTTTTCATATATAAAATGTATACCAAATTTAAGGGAAAATACATGCGAGTAGGTCAATAAAATTTTACAGGCTTATTTCTGGGCTAGGAAGGTGCCGCTCTGGCTTTGGAACAAATTGAATTTCCAAAAAAAAAATTCGCCCCACCTTAATGTACATATGTATATATATATATATATATATATATGCTCTCTTGTTCTCAATACCGAATATGCATTAGCGCGCTCAATATTGGTTGATATTGGTTGCCACTATCCTAAAAAAATGTTGATAATAATTCCCAACAAAATAACCAAAAAATTACAAGCAGACTAATAAATTATCGCCTTCATAATTCGAATGATAAAAGAAACTTAAAAGAAGTACACCTGCTTTGGGTTACAAAAAAAAATTATCTGAAACGTAAATCACATCTATGAATGAATTTTGTTTGTAGTTCGTTTGATTTTTCTTTGGTCATAGCTTTAGTAGAAATTAAAAAAAAAAAAAACATTTTTAACATTAACAAATTAAGTATACCTTAGAATAATTTTATCATATTGAAAAAGAAAAATACTAAAATCATTTGATAGTTACCAAATTACCAACCGCAAAAAAATACCAATTTTGGAATTAATTACCAAGTGTGGCAACCATATGCTCAGTTTGAGTTCGTCCTTCTACCCACCAGCTGGTACATTTACCTATTTCACCATCCCCATGCAATGAGCCGACGCGACCCGTACGGGTAAATACCCATATGGGCTCAATCGCCCATGGCTGACATAGGTGAACTGCTTACTTGCTACATCGATAGCAGTTGCCAATAAGTAGTGAACTGCCACTTTGAAAAAGTGACCGCAATTGCGATTTGTGATTTTTTATTCACAGTGAAAAAATCACCGTTTGCGATATATCGCTTATCACTAATACATATCTGTCAGATACAAACATAATACAGTCCACTCAGTAAAATAGTCCAAATTAGAATATACAAATTAAATTGGCAAACATAAAAATTTGCTACTGGCCATTAAAATTTATACAATATTAATTTCACTTACTCCCTACTTAAAAGTAAATATACATACAAACATATATTAAAAATATTAGTACGTTGACACCAAAAAATCCCGTTGGTAACATCCAAAACTACCAACAAAAAATTGCCTTTTATAGATTTCGCACTTCCCATATTCACGTACCAAAATACATATCTACAAATTACCGGCAAATTATCGGGCGCTCTCTCCCACTATTTTTATACATACGTATTAACATATATATATATCACTCGCGGAAAATAACCCAGCAGCAAAAAAGGGAGTTCTACACTACCCAGTACACAAAAAATTACATTTGGTAAACGACATAAGTCAAAAATATACAATTATACTTATATAATATAAAAATATATCTAGCGTTATATACATTATATACCCACACGCAGATATACGTATAAACATATATACAACTCGGTATTCCGGAAAAACGACATAAGTCGACAATTTATAATTTATTTTTTATAAAATAAAATATCTCCCGCGTAACATATACAAACGCAAATATACACATATATACACAAAGATAAATTCGGCAATTGAAAGAAAACCCCAAGTCTATAATTTAGAATTTTTATTTCGTTTACAAAATAAAACGTACCCAAAAGCCAATATATACAAAACTCAAAAACCAAATAAATAAGCGGTCATAAAATACAAATATATTTCAAACAAACAAAATTTTAATTTGCGAATATTTACACAATAAGCGAGTTTAAATCAAATTAAATTTCTCTGATTCGTGAAAATGCCAGCAGACAAACCCCCGAGTAAGGAGTCAAACCCAAAAACTCCAAAAACTCTTAAAATTCCCGAAATGGAGGAAGATAAGCTCCAAGGTACCCCTGCAGATGGAACTCACTCAAAGCAGGGTGCCAACCCCAAAAAACTTAAAGATTTTTGGGCTGCAAAGTTTATTATGCAAAGTGACAGTCTTATTAGATACTGCACTAGATTCGCATCCGCACCCATTCAAGCCAACTCCGAATCAACTTTGGAGGTAAAGACAAAAAGTCTTAAAAACTTTTCGACCCGGCTCCAATCGGCATATGATGCGATCATCGAAACCGATGACTCGGATCTGCCCGAAAATTTCAAATCTTCCGCTTTCACAAAATACGAAAACTGCCTTGACCAATATGAAGAAACAAAGGCCATGATTAACGTTCAACTCAAACTAATAAGGCCTATTTCATCTACTTCAACCCCGAAAGTAGACGACTCCCAAACCCACACACTAAAAGCAAGTTCAGGCCCTTATCTCAAAGTGCCAGCTTGTGATACCGAAATATTTTATGGAGGTTATGAACAATGGCCGTCCTTTCGGGACATGTTTACAGCCGTGTACATCAACCATTCAAAACTATCACAAGCCCAAAAATTGTATCACCTCCGATACAAAACGAAAGGTCAGGCAGCAGCAATCGTAAATCAATTCGATCTAAGTGACGACAATTTCAATCTGGCTTGGGCGGCATTAAAAGAAAGATACGAAAATGAAAGAGTACTGGTCGATAAACAAATAACGATTCTTATGAACTTGCCGAAAATACAAAAAGAAACAAGCGAAGAATTTATAAAGTTACATTCCACGGTAACTAATTGCTTGTCAGTGCTTCAAACCCAAAAAATTCCCACTGATAACTGGGACCCTATTCTGGTAAATATCTGTGCCACGGCACTACCAGAAAAATCATTATTGCTGTGGGAACAATCACTCACATCCCTCAAAAAATGCCCAACGTGGCAAAAAATTAAAGATTTTCTGACGACCCAGTACGAAATCGCTGCGAGGGTAGATAATAAGTTCAAACCCATGAACACCCAAAACGATAGAAACTTTACCAAATCCCAAGCCAGTAATCACACTTCACACAATAGAAATTTCAATAAATCGCAAACATACACTGCCGAAAATCAAAGACCGTCATGCCAATTATGCAATGGAGGCCACTCTATCAGATCTTGCGAGAAGTTCAAAGCAATTTCAGCCCTCGAAAAACACAATTATGTGAAAAATAATAACACTGGATCACAAAATGAAATTTTTTGTCTGTACTTTGGACGTGACTATCCTATCTATATGTAAAATCGGTCGCTGATTCCGAAAATCGGGTTCATTTTTAATTCTATGGGAAGGTTTTTGAGATATCGGAAATTTACCGTTATTTGGCCAATGGGTACACTTAATCCAGTATAACTCTTTAACACAGTGAGTTATATTCCTTAGGGTGACACCAAACGAAAGAAAATTAAATTTCCTTTTCATGGCTCCTATAACATTTTTCTCTAACTCTTATAGTTTCTGAAATATTGACGATTAAATTTTAATTTTTTCGATTTTTTACGATTTTTTGAAGAAAAAATTGACTTTGTCAGACAATATCTTTAAAACCAATGTCTTCACCTTCGGTTTTAATCTTTTACGTGAAGCTCCATTCCATTAGCAAAAAAATAAGCTATCAACGAAGAAAATCCATGGTAAAATGGAAAAGTTATAGGCGATCAAGTAAATACAGCCAAGTCGCACAATGCCTCTACACGGGTATATTTTATGCATGTTATACCCGTAAATGGGCTTGTATCTACTGCGCTGCCAATGTGCTGCTACTGCAGATGTGTAGGTATTGGTACAATATGCATAGAATGTACGCGTGCAGAGGCATTGCGCGACCTGGCTGTATTTACTTGATCGCCTATAACTTTTCCATTTTACAATGGATTTTCATCGTTGATAGCTTATTTTTTTGGTAATAGAATAGAGCTTCATGAAAAGGAGTAAAACCGAAGGTAAAAGTATTGGTTTTAAAGATATTGCCTGACAAAGTCAATTTTTTCTTCAAAAAATCGTAAAAAATCGAAAAAATTAAAATTTAATCGTCAATATTTCAGAAACTATAAGAGTTAGAGAAAAATGTTATAGGAGCCGTGAAAAGGAAATTTAATTTTCTTTCGTTTGGTGTCACCCTAAGGAATATAACTCACTGTGTTAAAGAGATATACAGGATTAAGTGGACACATTGGCTAAATAACGGTAAATTGCCGATATCTCAAAAACCTTCCCATAGAATTAAAAATGAACCCGATTTTCGGAATCAGCGACCGATTTTACATATAGAAAGGATGGTTGCGTTCAGAGTATTTTTTGGCTGTAGAGCAGTGTAATTTATGCTCAAACTGTCTGGAACGTTCCCATAACCAGTCAGTTTGCCCCAGCAAATTCAATTGCGTATATTGCCAAGAGAGACATCATTCGATGCTCCACGTAAATAAATTTACGAATACGCAACAAAATATCTCCAACCCCCAAAGAGCTACAGGTCTAGTTGCAACAGCTAGAACCGAAAATTTACAACCCCAAAATCCCGAAACTGAATCGGATCAACCATGCTGCTCACACGCAGCGCAAATACAAACGCTTCATTCTCACAATGAAAGCAAAATTCTACTGCCTACGGCAATTATCTCTATTGAGCACCGAGGAGAAGTATTCCAGTTAAGAGCTCTAATCGATCAAGGCTCACAAAGATCATTTATCTCGTCGAAAGCCCAAAAGCGCTTACGACTCTCAACCAAAAATTCTAACTACGAAATCTTGGTAATGGGCGGAAGAGTAGTCCAAAACTCTTCAAAACTCTGCTCATTAACCCTTATTTCCCCAAACGCGGACTTAAGAATACAAGCCCAAGCTATAGTTCTTCCGCAACTAACAAATATGCTTCCGAGCTATAAAATAGCCAACGAGGATCGACGCAAGTTCGCACACCTCAAGCTGGCAGACCCCAACTGCCACATACCCGCACAAGTCGACATGTTCTTAGGCAGCGACTTGATACCCCAAATCATGCTATACGGCATGGAAAAAATTTCAAATACCCTTTTAGCCCAAAATACCATCTTCGGATGGATTTTAAGCGGCCAAATCACAGAAAGAATCTCATCTTTCATTACCCAAGAAAACAAAATTCTTCAATTAAAGAAACCCCGCAAGCCAGAAAAAATCCCTCCCGAAGAAGTCCTCATCCCTGAGGCTCAAGCTTGTGGCTCGTTTCGGCGGACGGCAAGGATTCGCTTCCGGAATAATGAGCGACCATGGAAGAACCTTTGTGGAAGCCAAAAGGGCTACCAAGGGAAAATGTGTCCAGAACGTGGAAGAAATTTCAATCGATCTCGTCAAAAAATATGCACCTCAAGGCATAGATTGGCATTTCATACCCCCCAGTGCACCCCTTATGGTCCGCCTATGGGAAAAGGCTTTATAACGCACTTCAAAAGCGATATCACAAATTCAGTTTCGAGGAGTTCACAACACTACTTACCCGAATTGAAGCCGTTCATAACCCACGGCCCCTCTCAGCGCCCTCCGCTCTTAGCTATACCCAAGCGAAGTTGTGACTCCCTCCACCTAATCAATCGATGGGCACGAATTAAGATTCTCCATCATGAATTCAGCCGCCGATGAAAAGAAGATTACGAAAAAGACCTTCACAAAAGATATGGGTGGAAAACACCAAAGAATCACCTAAAAAAAATCCGCTAATAAAAGAAATAAACTCGAAACACAAACCCGTCAAATGACACAATCAACTACAAAATACATACGCGCCAAATTATTATCATAACTTAAAACGCACACTCACTGCAAAATGCGCGCTTATATCACCCCATTAAAGCTTAATACCCAGAACATAACTCGTCTTTATTCCCCTTTAGACATGGACAGCGAAATGCCAGCCGTGCAACCCCGCACTATCCGCTCCGCCGTCACCGCGCCCACCGCAGCACCCAGCGCCGCGCCGGGCACCACAACAACGCGTGCTGCCGCTTCGCAAAGCGCCGCACCCCGCAACGTAGTGCGCTCACGACCAGCCATCAACAACGCACAGTGGGGGCACCTCCATACATACGCGGCCAAAAACAGTAAAAATTAAGCTAGAATCTTGAAACTCGGAACTTAAGCTTTTTTGATTGAAATCAGTAAACTGTGAAAATTTGAACAAAATCCACCCACAAATACGCCCACCTCCCATATAACGGTATTTTTGAAATTTCAGCATTTTCCTAGCTATTATAGCTAAAATGCTCCATTTTGATTAGTGTATACATTTTTTAAATATAAATCAAATGCAGTAATCATTTTGGAAAAGGGGTAAAGCACTTCACCGTTTTTAAATTAAAAATATATGCACTTTTAAGTATGTTATAAGCATTTATCATAAAACTTTCATACAAAAAAAATCGCATTTCAAAAAAATTTTATACCAGAAATGAAATTACACTTTTCTAAAGGATTTCAGTGTGCTAAACCTGAATCTGGAGTCAGATTTTCCAAATTGGTTCTAGTTTCTGAGATATTCATGCTCACATAGCCAAAAAACACGTTTTTTGGATCTATTCTCTGCTTAATATCTTTTATGTAATTACTTTCCACTCAAATTCGATTAAACCAGTTGAAAGCACAATCATTATCCTTGAAAACAGCGTTTAGTTTGTTCGAATATCTTAATTAGAATTGGAAATATCGATATTTAAGTTTCACCATTTTGACAAATATTCCCCATACAAAAATATTTAAACTTTTTGAAGCATACTTCTGGGCATTTTGTATGAGAAAAATGTACGAAAACTCAAAAAACAACTTCCATAAAAATGTTCATAAAACAAAATGGAGCAAACGAATGTTTACGATTTTTTCTCCTGTTTATAAAAGACATTTAGGACTATGAAATATTAAAAAATTGAGGAGGTCATATTTTTTGTTTTTTTTTTTTTTAATTTCATTTTTATGTTTCACAATTTTTACACATTTTTTTTTATATTCCAAAAGAAAAAAGCTGTCAAAGATATGAATTAACGCTGATAAAAAAGATTACCTCATAATTTGAAAGTATGCACCATTTACTGCAAGACGATAAAGAAATATTCGATTATTCGCCTAAATATAAACGTTTTTCATAATGTCAAAACTAACATAATTAATGCGTTTACAAAAACGCAGTTTTAGGCCAATGGGAAAAAAATTATAAAAGCAAATGGAGCAAGTGGATTTTTAAAATGAAAATGTAGTTTGATTAGGAATATGTTATTTCAAAGCATAAAAAAATTTGAGGAGGTCATATTTTTTGTTTTTTTAATTTTTTTATTCAAAGTCGAGTAAAATTTTTTTCTTATCGAAATTTTTTGTCAATATTTGAAAATTCATATAAATTCAATAGTGAACGGTATTTACAACTACGTTATAATTTCTGAAAGAGAAAATCATTATCTATGTAATGATGTATCACTCGAGTTCGTATGTTAACAATTAAATGAGATAGAGCATTTTGTATGAGGTGTGTTCATTGAGAAAAAAAAGAACCTATATTTACTCAGCTTTAGGCACCCTGTACGGCTAAACGAAAAGAGACTCAAAAATTTTTATATAAGCTTTTTTATTACAATTTGATATATCTGTCGATCTCTATTTAAAAAAATTGTTTTACTCATACTTTAATTTTGAATTTATTTTTGGCCGCAATCACCCATTGTGCAACGGAACGTCCACAGCAGGTAGGAGTGCTCGGCAGGCGTCCGTGGAATGTCCACTATGCCGCCGTCTCCACGCGCTGCGCCTATGCGCAATATTCCGCGGCATGCAGCCGCTCCAACGCCAGCAAGTGGCGCAAGCACATGGGTACTGCGTGAATTGCCTGGCTGTGTCACATACAATCGTCGACTGCACTTCGGAGGTTCGTTGCCAAATATGCGACCGACCGCACCATACGCTGCTGCACCGTACGCCCAGCCACCGCATGCCCGTACCGCCGCCGAACCGAAATCGCGGCGCCCCGCGCCCTTATCAGCCGTAACGTGCACGGGGTCGCTACAGTCCACGCGCACCAACTTACCAACGCAACGCATTGGCGCAGCGCACCAACATCAACCGCACGAAGAGGCAGAGGTCGCGCCACCGAGCTTAGCAGCATGGTGGAGGCATTGCAACAGCTCCAGCGTTTGCTAGGCTAATAAATTCGCCTAGGGGGGCCGGGATGTTCAAATGACTTTGGACGTCGCCCGCCCCTCGCATCAAAACATTATCACACCACACTTTACAATATCCATTTACACCACACACCTAACATATACACATATTGTAACACACCACACAAAAACAAAACGTCAACTTTTGTAAACTAAACACAAGACACAATCGTTTAAACTCCGCCGAGTAAAGACGCCCGATAATAAAGCCTTTGTATCTCGAAACCGAAGTTTCTTCCTCTTTTTTAATTTAATTCTAATAACCCGGAATATCAAGCTAAAAGTGAGTACCCTTGACCCCTGATCGCGAGTGGAGTGAGTGTCCAAAGTGTTCAGAAATTTAATTTGCCAATATCCCAAAAACCTTCCCATAGAATTAAAAATGGACCCGATTTTCGGAATCAGCGACCGATTTTACATATAGATAGGATGGTCGCGTTTAGAGTATTTTTTGGCTGTAGAGCAGTGTTATTTTACCACATTTTGGGGTCGAAAAAAGTAAATATATATTTCGAGGAACGCTACAACTGTAAAGTGCAAAGAAAAAATTTATTTTTATTACCATTTTTATTATTTCATTAGTAACAAAATAAAATAGGAACGTAAAATCATGCGTATTATTTAATAATAAGAGCTACTTTAAAAAACGCAGACAACAAAGAAAATTACATACATTTGGTGAACCAAACATTTGCCTTTACAGTTGGTACTTTTAAGATATTAATAATAAAGCTTGTGATCAATTGATAATTTCCAATAAAAAATTTTTAGAATTTAACGACGTACTTCGTTTAAGCGAATATTTCCAAGCTTGCCCAAAAATACTGAAAATAATGCAACATTCGAAAAAAATTAAAAATCGGATGCACAAATTTTGAGATGAATTCAGAGTATACAGCTACGTATTTTATTTTAGTTTAGGTTTTTGCTAATTTTATTTTTTAAATAAAATTGACAAAATGTAAAACTGGCCCGACTAAGGGGCAACATTTTCTGTTCTTAGCACAAGTAAAGGGTTGCATTATTTTTGTTTCATTTATCACATGAAAAATGGACCATTTTAGTAATGCAATATTTTCGTTCAGAATAGGAAACGCTATTAGTAGCAATCCATACATGCCCACCATCTTTATTAAGTTATTATTAATTACTAATTGCTTTTAATCTACTACAAAATTGTTAGCGATATTTTATGTACACACAGAGAAAAACTATTGTAAAATCACCTTAAAATCGCACATAACCCAACATAAAACTTAGGAATAAATTACTTACTGAGTTTTTTCGTCATTTTAACGAAAATAACTTAGTAAGAGCTTGGCAAAGTTTCTACTTGGGTAATTTTGACAAAGTCTTGTTTAATTTTCCCAAGTTGGCTATGGCAAATTTTTAACTAAAATACTTAGTCAGCTTATTCTCTCTAATTTGCGTAATATTCAATAAAGTTCCTTTGGCTGAGTGAACAAGTATCCTAGTTATTTTAACTGCCATAACTTAGGTAATATCTTACCAAGAAAATTTGGTAACTTGAAAAAGCACTTTCGTGAAAAACTTAGCGTTTTTCAGCTATACTTTTTATACCAGAACTTAAGGAACAAAAATAATGTGTGCAGACATGTGTAACACACATTATTTTTGAACTTAAGTTGTGGTATAAAAAGTATGTTGAAAAAATCCAAGTTTTTCGCGAAAGTGCTTTTGCTAGTCTTAATGTATGTAGTTTGTTTACAAATATAATGAAATACTTTATTTAAAAGTTTGGTATGCATAAATGACATCTAAAGTTTGGTGCAAGAATTGTTTCCTTCCATTTTTTTATGATAATATCCCAATCTCTGATATGTTTCATTTCACCGCTTTCATGTTTGTGTGAAGAACGTCTTTATGCGTTGGTGGCTTTCCGAAAAACGTACCTTTTCAAAGATCTCGGAACAAATCAAAATTTTCGGAGGTATTGGTTGTTAAATCTTTAAAAATTAAAAAAACAAAACACCAAAATTACGCACTATTATCTGCGAAAGGCACGTATAAAAACGAAGTGTTCAAAAAATATCCCTCAGCCGGCAGAATTCTATCTTATTGATAATATCTACCCTTCCAACTTTAACAAAATACTGTAGATCGATTCACAAATATAAATAAAGGGGATTCTGCCGTCTGAAGGTTATTTTTTAAAGCGCAACCAAAAGTAATGAACAATTTTTTTTGTACACTTACACTTTTACACTTTTTTTCACTCGCGATACATTCTTTATTGAAGACAAAACAATGACGAAACGACCTCCTCGCAGCTCACATAATTTTAAATATTACAAGTACTTTGTTAGATTACAAAAGTGTGTTAGGTGAAAGTTCAAGCTACCTAAGTTAACCTAGTAGAAACAAATAAGAACTTTGTGAAGTTAAATAAGTGGCTCTTAAAAATTATCTAAGTACTATGCTGCTAACATAAATTACCCAAGAACACTTTGTTGAATTACACAATGTCATGTCTAAGAGGTATTAAGCCAGTGATGTGATACGTAGGGAAAATTCCCTACATGTAGGGATTTTAGTCGGAAACAAGTGACCGTTGGGAAAAAAGGACAGATTTTTATAAAATAGCTAAATGTAGGGATTTATTGGCAAAACTGACTGTCGATCTGAATAATGAAAACGCTGTGAAGACGAGTTAAATCGCGAATCCTTTAATTGCGTAATTGGAGAAAAGCTGCCGTATCGTGAAGACAAGCTTTAAGATCTTTTATTGAACTATCGGATAACATGATACTTTTTATCCGTGCATCGGAGCAAAAGATTTTTTTATTATATTATAAAACTGTTAAAGTGGAAAAATATTATGAAAATGGTGCAGGTACACTTGAAGAAATGGAGTTTTTATATCCCGAAATTGGAATGGGAGTGAAAGGTAATAAAAAAATTGTAAAGGTAGATGCTTGCGCACTTCAGCAAGAGTGGAGAAATTTTGAATTTAATTTTAAGAGCGAAGGAAAGGATAATTTTTTAACCCTAGTTCGGCCGACGATTTTTACAGCTCATTTCGGCCGAAGCAGTCACCCGGGTGACCATATTTAAAAGTTTTAAATTATTAAATGTTTTCGACCAGCTAAATGTTTATATTTTGTGTTACTTTACGTGTAGGCTAATCCGGTCTATTTTGAATTTAGGTGCAAATAATAAAAATAATTATTTCACCTGCTTCCCAACGTTTCGCTGATCAATGTCAGCATCTTCAGGGGCATTTATTTCTCTATTTTTGACAAAAACAATAAACAAAATTATACACATTAATAAAAGAAGAAACAACAAAAATATATAATAAAATTTTTGTGAACAAAGGAATTTAAAACGAAAATGTACAAATTAAAACTTACTGTTTAAATTTGATTTAAACTTTTTTTAAAGAATTTTTCACACTGAAAACATATAAACCTTAACATATACACATTTATACATATATGAACATATAAACACATTATCATTACCACTTATCGTGGTAGTTTCGTCAAGACTAATTAAACTATTGTATACATAACAAGTAGGCTGCTGCTATATTGTCCGTGTCTTCTTTTTTGTTCATCGCATTCTCCCTTCTTTGTAATATACGTAAGCTCTCCAATGTGTACCTTTTTGTTTCTCTTTTTTCTTTGTCTATTATTTTCGCATTTTTGAAGTCAGCTGAGTGTCCGCTGCTTAGTATATGCTGAGCCAGTGCAGTGCTGTTTTTTTGTTTGTTTATGGCCGCTTCGTGTTCGCTTAATCGTACTCCCAATGCTCTCTTTGTTGTTCCTATATATATCTTATTGCACTTTTCTTTCTCACTTCCATTGCATGCACGCAACAACAAAACAACGTGGTTTACGAAATAAAATGCAATTACCAAACGAATAAAACACAAAATAAAGCAACAAATAATGAGATAAAGAAGTACTACAGTGTTACATATATTCCAAAACTCAGTGAGAAATTTGACAACAAAACCTTAAAACAACAAAACATAACACTTGCCTACAAATCGAACGAAACCCTAGCAACAATATACACAAGAACAAAAAGCCCAGTAGACACGCAACAACAAAACAACGTGGTTTACGAAATAAAATGCAATGGAAGTGAGAAAGAAAAGTGCAATAAGATATATATAGGAACAACAAAGAGAGCATTGGGAGTACGATTAAGCGAACACGAAGCGGCCATAAACAAACAAAAAAACAGCACTGCACTGGCTCAGCATATACTAAGCAGCGGACACTCAGCTGACTTCAAAAATGCGAAAATAATAGACAAAGAAAAAAGAGAAACAAAAAGGTACACATTGGAGAGCTTACGTATATTACAAAGAAGGGAGAATGCGATGAACAAAAAAGAAGACACGGACAATATAGCAGCAGCCTACTTGTTATGTATACAATAGTTTAATTAGTCTTGACGAAACTACCACGATAAGTGGTAATGATAATGTGTTTATATGTTCATATATGTATAAATGTGTATATGTTAAGGTTTATATGTTTTCAGTGTGAAAAATTCTTTAAAAAAAGTTTAAATCAAATTTAAACAGTAAGTTTTAATTTGTACATTTTCGTTTTAAATTCCTTTGTTCACAAAAATTTTATTATATATTTTTGTTGTTTCTTCTTTTATTAATGTGTATAATTTTGTTTATTGTTTTTGTCAAAAATAGAGAAATAAATGCCCCTGAAGATGCTGACATTGATCAGCGAAACGTTGGGAAGCAGGTGAAATAATTATTTTTATTATTTGCACCTAGATTCAAAATAGACCGGATTAGCCTACACGTAAAGTAACACAAAATAAAAGTTTTAAAGTTTAGATGTAAATGGAGGGTAGTAAAGAAAAAATGTCTGAAAAATTGCGAAATAAGTGAAATTAAGTGAAAATAGGCATCTGAAAAGATTAAAAGCTGATTATTTTTACTGTTCATTTTGGTACAATTGTGAAAAACTTAATTCAGTTACTTTAAATTGTTGAAAATGGCCAGCTCTAAGCGTGTAAAATACGAGGACGCAATCAGTTCAACCAATAAAGATAAAAATGCAGACTGTAGGATTGAAATTGAGCGGTTTGTAGCCATAACCGACTGCAGAACACCGTTAATCGAAGGTAAGTATGCTATTTCTGATGAAATGTGTACTGGATATTTATACTATATAGAACATTGACGGGAGCGGATATTGAGAAGTTGTTCGAGGAGGATAACCATGATGTTAAATTTGGCAATGACAACGATGTTGAAGATGACAAAACTGACAATATTGAATTCTATGGAATTTTATTGCATAGCTTGTGGAGTTCATAAGTCCAGCATGGAGGCGATCGATGACCTATGGACTTCTTATTCATTTCAACTCTACCATTTAGAGAAACTTTCCATTTCGTGATCGAGTGTCGTTCCGTCAATGTATCCCGTCAAATCCAGCAAAATATGGCATACAAATATTTTGTATTTAGGCCAGCAACCTATCTAAAAGGACTTGCTCGTTAATTGGCCACTGGAGCTATAAGCCGCCACGCATCAAACCCTCGTATCCTGCAGCATTATCACGTACATACCTACCGATATGCAGCCTGTTTTGAATACTCGTTTATCTCCGTCCATCGCATAAGAAACGCGAATTGAGCACCGTGATGAAACTGGTCAAATGGCAATCAAAGGCAGGTGTCATGTTTGTCGGCATGTGAACGAAAGACAACGGAACTCCCGAAAAGTTTGCTTAGTTTGTAAACGGCCAGGGTGCCAGGAGTGCATTCAATCAATTGTCAAATGTGTTGAGTGCAGGAAATAATCATATGCCAACATTTTCATTTGTATGTATGTATATTACGTTTGAATTTACCCGTGGTCACCCAGGTGACTACGTCGGCCAGAATAAGAATATAAGATCTCAAACTGTAACAGTGTTCTATGGATTAAATCTTAAAACTTTATTTCGTGTTTTTTCTGCTCAAAATTAACAACTTTAAGATGTCATGGAACACAAGGTAATAGAATTTATTAAAAATATGTTTTTTTGTGCGAAAAATGTGAAATAGTCACCCAGGTGACTCGTCGGCCGAACTAGGGTTTAGGATGAATATCACTAAAATTAAAAATTTTAATTATCATTTTCTTTTTCCCAGTATATAACAGCTGATTTCCATTATTTATATAAGAAAAAACGTTCATTTACTGTCGTGCATTTAATTCATTGTAATAACATGGAAATAACAAAAAAAGTGTAGGGAATTTCGTGGGGAAAATTTGAAACAGGCGTAGGGAAAAGTAGAGATTTTTTCTTGCTCTGTAGGGAATTTCCAAAAAAGTGTCTACCATCACTGTATTAATCAAGAAAACTTTGATACATTTCCCAAGCTTTGTTTCTGCCGATCGTATGTAAGTTTCCCAAACACTTTGTTGATTTTCACATAGTTTTCAAAGTTCATATAAAAAAAAAATACCAAAGCTAAATTAGTCAAAACAACCCCTTTTTTGGTAGCCAAACTGCTTGGGTAATAGATCAACTAAGCTTTGTTTCCCAAGGCCGGGTATAAATTGTGTAAGTAACTTTTTGGTTGCTTGTTTTTTCGACAGGGTAGGAATATGATGTATTGTGGAACGATTTTCCGTCATCCCTTGTCGATATATTTCGATAAATTTATCGGTAACTGAGTTATCGGTGAAAATGTGATTGCCCAAAAACATTAACATTACCATATAAAATGGGTAAATTATGTGAGCAGAAAAGGGATATACATATGTATATAATAATAATAATGATATTCACTTAAAAATTGAATTGGAATTGAATAACTGAATTATTGAACTTTTTTTCTTGGAAATGACACCAAATTTTTTCACACGTTTATTTAATTTTGACACTAAATTCTTTTTGACTAATTGTGTCAGGATTAGAGGTGGGAAACTATAGATGGCACTATCGATAGTATCGATATTTTATTTTTTTGAACACTATCGAAGATCATCGATGGCTTTTTCAAAACTATCAAAAACTATTCATATTAATGTGTACTACCGATAGTTTTACAACTTTTACATCTCCATATTGCACATTACTATTTCAAATTCTGTTGTTTTATATTCGTCTATCTACAAAATAATAGAAACGACATTATTGAAGGCTTTGAAGATTTGTTTTTTGTTTCGACTTCAAACTCACTTCCGTGTACTAAAATATACTGGACTGAATGTAAGAGATTGAGATTTTGATGTTTTCTTGAATTTTTCAAATTTTCGGCGATAGTTCTATCGATAGTACTATCGATGGTTTATTTTTTTGAAGACTATCGAAGACCTTCAATAGTTTTTTTAAAACTATCAAAAACTATCGATGGTGGCACTATCGATAGTTTCCCAACTCTAGTCAGGATGAATGGAAATTCAAATGTTGATTTGATACCATATTGTTGATTAATTTTGAGGTTTTTGGGCGATCACATTTCCACCGATAACTCAGTTATCGATAAATTTATCGAAATATATCGAAGTACAAATGAAACCGGGGGCCTTCCCCTTTCATTTGACACCCATATTGTAGGATAATATTAAGGTTTTTTGGCAATCACATTTTCACCGATAACTCAGTTATCGATAAATTTATCGAAATATATTGAAATTCAAATGAAACCTGGGGCCTTCTCCTTGCGTTTGATACCCATATTGTACGATCTTTCTATACCTACATATATACGAAATATCATAGGTATAGTTCCAGTATACTCAGAGTTATATGGAATAAAAAAATATCGAAAAGTAACGGTCCCTAGCAGGGTCGGAACTAGACATATACGCCGACAGTGATTCCGGCGGCGGCGGCGCTATTCCAAAAACATTTCGGCGGCGGCGGCGACGCCGGAGTGCTTTTTCGCGCCGGCGCGCCTGCCCCAAATCTACAAATCACAATCCTTATTCAAATATTAATTTTATTTAGATACCTTAATATCGCTGGCTGAATGGAATAAATAAACTAATTTCCACCTTAAATTGTTGAAACTTTTTTATTAATAGCAAAAAACAATTGTTACATAAACTAAAATATAAAATAAAGAAAATAAATATTAAAGAATATACACAAATCCATATGTAAGGGTAAATTTAAATTTGCTTATTTTGTATGATAATAAACATGCATACATATATTTACATATGTACATATTTATATATATATAAGGCACTTTAAAATAAATATATATATATACAGTGTTGGAAAAAATAATAGGGACAAAATTTTGCAATTCTCCATTTATTTCATTTTAAGACCAAATAATAATTACCATATATTGATGCTTACACGGAGAGGACATGCTTCAATGACTCTGGGGTGGTTTTTGTATAATAATTTAATTTTTATGAATAAAAATAATGAAATGTATAATTTAAGTTGGAAATAATAATAGGGACAAACTTTAAATTCGATTGTTTTTATACTCAGCTGTACTAGTACACAGAGTATTATAGTTTTGATTTCATAACGGTGGATTGTAACAGAATGAAATAATCGAGATAGATATGGACTTATATATATCAAAATGATCAGGGTGAAAAGAGAAATCGATTGAGCCATGTCCGTCCGTCCGTCCGTCCGTACGCACTCTAACTCGCGCAAAAATTGAGATATTTTGATGAAATTTGGAATGCAGGTTGGTATCGAGACTGGCACGGTTGGTATTGAAAATGGGCGAAATCGGACCATGACCACGCCCACTTTTCCTATATAGAAAATATCGGAAATTTGGTATCTCAGCCACTAATATAGCTGGAGCGATGAAATTTCACCCACGTATTGAGCTCAGGACCTTATGAAGAAATTTGATGAAATTTTGGAAAATGGGCGGTGCCACGCCCACTTATTACGGGTCAAAACATTGAAAGTTTTATATGTCATAACTCAGAAACCGTTGAAGATATATCGATGAAATATGGTACGCGTGATTTTCTTACTTGGACAAATGTTTTGACGGAAAATTGTCAAAATCGGTTGACGGCCACGCCCACTTTTATATATGGGAACTATAAAGGGGCCTAATAAAAACATTTTAAGCGATATCTCTGTCAAATATAAAGATATATCATTGAAATTTTATGGCACGAGTTCAACTACGGACATAAAACAAAAATCACAAAAATTTTGGAAAATGGGCGGTGCCACGCCCACTTATTAAGGGACAAATATTGAAAGTTTTATAAGCCACTAGCTGACCCGCCAGACGTTGTTCTGCCTAAAACTTATTCCTATAAAGCATAAAGGAAAAGTCCTAGATTGCCGTGTAGCCGTATCTCTATCCCTATCCCTATCTCTATACCTATCCCTATCCCTATCCCTATCCTTATACCTATCCCTATTCCTATTCCTATCGCTAACCCTATCCCTATTCCTATTCCTATCCCTATCCCTATCCCTATCCTTATCCTTATCCTTATCCTTATCCCTATCCCTATCCAGATCTCTAGCCCTATCCCTATGACTATTCTATCCCTCCAAACTTTCTAGGATCACCCCTGGTCCACATTTTGGTCGATATCTCGGAAAAAGGGTCGCATAGGGTTTTGAAAATCACCTCTTTTTAAATACTCACCAACACCTTTTATTTGATACCCATTTTGTAGAAAACCAGTTTGGGGTCACACCTGGTTCATATTTCAGGAAATACCTCGAGTACGGGGTCTTATATGGGACCAATAACTACACCTTGTTCAAGCACTCGTCAACACCTTTCATTTGATACCCATATCGTACGATCCCGTTATAGGGTTACCCTGGTCCACATTTTGTGGAATATCTCCAAAACCTTCCCGGATTCTTATACTTTTTTTTGGCCATAAACCATCTCGGGCTCAATCGAAAACTACGTGCAAAATTTCAATTAATTCAGTCCAGCCGTTCTGGAGTTAAATCATCAGGGAGGAAAATGCGACTTATTTTTATCAGAGATTGAATTTAACTGTTAACATTTAAAATATTTTTTGTTTTTCACAGACAAAAACCAAAAAAACTGGAAAATAAAAATTTCGGTCTCAACAAAAAAAACTAAAATCAGATTTTTTGGTCTTTCGGTAACAAAAATATTTTATTTTTCAAAATAAATCTCACATGTTGAGAAATATAAAAAACACTTATTTGAAAAATTTTCATTGAATGTATGTAGATATGTTTATATTTTTTTATTTCCAGCTCAGATTTTTTCTGTTGAAAATAAATATCAGTGAATAACAGAAAAAATCAAGAAATAAGGTTTTCTCTCAGACAAAAATAAATATTTTTTTTGTCTTTGGATTTTTGTTTTTAAAAGATTGTTAGAGTTTTTGTCTAAGATTTTTTGTTATTTTCAAAAACTTTGAAATTGTTAACAATTATTTTCAATGTCTGATTTTTATATAATAGATAACTCAGAAACCGTTAAAGATATATCGATGAAATTTGGAACGCGTGATATATTTACTTAGGCAAATGTGTGGACGAAAAATTACCAAAATCGGTTAACGACCACGCCCAATTTTATATATGGGTATTATAAAGTGACCTAATAAAACATTTTAAGCGATATATCTGTTAAATATAAAGATAATTCATTGAAATTTTGTGACATGAGTTCCACAATAGACCGGAAACAAAAAATAAAAAAGTTTGGAAAATGGGTGTGGCACCGCCTCTTTTTATACAAAGGAATCTACAAGATTTCGGAGCCCATAACTGGACAAATAATTGAGATATTGTGACGAAACTTTGTTTATACACTTATATAACCTATGTTAATAGACACGCAAAAATTTATTGAAATCGGTTTATGACCACGCCTACTTTTTAACAAAGATATTTCTGGAACACCCTTTGGGAATTTGTAACGTGACATCTTTGTAACTAGAAGTCATAAAGGAATGAAATTTTGCACAAAGAATAATATTCATAAGCTTAGTTGGATGACTGATAAAAATTTAGAAAATGGGCGTGGCTACGCCCACTTTATGCAGCACTCGCTTTATATAAAGTACACCGTGTTTCCATCAAACGCAAACAAACAATTAAAGCATACAGCTGAGTATCTAATGTTCGATTCCACTCGAACTTAGGCTTCCTTACTTGTTTCAAATAAACTACAATAATACTGCTGCAGCTAGATTTAAACAAATGTTTAGTTGAAGCTCCTTTATTTTTTATAACTTCCTTACTTCTTCGTGGCATAGGGTTGACCAAATCAGCGCAATTTGCAACTGGTATTCTTTAATTTTTTTTTCCATAACTCTTGCTTATTTTTCCATGTTTGATCCCCCATCGTCTTCTTTAATATTCCCTATAGGGCTGAGGTTCGACAACTGTGAGGGCTTCTCAAAAACAGCTACTTTCTTACGTTCAAACTATGAGTTTTCGATTCTGGAGGCATGTTTGGGATCATTTTCGGCATCTAATGATATCAAGGAGGGTTGAAATGGTGCAGTTTTGAGTAGAACAATTAGCAACAGACCTCGATAAGTAGGACTAAATGGAGGAGATCCCAGAAAAGTTCCGTATCTGAGAAAAAATTATGTAAGCCAACGAACTGAAATTTTCCAGTAGCTTAAATTCTTTAGGACTGAGGCTAGTAAAGTAGGGAATAGCCAAAGTTTTTGTTAATAACTTTTAACCGGCAAAAAATAAAACATTTCCGCATTCAGCTTCGTGTTTCTGAGGTCAAAACACGTCGATTGGATCCTTTTTTTTAATTTTGAAGAACTTTAGCAGTTAGCAAAACTAGGAAAATATGTACACATCTCGCTCCATACGGGTATGGCGCGCCAGCGCATGCCGCCGCGCCGATACGCCGATTTCACGGATTATGGCGGCCGCGGCCGATTATGAAGTTAATCGGCGGCGTATATGTCTAGTCGGAACCCCCAAAATTAAAAAAAAAAAAAATAGTCTATACTTCCTTCCGGGTATTACCGGGTATCATCAGCTGTAGTGTATACACATTTTCATAGTGGTTTATTGCGTAAATAACTGCAACTGTTGCCATAAAGTACATTATTTTGAACAAAAGTCACAAGGCAAGATTAAACAAATACGAGTACTTAATCTTAAAATGCGGTAGATTTTAAACCCCTTGCAGTAGATCCTCATATTTTAAAAAATATTCGGTAGATTTACCGCATATGAGTGCAGTGTGCACACTGTAGAGGATAAACAAATTTGTAGCATTCATGCCGCTGCTTACTACACACTACAGACGTTTGGCTAGTGATGGGTGAGTCCGAGATGTTTTATTCGATTCTCTCGATTGTTGAAACATCTCGAATGCTCTCGATGGTTTTCATTCGTATTCGAGTCAAGTCGTAAATGGCCGTCAGTCGAAACAATCGCTAAAACATCTCGGACTCGCCAATGATTCCTCTAGTTTTCAAAGCAACCCTACATTTCGGACTCGATGCAAAAAATACATAACATTTGTTGTTGCCGCTTGAATATCAAATTTGCTTAAAAAAGTATACAATGGTGCAAATCTATTGCCGTTGTTACTGCTCGTAAAATTAATTTGTTTCGTAAGCGTCTCACTTCAGAAAATTTATTAATGTATTATGTACATTGTATGTTTAAATAATTAATTGTATTTATTAAGCACGACACTCTTTAATTGTGATTGCAAAAATGCAGCGTCTATATATATTATATTTTTTGATTTGGTTCATTTATTTACATATGTATTTGCCTCACTTCCATTAACCCTAATCACCAAATTTTGAAAAGTTACGTAAAACCGAAAGTGAGACTCTGAGGCTCACCTATGGAGAAATTTTGAAACGCATTATTTCTGTATTTGTTTTTTACTTTTATTTATGCAGTACTGAATTCAGAAGCATTTTTATACATTCTTATAACGGTTTATGACAATTTTTTTTAGTATATAAAGATAAAAAAGGTAATTCCGTAAAATACGGTATATTAATGTACTGCAATTTTCACACATTTTTTTAGTTGTTTGAATGTTCATTAAAAATGGTTTTATTGCATCTGTTATAAATTTGTTTTTGTGCATACAATGAGAAAAGCTATGTAAGAAATGAATATGACTAAATTTTTCATATGATCGCCCCTAATATATATTTTCCGCAACCAAATTACAAATTTTTAAAACACGACGTTCGTGGTGAAATTACTTACGCATAAAGCAGCTCATCTTTCGTTTCTCTATCTGAACGCATCTTTTCCGTAATTTAGAATCTCAGTAAACAGAAAAATTATCAAATGTTAATTGTTTTGAAATTGTTGACTTTGCCGGTCTCCTTAATTTTATGACATCCTATTATATAAAGATCTATGGTGAAATACGATGAATTCAGCAAAATCCGGGGAAAGTATGGTGAGTTCACAATGTAAAAACCTCACTGGGTAAACCTTGTGAACAACGGATTCAAAATTTAGTTGAATTCTAGAAATGTAAGCTTATTACGATAAACGTATTTAAGGTGAGTCTTTGAGGCTCACTTTCGGTTTTTCGTTACAATTTTATACGATTGCAAAAAAAATGGTTAAAATAAATAAATAGCCCAAAGATCATAATTATTTCATAATTTATGAACACAAATGCAGGAATACCCAAAATTTCAGACAAAAACCTTTTTTTGTTTAGGAATAATTCGCTTTCAAACTTTAAAGTGAGACTGAGAGGCTCACTTTAGAGGATTAGGGTTAACAATCCTACTTTCTTCATCAACAACACTCATTCAGTTTATTTTATCAACTAAAACAAATCATCAAAACAACAGCCGGCCCGCCGACTCGGAACAGTCGCAAAACATCTCGCTTGTGTAGTCGAGATGTCATCGAAACAACCTCCGACTCGCCGACTCGGAACAATCGCAAAAACATCTCGGTTGTGTAGTCGAGATGTCATCGAAACAACCTCCGACTCGCTGACTCGGAACAATCGCAAAAACATCTCGATTGTGTAGTCGAGGAGCGAGTCAACTTTTGACTCGATTGTGATTTTGCAACGATGGCGATTCTCTCGATTGTCTAAACATCTCGGACTCGCCCATCACTACGTTTGGCTGCTTCATCGCCAAGCTGTGAGGCCTCGCTCATCCTCACTCACTCCGGAGTAAAATATGGAGGCGCAGCGGAGCAGAGCCAACGCTTCTTGTTTGCCTCCTATTGGCTGCGCACTCTGTTGCCACTCATGCGGAGCGCTCACGCTATTGTGTGGCCTCCGTTGTTTGCACACTCACAGGATCCTCATGAGTGCGGCATGTGTGAGTGTGGAGGCAAAATGAGGCAAATCCGAACCCTGATATCACTATCAATATCCTTATCTCTATTATTTAAGTTAATATTGGTATCAAATATGTAGGAGGTCTTAATCAGGGTTTAATATAGTTTCTTCATTGATGTCTTGTTTTAATATTCTTTTTTTTTAAATTTAATTCAATTAAAAACGTTTATTTAATCTAGTCATCACGCGTTTATAGAGATACAGTTTTCTTGAAACTTTACAATAAGGTGGAGTGAAAACATATGGATATTTATTTATTTTTTTTTTTGTTCTTTTTTTGAACGTACCAGCAATGAAAAGTTGCCTTTATACAAGTTAATGAACCCCACAAAATTTTATGGCGATAGGATGACGTTTTGAACTGCCCCTAGCCCCGCAAAGTTGAAAGCTATAAGCACGATCTTGTACAAATATGAAATTTTTAAAATTAAAAAATCAAAAAACGAAGTGTGAGGATTAATAAAGATGGCTAAGCTGAGTATTAAAGTGATTTTTTTTTTTTGGAAACAACAACAAAAGTTATTAAAGGTCAAAGTTTATATTATGCATTTTTTAAATTACAATTACTTAAAAACTACTGAACCGATTTCGAATATTTTTATACCATTCGATAGGTATTTTTCCCTTTAATTTGATATACATTTTATATATGAAAAGTAAGGGGGGTAAAAAGGGGGTTGACCCCCACAGGGGGTGTTACGGAACCAACATAAAATGTATATCAAATTAAGGCGAATCAAAATACCTATCGGATGGTATAAAAATATTCGAAATCGGTTCAGTAATTTTCCAGTAATTGCAATTTAAAAATGCATAATATAAATTTTGACCTTTAATAACTTTTGTTGTTGTTGTTTCCAAAAAAAAAAAATTCACTTTAATACTCAGCTTAGCCATGTTTATCAATCCTCATACTTTGTTCTTTGATTTTATAATTATAAACATGCGAGTAGGTCAATAAAATTGTACAGGCTTATTCCTGGGCTAGAAAGGTGCCGTTCTGGCTTTGGAACAAATTGAATTTCCAAAAAAAATGTTCACTCCACCTTACTTTACATGTACATATGTATGTATATATGAAAGATGTATTAGTGGTGATAATTTAATATTCTACCACAAATAATTCCAGGGTTTCTTAGTACCAAAAATTGCATCGGGGTGCCACGCCTCATTTCCAATAACTCCCATTTTTCTCGAAAGTATGATAATGATATTGTTTATCTCCGTTGTAACTCCCATGAACTTCTCTTCTTCTAGATTGGCGCTTAACCGTCTAGACGATTCTGGCCGAGTCCAACAGAGCGCCCCAATTGCTTCTGTTTCGTGCAGCATGGCGCCACTTGGGAACACCTAGGGAGGCAGCATCGCTGTCCACCTGATTTTCCCAACGCAGTGGAGGTCTCCCTTTTCTTTTGCGTTCAGCGGGTTTCGATAGAAATGCTTTCTTGGCCGGAGCGCCTTCGTCCATTCTCACGACATGACCTGCCCAACGCAGCCGCTGGATCTTTATTCGCTGAACAATGTCGATGTCTGTGTAAAGCTCGTACAGCTCATCGTTAAATCTCCGTCGATACTCGCCCACGCCAACGCGCAAAGGTCCATAAATCTTACGAAGAACTTTTCTCTCGAATACTCCAAGTGCCATCTCATCTGATCTTGAAATTGTCCATGCTTCTGCGCCGTACATGAGGACTGGAACGATGAGCGTCCTGTAGAGTGTGATTTTTGTTTGTCGAGAGGGGACTTTACTTTTCAGTTGCCTACTTAGTCCGAAGTAGCATTTATTGGCAAGCGTGATTCTTCGTTGGATCTCCGTGCTGACATCATTCTTGGTGTTAATGCTGGTTCCCAGATAGACGAAGTCCTTAACAGTTTCGAATTTGTAGCTATCAACATTGACGTGGCTGCCAAGGCGTGCTGTTTCTTTGTGTGATGACAGGAGGTACTTCGTCTTGTCCTCGTTGACCGCCAAACCCATTTTCTTAGCCTCTTTATCCAGCTTGGAGAAGGCAGAACATACGGCGCGCGTGTTAGTGCCAATGATGTCGATGTCATCGGCGTACGCCAGCAGTTGCACACTCTTGTGATATAAGATGCTTCCTGTATGGTTAAGTTCTGCAGCTCGTATTATCTTTTCCAGCATCAAATTGAAGAAGTCGCACGAAAGAGAGTCACCTTGTCTGAAACCTCGTTTGGTCTCGAACGGCTCGGAGAGGTCCTTCCCAATTCTGACGGAGCTGGTGGTGTTAGTCAACGTCATTTGGCATAGCCGTATAAGTTTAGCAGGGAAACCAAATTCAGACATTGCGGCATACAGGCAATTCCTATTCGTGCTATCAAAAGCGGCTTTAAAATCGGCAAAGAGATGGTGTGTGTCGGATCCTTTTTCATGGGTTTTTTCCAGTATTTGTCGTATTGTGAAGATCTGGTCGATGGTAGATTTACCAGGTCTGAAGCCACACTGATAAGGTCCAATCAGATTGTTGACGATAGGCTTCAGTCTTTCGCACAATACACTTGCTAAGACCTTATATGCGATATTCAGGAGGCTTATCCCACGATAATTGGCGCGTACTGTGGAGTCTCCTTTTTTGTGGATTGGGCAGAGCACACTTAAGTTCCAATCGTCGGGCATGCGCTCGTCCGACCATATTCTGCATAGGAGTTGATGCATGCTCCTTATCAACTCTTCGCCACCATGTTTGAATAGCTCCGCTGGCAAGCCGTCAGCGCCCGGGGCCTTGTTATTCTTAAGCCTAGATACTGCTATTCGCACTTCGTCATGATCAGGTGGTGGAACATGCCTACCATCATCTGCTATTGGGGATTCGGGTCGTACATCTTCTCCTTCCGCACTTTCACTGTTGCCATTATCTAGCAAGGAGGAGAAGTGATCCCTCCACAACTTAAGTATGCTCTGGACATCAGTTACCAGATCACCGTTATCATTCCGGCAGGAATTTGCCCCGGTCTTGAAACCTTCAGTCATCCGCCTGATTTTTTGATAGAATTTTCGAGCATCGTTCCTACCCGCCAGCATCTCAAGCTCTTCACACTCGCGCCTTTCAGCCTCCCTTTTCTTCTTTCGAAAAAGGCGCCTCTCTTCCTTCTTCGCCGTTCGATAACGCTCCCATACGCTTCGCGTTGCGCCCGCACACAATGTAGCCCTGTAGGCGGCGCACAGTGCTTCGTCTCAATATAGTGAATCGGCAAAATTAGGGGAGTAATCGCAGAACGATGAAATTTTGTGTACAGGCATAAAATAATAGAGATAAGAAAAAAACGAAGTTTTGGCCAAATCGATGCAAGGACATGACTACCTCCCATATATCCTTGATTTTAAAGTTGTGATTTCAACTTCAATTTCAAACAGAATGACATCAAATTTGGCATATCTTTATAGAATTATGCTTTTAAACTAGGTTATAACTTTCGTTCTTTTATGTGAAAGGATATAAGTACCTCCCATATATCCTTAATTTTAAAATTATGATTTCAACTTCAATTTCAAACAGAATGAAATGAATTTTAGTGTATGTTTGTAGAATTATGTTTTTAAACTAGGTGAGAAGTTTCGTCCTTTTCAGTGCAAGGACATGACTACCTCCCATATATCCTTTTTTACAAAAAGTAATTTTTGGATTAACATGTAATCACAATACATTAAAAACGAACTATAACATATATATTTATCCTTTTAGAATCAAGGATGGACTACTCCCGTTAGTTATTGCAAAAAATGGTTCTAAAGAAAATTACTCTTAAATTTGTTCAGAAAATATGTTCGTTGTTATAGTTTAATGCATTATTTTATTGCAGAATATCAATATGATTTTGGCACATATCAAATTGTAACTTTTAAAAGCGCAATATTATTAGAGTTAACACAGAAATACTTTTTTATTATAAAATTTTTCGATGTAAAAATAAAATTTTTGGGATGTTAAATAAAGTACTAAATTAGCGATTTCCGGCATAATTTTTGAAACTTTTTCTTTTTTGGTAGCAAGACCTCCTAGCATAGAATCGAAAATTAAAATAAAAAAAAGTCGTTTTTTCTTTTTTTTTTTTTAAATTTTGTCAAATTTTGTAAAATTTTATGTGTCTCACCTAAAAAGGTTAGTATTACATGTATGTTTTTTTGTAAGTATTTGTCACATATTAATAAAAACTGTATATTTTAGCATAATTAGGCTAATTTCCTATAGCATGAGAGAAAAAGTAACTACATACATTAATTTTGCTAAATTTTTTCCATACCATATATATAAGGTTCTGCAGAATTTTAAAAAATTTTAAAAATATGGCTTTACAAAATCGTACAATTTCTAAATTTCCGGCAAAAAACAATGCAATTTTTTTACAGATTCTACTAGAACACTTCAAAGTTAACCAAATTCGCTAATAAAAAAATAGTCGTTCCTTTTTATTTTTTTGTTTGACTCTATCAAACTTTAGTAATTTTTTGAACTCCAATAAAAAAGTCGCAAATGTTTCGATGGAACTAGTCACCTTTCTGAAATAAATCATTTATCAAAAGTTATTTCAGCTATTAGGGCATATAATGGTAAGCAAATATGGCAAGTTTCAGAGTAATACGATTTAAAATGAATTTTTGGCAATTTTTTTTGTAACACACTAAAAATCGTATTACCTTAAAACAGTTTTGCCTCAAAATTGTACTGATTTTAGCGACCTCTGTTGGCAACAAAAGCATGAGATTTTAAATTCTACTTATATATTTATTCCAGGTGAAATGTTAGCTTCACAAAAATATATATTACTTGAATAAATTACGCAGTTTATTTTATCTTAATTTTGTCTATGGGACGAAGCACTGTGCGGCGTTCTTTCTTTCCGAGGCATCGCGACATTCCTTGTCGTACCAGGTGTTTTTGTGGGCTCGCTCCCATGAACACTTCCAGATATATTCAGCATGACGGATTAAGTTTGTATGAGAGGTGCCGCGCCCCCTTTTTCAATAGCTCCCATCTTTTCTCGTAAGTATGGTACTGATATTATTTATCTATGTACCAATTTCCAGAGTCCTACCATGAACACTTCCAGAGATAATCAACATTAAAGATTAATTTTGTATGGGAGGTGCCACGCCCCCTTTTTCAATAGCTCCCATTTTTTCTCGTAAGTATGGTACTGATATTATTTATCTATGTATGTACCAATTTCCAGAGTCCTAGCATGAACACTTCCAGAGATAATCAACATGAAAGATTAATTTTGTGTGGGAGGTGCCACGCCCCCTTTTCCAATAGCTCCCATCTTTTGACGTAAGTATGGTACAGTTATTGTTTATCTCCGTACCAATTTCCAGGGTCCTACCATAAACTCTTCCAGACATATTCAGCATAACGAATTAAGTTTGTATGGGAGGTGCCACGCCCCTTTTCCAATAGCTCTCACCTTTTCTCGTAAGTATGGTGCAGTAATTGTTTATCTCCGTACCAATTTCCAGGGTCCTACCATAAACACTTCCAGAGATGTTCAGCATGAAAGATTAAGTTTGTATGGGAGGTGCCACGCCCCTCAATATTTTCAACTTTTTTAGCCTGAAACCGATTCTAGGTAGTTACGAACAAACTTGCAGAAGGAAGTATTAAGTTTAGTCCGGTGGTTTTCATGTCTTAAGGGACCGAACAAACCACGACTAATTTTTATATATATTGATATAGTGGATGCTAAAAAACATCCGAATTAAATAAAATTGGTATCAAATGAAAGGTAATTGAATAAGCTTTCTAGCCCATACCGAAGTATATATATAAATGTAAAAAATTACTTAATTCAGAAATATTGCGAAAAAAAAAGGTGGTAACGGTGGCATGGATACCATCATTAAAAAGTTTACTGAATTGCCTTTCATTTGGTATCAAATATTTAATACGGACAATGGGTTCCCTAGTTATTGGCCATGGCGTTTTATTTTGAAGTTATTAAAAAATAAAACGCAAAGTTTTTATTATATTGCTGTCCCTAAAAAATAGTACACCATATTTTTATTTTATTCCTGGAGTTTTTTCAAAAAAGTCAGAAAATTAATAGCGCCCAGGATATTGATCCTGGGTTCTATGACGAAAGGAGAGTTAATAATTTTTAAAGGACACTATCTAGTCCTGGTGTTTTATAGCATCAAAAGAAATATAAATTTTATTTTCGGTCCCTTCATAAATACATACATACATGTGAAGCTAATAAAAGAGTGTTAAAAAAGAAATAAATGTAAAGGTACTGCCAAACGATGCAATGAAAGTGCTTTCCGAAAGTGTCAAATCATTAAAGGAACTTTCATGAGTATCCACACGACGCAATGAAAGTGCTTTCAGAAAGCACTTTTTACCTCCACTTTCCGAAAACTTTCAGGAATTACTTTTCGTGTGTCCACTTTCTGGCAGCTGTCAAATTAAATTCAAACAGCTGTGAGAGCAAGACAGATGCAGGAGAGCAAATAGCTTGTTGTGTGACTCACACAGTGCGAGAGCAAACAGCTCTGCGTGGAATGGTGATGGTGCAGACTTTTGTGTTTTTTGTGTTCATATGAAAAATATAACGTGATAATTAATTATTTTAATAATTGTACTTTGTTTATACATATGTATTTTTTATAAAGAAAACATATTTACATGTCGGTTCGATCATTTAGACAACACCCGTATCAGCTAGCAACTTTCAGAAAGTAAAACACTTTCAGATGTAACAATTGAAAGTGAAAAGTATTTCTGAAAAGTATTTTTCTCGCAACTAAACGATGAAAGTTTTTCGTAAGAAAGTAATTGCTGAAATTTCATTGCATCGTCTGGCAGGACCTTAAGTAAAGTATTGCAATCTTGTTCAGTGTAAAGCAGCCCTGCTCAACGCTCTCGTATTGAAAGTTGAAAACTCAAACATCTACAAATTTTTTATATGCACTGAAAATTTTTTTGCTCTTTTACATTTTTTTATTAATTCCAATAAAATATTATTTTAGAATTTATTTTCAAACAGTAGTGTCACATACATACAATTTTTTTTTTTTTTTAATTTTATATGAAAATTTTTTGAATACAAATTTTTTCAGGGTACGGAAAACTCACTCACGAACGCTCAAAAATACATTCTTCTCAAATCACAAACAAATATTCAAAGAAAAACGTATAACCACTCAAATAGCGAGCGAACTAACGCACAACAGCCATCGATCGCGATAAACTCAATGCATAAATTCACTCAAAAATTAATTATCGTACAATTTTTCTGGTAAATTCGCTCTTTTAGTTTATCATTTTTATGCGTTCGTGAACGCTCATTGAATTTATAATTTTTTGCGCTAGCGATCATTCTTTGAGTTTATCATTTTTTGAGTTTATCATTTTATGCATTCGTAATCGCTCTTTGAGTTTATCATTTATAGCGTTTGCAAGGGTTTTTTGTGAGGTTTAGGCAGCTAATGGCATTGTGAAGGCGCAGTTTTTGGATGATGGCGTGCGTTTATTAGACCATAAATATGATGTATGTACATATTTATGCATGTGTGTACGTATATATGTATTCACATATTTAAAATATTTTAAAAAGCCTTAGCTCTTATTGCGATATATATGTATGTACATATGGGCTAATCCTGAAAAAGTCAACCAAGAGCATGAAATTTAAAATGGTCCGAACTTTTTTTTTGGTATTTATTAGTAAAGATAATACATGTATATCTTAGAAAAACATAAGCATTTTCTATTCGTTCTTAAACTCGAGCTGAGAAAAATCGCCAAAAAATAATTTTCACTAAGGCTTTTTTATTAGCAAAGTATCATTTTTTTTCTTCGCGGGTTTAGTTTATTGAAAAGAGAGTTATATTATTGTTACACGCTCTAATCATTCTACATAGAACGTAATTTAATTTAAGAGTATAAAATTTGCGAAGCTAGTAAGAATAAAGGAGTTTTTTTACTTTAAAAATTCGCTTATCCTTTTGTCGCGTGCGTTACCAAAAAACTATATAAATAGTTATTAAATCTAGGAAACCACGTGAAATAAAAAGAAATTTCAGTGACAAAGTAAGCTTGTGTACCTTTTTCCAAAAACAAAGTCAGTGTTGTCCGAAAGCTGAATGTTACAACTTTATGTGGGTTTTAAATTTGTCGCGTGCGTTACCGTAAGTAAAAAAATTCAATCTCTATATGTATATAAAAATGGATCACTATTTCCTTGGTTATCGCATCACGCCTGAACGGATGGAACGATTTCGATAATTCTTTTTTTGTTGTGTTTAGTATTGTCTGGAGAAGGTTCTATTGGAAAATAATTTCAAAAAAGTTAAAAGGGCGTGGCACCTCCCATACAAACAAAACGTTTTATACTGTATACGTATTTCTGAAAATATTCTTTGTAAGGCTTAGAACTTGGGACGATATAATAACGTGATTCCAAGTTCACAAATAGAGATGAGCGTTATTACAAAAAGGGGCGTGGCACCTCCCATATACCCCAAATTTTTTATACTCAATATCTCTGGAAGTGTTCATGGTTGGACACTGGGAATTGGTGCAGAGATAAACAATACCAATACCATACTTACGAAAGAAAAGGGGGCGTGGCATCCCCGATACAAACTTAATCTCTCTAAGTTATGGAAAAGTGTTCCAAACATTATCGGAATTAAAAGTTTGCATTGGGTTCATACATCGATGGCGACTTTATTGAGGTTGCTCGAACAGCTTATTCGCCGAAGAAGAAAATTAAAGTACAACGTACCTAGTTTTAAGTTATCTTTTATTTATTCTATCAAAATACTTTAAATGTACTTTTTTACTCATTGTTTGCTAAAAATTCATTAAAAATGAGAATTAAAAAAAATTTGTTTTATATTTTTTTCATTGGGAAATTTTGTCGCGTGCGTTACTGTCGCGTGAGTACTACTATTATAGTTCATAAACAAAATTAGAGAAATACTTTTAAAATTTCGTAAATCTACGAACCTAGGGTATTCTTCGAACTTCATTTCCTCATTTTAAGTAAATATGTTATCGTGCAAAATTCGCAAAATTTTGCATACTTCCAGACGCTTTAAAAAAAAGCTTCTATTTTTTGTCGCGTGCGTTACCGCTATAAATTTGCGTATATATCAGAACTTAACTGTTACTCCAGCTTAAATTTTCTCGTGAATGTAGTACTCTGGTAGTGCTTTGCATTAAATAAAATAAACATGTAATCCTCTCGTTGTTTCCCTCCTTTAGCATTGATTATATGCGTACGAATGTCGCGTGCGTTACCCAGGATTAGCCCATATGTATATTCCCAGTAGAACTTGAAACGAGATCTCCCCAAGCGATGAATAGGAGAGTACTAGAGATGAGAGAAACTGCGATTTTTCGATATCTGTGATTTCGGTGATTGCTATTTTTATTTCACTGCGATTTTAAACTGCTATTGCGATTGCATGGACTTCTATAAAATCATCAGTTACCGGTAGAGATTAATTTTGCGTTTTCTGAGCGATATAACCTGTCTTCATTTTATGTTAACAAAATGATAGCAATAACGGAATACGGCAGTAATTTCGCTGTTTGTAAACATTTTTCAAAGATAAATTGTAAATTCAATAATTTTTTTTCTTATATTACTATATACGTATGTGGTCTGCTCAAAAGTATAAACAAAAAGAAATTTATAATGCTTTTGCGATTACGATTCACATAGGTGAACTGCTTCCCAATAAGTAGTGACAAAGAGCGTATATGGATCCATACACGCTCTTTGGTAGTGAACTGCTGTTTTGAAAAAGTTATCGCAATTGCGATTTGCGATTTTTTATTCACAGTGAAAAAATCACCGTTTGCGATATATCGCTCATCACTAGAGAGTACTCCATTTGACATCCGTTTGGAGCAATAGAAGAGATTTCTACCCTTTATTGCTCCCATGTTACTCCTTGTGGAGCAATATGGGAGATCTCCCCAAGCGGTGAATAGAAGAGTACTCTATTAAACATCCTTTTGGAACAATAGGAGAGATTTCTAGACTTCACTACTCCCGTGTTACTCCTTGCTTCAAAAACGCCCTATTTGAAAAATTTTTTCAATAACGTCCTATTTCAGATTTTGCTTCAAGAACGCCCTATTTCAGAGAAAATCCCATATATATTTCTTTGAAATAGGGCGTTTTTGAATAATTGTCTGAAATAGGACGTTATTGAAACATTTTTTCAAATAGGGCGTTTTTGAAAAAATTTTTGAAATACGGCGATCTTATTCTCAGCCGTCGATATGAACGCAATGAACTTAAAAATGCCAAAGTGAATAGGTTTTGTGTAGGTGACTTCGTAGTTATTAAAAATGTAGACACGACAATAGGTACAAACAAAAAATTACTGCCGAAATATAAGGGACCCTATACAATACATAAGGTGCTTCCCAATGACCGATATGTAATTAATAAAATTTAAACTCGATATACCTACACATACATACCTATCGCTATGAGAGCTAAGGCTTTTTAAAATATTATACATACCCTGCAAAAAATGCGATTAATCCGGAACGTGTCTGGGATCAATCGCAAGGGAGCATGCGACTAATACAATTTTACATCCCTTTATATGGAGTGAATTGATCGCATTTGTTCGAGCATGTCCTATGAAGAGACTAATTGTTCAACTTGTATACCCGAACGGGTACCAATGTAGATTAATCGCTTTCATCCCGAACGGGTACGAATGTAGATCAATCGCTTTCATCCCGAACGGTTACAAATGTAGATCAATCGCTTTCGTCCCGAACGGGTACGAATGTAGATTAATCGCTTTCATCCCCAACGGGTACAAATGTAGATCAATCGCTTTCAGCACGAACGGGTACAAATGTAGATTTTTCCTTAAAAAATTGTAAATGTTCATGCATATTTAAATAAAGATTATATAATGTTTTACTTTTGTAAAAAAATCTCAATAAATAAATTTAAAAAATTGTAAGTTTTGAGTATGCATTATATGAGCGTAATGAAAAGGATTTTTTCATAGGATATTTTAGGCAACATTTTGTTAAAATTGTTATTAAAAAAGGGTGTTCAATTCGTTTTACCGGTTGTTCTACAATTTTTAAAATACATTGCATATTTTTGTAAAATGTCTACATTTAAGGAATCTAGATTTGTGCCCGTTCAGAATGAAAGCGATTAATCTACATTTATACCCGTTCGGGATGAAAGCGATTAATCTACATTTATACCCGTTAGGGAACAATTGGGGACTAATTGTGGACCGATTGTTCTCGAAAGAGATCAATCGAGGACAAATCTCTTTCGGGATTGATCGCACATTTTTTTGCAGGGTATGTACATAGTACATATGTATGTATGTACATCCATATACCCTGCAAAAATTGTTGGACTACTTGGTACATTTGTGCCACAGTCAACTAGCTACGAACTTGTCACATGCAGCCATTAATTGGGCCAGTTCATATATATGTATGTATGTAGATTCGTGTTTGAAGATCGGTTTTAACGATCGTAACCGCTGCACGTTGTATATTAACAGTGTTGCCAAGAAGCATTAATCTAAATATTAAAAAAAAAAAAATTGGTCTTGAGAGCTCAAGAATGAAGTAGTTATGAAAATAAAAACGACCAAAAAACCAAAAGTAAAAATTAATCGGATGAGCCAGCCGATAAACGAGCTCTACTAATTAGCACAAAGCATTGCTTGTGCTAAAAATAGAATTTGTACAAACCAAACAAACACACAACCACACCAACATACAGGTGACAAATGCCGAGAACGTCGGCAAGGTCACTGTTGCTGGATTGTAGGTTGTAAAAAGGAAAAATTAATACAAGCAAAAAGCAAGGCGGCGGTAGCCTACGGGTGATGCCATTAGATTACCAACCGGAAAATCCGAGGTTCGATCTCGGCGGACGCCAAAGAATAAAAATGTTAAAAAGAAGTCTAATGAAGAGATGTGGTGGTATCCGAAATGGATCTATAACTTCTAACAAAAAATATTAATTTTTCACAACAATTTTCCCTTAAAAAAAATGGTCTTGAGAGCTCAAGAATGAAGTAGTTATGGAAATATTTTACATTTTTAACTCCTTAGAGTAGTTTAAAAAGTAACTTGATGTGATCGAGCGATGGACCATGTGGTCCTGTGCTAGGACATTGCAATGTTAATTGGACCAATATTTTTATATGGAATGTGTCTGGTTTTGGGCTAGTTGATTGCCACAAGCGGCTGGTTTGTATATGCATGTATGGACTGGTTCCGTTTTCTGCAGGGTATACGTACACACATGCATGAATATGTATGTACATTAGAGTGGCCCTTACGCCTATGGAAAATTTTTTTTTTCCACTTTTTTGAGACGTTACCCCCTGAAATGGTTTCATGTACGAAGAAAATATTCCCTGTTTAATATTGGCTCGATTGGTCAACGTTAACCCGTGCCACAATATGTTGAAATAATGAACCAAGGGTTATATGGTTCTGTGGACGTTTATATTGGACGAATTCTCTTATATTTTGAGTTTTGATAGATTACAATGTTGTTATTTATTAGGCTCCACAAATAAATGATTTATGAATAAAAAATATGTACTGATATTCTATATATTGAAGTAATAAAAAGTCATGGATCCTTATTTACTCATATATGCAAACAATTTAAGAAAATTGAAATTTTTAATATATATTTTTCATGTACTCGTACATACATATTTATATGGGAAATTTTAAAAATAAGTGCCCTCTATTAGTGTAATGGTACATCGTTTTTCATGCATACGTACACAAATAAGAAATTCAGATTCAATTCAGAACTTCAATTCTCTTGAAAGTCCATTGAAAGCGCTTGCGGAGCAGTATAATAACTCCCACATAAAAGGAATTAAATAACTCCCAAAGAAGGAAATGAAATAAGTCCCAACACACTGCGGGTTATTTCATTTTTCTATAACAATTTGCAACAGCACTTTTGAGCAAGCTAATTCTCACACAGAATGAAAGAAATATCCACAGTGTAAAACCCTCAATCAATTGCAATAGCTGTAACTTTGTATACTACTTTAACCCTCTAACTCTCCGACGATGACGTCGCTTTTACTCCTTTTTTAGAAAGTCCGCAAAAGTTCGAAGGTCGTTAGAGGGTTACATAGAATTTCACTAGGTATCCACCGACAAAAGTACCTAAATACCACAGTCCAGGGACCTTATGGAGGTGATTTTTGTGACAAAATTTTATTTTGAAACTTTTCTTATTTTTATATCAGAATTCAATTAAAATGGTGTGCAAATGTAGAAAATTGGAAACTTTTAATTTTCTAAGTGCTTCCTTGGATGAAATTTTTACAAAATGCCTCGAGGAAGATGAATGGGAAACCGATATTATATTTGTGAAGCATTTTGAAACGGTAGTTACGCTGACTACGCGTAAAGTGACCATGATACGGACACAAACTTTCCCAATGCCGACAGAAACTCACTTTGTGCTAAAAAGGTACATATGCGCGGCATGTCCTTCAGTTAACTGACTTCACCAGTTGCACATTTTAAAATTATTGTATTGGAAGAAAATAATATGGACTATGATTTTAAATTAATATACAATTCTTAAGTGAAATGTTTGATTTTTTTGTTTTAATACTATGTTGCTTTATACGTCAGAACCAAAATTTAATGTCATCTACATACGTACATACATCTTCTACGATTCTTGCTACTCAAGCAATTGCAACGGTAAAATAATAAAAGTATTTTGATTAATTTTATGCAAATTTAAACTTGTAAACATCTCAGAGTTAGGTTTTTGCACATACATATATTTATCGCGGCATAACCAAAAGCAGCGCTTACTAAAAGTGATGTTGATAATTTTTCAACTTCAACTCGTTGTGGCATGGGTTAGAGTTGCTCAATCGGGCCAAAATTTTCAGGGTATTATTGTTTTATTAAACCGCTGTGGCCGCTGTGGTGCAGTGGGTAGAGTGCTCGCCTGCTATTCCAGAGGTCTCGGGTTCAAACCACGGTCCGAGCCAAACAAATTTTTCTAATTAGTAAAAATCCAATTATTGGGTTTTTTAAGAGCAGCAGTCACCTCTCGGCAGTGGGCGGCATACCCTCCGAGAGTATTTCTGCCATGAAAAAGCTTCTCACAAAAAATGCATTCGCCGTTCGGAGCCGGCATAAAACTGTAGGTCCACCCAATTAGTAGGAAAAACAAAAAGGAGCACACCTCGAATTGGGAGAGAAGCTCGGCCATAAAACTCGTCAGATTTATAATAGCGCCATTGTATTATTATTATAAACAAAAACATATCAGGGGGTAACACATGCAAATTTGCGACTTTCGAAAATAAGGGCCACTCTAATGTACATACATCATATTTATAGTCTAATAAACGCACGCCATCATCCAAAAACTGCGCCTTCACAATGCCATTAGCTGCTTAAACCTCACAAAAAACCCTTGTGAACGCATAAAATGATAAACTCAAAGAGCGATCAAAAACGTATAAAATGATAAACTCAAAAAATTATAAACTCAAAAAATGATCGCTACAGCAAAATTCAATGAGCGCTTGCGAACGTATAAAATAAACTCATAGAATAAAATTTCAATGAATGAATTTTCAAACGATCTTTCATTTTAAAATGAATTTATGTAAGAGTTTATCGCCACTGCAGAGACCCATCGATCGCTGTTGACGCTCGTTCGTTTGCGTTCCTTGTCACTGTGTGTTTGCGTTCGTGAGAGTGGCATAGCGCAGAATTATAAAGTGATAATTCGTTTGAGTGAGTTTATTTTGAGCGTTCTTCGCACCCTGAATTTTTTACAGTGCTTTAATTTTTTGATTTTTTTTTTCATTACACATTTGTTGGTGTAAATTTCGATTTCTTACGACAGTGCTCGAGCTCCTATTCAAAGTTCCTTTGCTGTGCATATAAAATATGAATCAAGCTTGTTCACTGACGATTTGAGGATTGTTGCTTAATGTTTGCCGTGTCGACCCCGATCAAATAAAATTTCATAACAAGGATTTCAATATTTGTTTTGGAGCAATATTGACAACAAAATAAAAACTAATCAGAATTTCAACATATGTATCTATATTATTAATACGCTAACATAAATTTTGTTCCATCTTCTCCGTCGAAACTACTGAACCGATTTTAACTAAGCACACCATTAGAAAGGTATTGCTCTCAAATAGAACTGCGCCAGTTTTCATGAAAATTGGTTGGAAAATGCGTCCACAATCGTCGTTGGAAAATTGCCGTGTGGTTGTTGTTGCATGCGTTTGCACACAACAGAGCTGTCTCAATGCGCAAGCATATGTAGCTGACTGTGCGTTTTCACCAAACTTACCATGCAATTCTGAACATGTTTGGATGGATGTGGTGTGTAGGTTCCAAGAAGTAGAAACGTAAAAAGGTAGCAAACGCACTACAACAAAAACATAAAGTCACGGAATAAGTAGGATAAGAAAGAATAAGTCGGAAAGAAAAGAGCAGAAATAGAAATAAAGAAGTAGGTAGGAGAATTTGGAACAACAACAACATAATAGTAGCAGTGACAGTAGCAACAAACAATTATACAAAAACTATAGTTACACTTTAGTTATAAGAAAACATCTAGAAAAACTGTCGAGTTTCGACAGTAGGCAGCACTCTAGTGTATATAAAATTACATAATTTAATTTCGAAAACGAAAATACACTGAAGATGGCACATCGCCGAAACTGGTTTATAACCAAATCAAACGTGACAAGGGATGGCGGAAATTCGATACCTGAACCAATTCAAGTGATATAGACCGATATGCGAACCCAGAATGTTGTTGACTGGGAGAAGGAGGGGAAAGGGAATGGGAGATCAAGATTTGTTGCAAATGGCCAATTGATAGTTTTACGTAAAATTCACAATCATACAACATTATACAGCTTTTTATACTCAGCTGTACTAGTACACAGAGTATTATAGTTTTAATCACATAACGGTGGATTGTAACAGAGTGAAATAAGCGAGATAGATATAGCCATGTCCGCCCGTCCGTCCGTCCGTCTGTCCGTCCGTCCGTCTGTAAACACTCTAACTGGCGCAAAAATTGAGATATTTTGATGAAATTTGGAATGCGAGGTGGTATCGAGACTGGGACGGTTGGTATTGAAAATGGGCGGAATCGGATAATGACCACGCCCACCTTTCCTATATAGAAAAAATCGGAAATTTGGTATCTCAGTAACTAATATAGCTAGAGTGATAAAATTTTACACACGTATTGAGCTCAGGCCCCTATGAAGAAATTTGATGAAATTTTGGAAAATAAACTCATACACTGTTATAAATATTGGAATATTTTTTAAACTATGAATTAGTTTAGAAAGAATTTAAAACTTTTTTCCTCTCAAATTTATGATTTATGAAAGTTTAAAAATTTCTTAGCCTTTTTTGTATTTAATTTTAAACTTAAGAAAGTTTTATAGATTTCTAAGTCCTTTTTGGTTTATATTTTATACTTTGTTTGGTTTAAAAAGTCTAATTTAAACTTTAAGGTTTAAATTTTAGATCTTTTTGGCTTGTGGGCTTGAGGTTGTCACTTACTTTATATTCAAGAGAGATGTTCTTTGATTTTTGTTTAAAAAAAATTGAGATTAAAAAAATACAAAAAACGTTTTCAATTGTTTCTGCTTGCTTGTTTTCAATTGGAGTATCTTCGCTTCCGTGAAAAATTACTACATAATATATTCAGGTAAGAGTCTCACATATGACGGCGGAAAACGTGCGGTTACCAAAACCTGAATTTCTGTATGTTTTGGCCAACTCCGTCCCTTTCTACATCCGCGTTTTCCGCTGAAATAGAAGTTGTAATATGCAAGTACTAAAACAATTATATAATTACCTTTATTTAAGATAAAGAACAGATGCAAAATCAATTGAAGGAAAGTCGTTGTTAAATATACATATGTAGATAGCGCAGGCCTGGAGGCATTTTTGGAAAGTAGCGATTCTTATCATATTTTAAAGGAATACAGAGTAGCTGGTACCCTGTCAGACGCTTCTAGACGGCTTTTGGTACGGGAGGCTGTGTCATACGTTAGACAGCTTTGCGGTAACTATCCTACGAAGAACGAAAAAATAGCAACCGCAGAGGCCATTATTACGCTTTTTCCAATTTTTAGAACTGATGGAAGTGCATTTGGAGGCATTGTGAGTATCCATTTTTAATTAATGAAGAAGAAGTTGCTACATCAACTCAACCTTCTTTACTTGCTGTTGGCCTAACAAATTGGCAATAACGAATATTTTCTGGTGATTGATGGTAAACATTTAAGTCTTCCTACTTCATTCAACTTCGTTCAAGCATTCGATATCTCTTTTAAGTCATTCTATATCTTTAATATTCAGTTTGATTCGCCACTAAAGATCTTTTTACTTTTTTTTTGCAAAATATGTATGCATATGTATTTACAAAGTAGATAAGAGTTGCAAAGCCAACACAAAACAAATTGATATACATTGCAAATTTGTTAAAAAGATGGTAACACCAAGAGATGTAAACAAATAAGTACTGCTTTTAATCAAAATAAGTTAGTTTTAGTGAACTTAAAATGTACTTTTGTTTTGTTTGCAACAAAAAATTCCAAGCCATTGCTTTTGTAATTTTTCACTTAAAGTACATTCATTTCTTAAAATATGTATTTAATAATAGATGTAGTTTTACCACAATAACTATATTTAAATTAAAAAAATAATAAAACATGAATTAAAAAAACCAAAAGATTCTTTTTTTAAGCAAAAATTGGATTAGGAAGTAAACCCAGAAAGTTTAAATTTTAAACCAGTAGTGGAATAGAAAAAAAACACAAAGTTTAAAATTTAAACCGGCATTGGAATATAAAGTAATCCTAAAAGGTTTAAATTGCATACCGGCATTGGCATAGAAAGTAAAAAAAGTTTAAATTGCAAGCCAGAATTGGACTAGAAAATAGACCAAAAATGTTTAACTTTAAGAGTTGTCAAATTCTAAAAATAAGGCTGAATATCATATAAAATTTAAACTTGACAAGTTTAAAAATCTTTTGAACTTTTCAAAGTTTAAATTTCATCACTTTTTCGGTCGTGTCCTATATATCGACCAAGAAAGTTTTAAATTTAAACCAAAATTTATAAAAGTGTAGAATAAGGGGCAAACATTGAAAGTTTTATATGTCATAACTCAGAAACCATTGAAGATATATCGATGAAATTTGGTACGCGTGACTTACTTTTATGCAAATGTGTGGACGAAAAATCGCCAAAATGGGTTTACGACCACGCCCACTTTTATATATGGGTATTATAAAGTGACCTAATAAAAACATTTTAAGCGATATCTCTGTCAAATATAAAGATATATCATTGAAATTTTATGACAGGATTCCAACTATGGACATAAAACAAAAAACACAAAAATTTTGGAAATGGGCGTGGCACCGCCTACTTTTAGAAGCAGGAATATACGAGATTTCTGAGCCTATAACTCGACAAATTGAGATATTATGACGAAACTTTGTATATACACTTTTATAACTCGTGGTAATACATGTTCAAAATTTTAGCGAAATCGGGTTACGACCAAGCCCAATTTTATATATGGGAACTATAAAGTGGCCTAATAAAAACCAGACCTGTTAAATTCAGATTAGGATTAGTAATCAATTAAATTGTTTTGTTTTTTAATTGGTAATCATTATTTTAATTCTTTTGCTGAAAAAAAGTAATTTTAATGATTACCATTAAAAAAAATCAAAAAAAATCAAAAATAATCATAAAAAATCAAAAATAATCAAAATTATTTTTTTTGATTGTTTTTGATTATTTTTGATTTTTTATGATTATTTTTGATTTTTTTTGATTTTTTATGATTTTTTTTTTGTTTTTTTTTTTATTTTGTTTGATTTTTTTTCAATATTGTTGTAAAGAAATTTGGATACGCATGCACATAAGTATTCAGGTAGGCATGTATGTTTGGTCAGAGAGGCATAAAGTTTGTTTGTACAAATGTATGTGAACGCATATTAAAGTACGTAACCCTGCAGTAAATATGGGGACAGGTGTATTCAAGTCATTGTGTATTCTACAGCGACAACTGCACTAATTAAAATGTCGACAAATTTAGAAGTACAAAATTTGTATAGACCTTGGCTCGTTCGAAGTTTTTCGTACTAGATACGGATACAAACCCTTCCTACACCTGGGGAAGATTCATTTCTAGGTTCAGTATAAGGACAGGGAAGAGCGAATAAAGAATTCTGATTATGACAGAGATTATCTTTACGTAATTCTATTTGCAACATAGCAAATCGTCTACTGCTTTATTATGTAGTAGGCATGCGAAGACGAATACAAATTCCCAAATAATCCTATTTGAGGAACAATGTCGGAACGTAAGTACGTAATATTTCTTCCTTATAAAAGAATACAATAGGGCAATAACTAGGGCTGAAACGGTATGGCGTATGATGAACAATAAATACAACTTATATGAAATTAAGAATTTTTCCTTTTTTGAAAAAATTGATGAAGTGTGAAACAGACAAAGGAAATACAACTGTGCTAATGGAGGAAGAGGAATATACCGCAAAAACAGGTCACCTAATCAAGGAAATGGGCTGCGGAGTGACGAGAAAAGAACCAACGGAAGAATACCAAATGGCAATAAAGCGTGCAATAAAACAAGCGAAAAATATAAGAGACAGCAAAGTAGCCTACACTCTCACAGCAATGAATCCATCTGCCCCATCACTGATCGCACTACCTAAAATTCACAAAACAGGAACACCTATGCGACCAATAGTAAACCATAAATCGGCACCAGGATATAGACTTTCAAAACATCTAAATATGCTACTTCTTCTTCTTCTTGAATGGCGCTTAACCGTCTAGACGATTCTGGCCGAGTCCAACAGAGCGCGCCAATTGCTTCTGTTTCGTGCAGCATGGCGCCACTTGGGAACATCTAGGGAGGCAGCATCGCTGTCCACCTGATTTTCCCAACGCAGTGGAGGTCTCCCTTTTCTTTTGCGTTCAGCGGGTTTCGATAGAAATGCTTTCTTGGCCGGAGCGCCTTCGTCCATTCTCACGACATGACCTGCCCAACGCAGCCGCTGGATCTTTATTCGCTGAACAATGTCGATGTCTGTGTAAAGCTCGTACAGCTCATCGTTAAATCTCCGTCGATACTCGCCCACGCCAACGCGCAAAGGTCCATAAATCTTACGAAGAACTTTTCTCTCGAATACTCCAAGTGCCATCTCATCTGATTTTGAAATTGTCCATGCTTCTGCGGCGTACATGAGGACTGGAACGATGAGCGTCCTGTAGAGTGTGATTTTTGTTTGTCGAGAGAGGACTTTACTTTTCAGTTGCCTACTTAGTCCGAAGTAGCATTTATTGGCAAGCGTGATTCTTCGTTGGATCTCCGTGCTGACATCATTCTTGGTGTTAATGCTGGTTCCCAGATAGACGAAGTCCTTAACAGTTTCGAATTTGTAGCTATCAACATTGACGTGGCTGCCAAGGCGTGCTGTTTCTTTGTGTGATGACAGGAGGTACTTCGTCTTGTCCTCGTTGACCGCCAAACCCATTTTCTTAGCCTCTTTATCCAGCTTGGAGAAGGCAGAACATATGGCGCACGTGTTAGTGCCAATGATGTCGATGTCATCGGCGTACGCCAGCAGTTGCACACTCTTGTGATATAAGATGCTTCCTGTATGGTTCTGCAGCTCGTATTATCTTTTCCAGCATCAAATTGAAAAAGTCGCACGAAAGAGAGTCACCTTGTCTGAAACCTCGTTTGGTCTCGAACGGCTCGGAGAGGTCCTTCCCAATTCTGACGGAGCTGGTGGTGTTAGTCAGCGTCATTTGGCATAGCCGTATAAGTTTAGCAGGGAAACCAAATTCAGACATTGCGGCATACAGGCAATTCCTATTCGTGCTATCAAAAGCGGCTTTAAAATCGACAAAGAGATGGTGTGTGTCGGTTCCTTTTTCATGGGTTTTTTCCAGTATTTGTCGTATTGTGAAGATCTGGTCGATGGTAGATTTATCAGGTCTGAAGCCACACTGATAAGGTCCAATCAGATTGTTGACGATAGGCTTCAGTCTTTCGCACAATACACTTGCTGAGACCTTATATGCGATATTCAGGAGGCTTATCCCACGATAATTGGCGCGTACTGTGGAGTCTCCTTTTTTGTGGATTGGGCAGAGCACACTTAAGTTCCAATCGTCGGGCATGCGCTCGTCCGACCATATTCTGCTAAATATGCTACTAGCAATCAAAAACACAACGGAACTAGTCAACAAACTGAGAATTCTGCACGTACCCAAGGACTCAAAACAGGTATCACTTTACGTGAAGGAGCTATACCCCTCGATACCAAATACTAAAAGCTCTAACTAAAATACTGACAGAGAAAACGAACAAAGACATTGCAACAGAGATCATAAATACGCTGAAAATAACCCTGGACCAGAATTATTTTAAATTTGGCAATAAAATATACAGACAAACTCACGGAAAATGCAGAAGGAGGCATGACAGATCCACCAAAATATAACCGCTATGATGAGGATCATGAGCTGAGTAGTTTGTATAAACGCAAACTAATCCCTCATTTTTTTGAGATATCTACTTGAAATTTGGTACTTGGGTGACTTCTTAAGAGAAATTGGACCACTATAACATATAGGTCCCATACAACGGATTGTTCAGATATAGACATTTTGGACTATAACATCTCCATAAATAACACACATAATTCACTGTATAAATTAATGAAAATGAGACTATGTATCGCTTCTTTTCCTCATTCATGAATGTCATAAAGTCTCGAATGTCAGCGAATGTTACACTAAAATGTTTGATTTGGCCACTTTAAACAATTTTTCATAAAGATAAATAATTAGATATAAACGTGCATCGTACCATGTACGGTCAATGACAAATTAACAATAATTCCAAGCTTGTAAGATATGTCTAAATGTGTATGCCTCTCTGCACAAATATACGAGGAGGAAGCATATAGAGCCTTTATCCTGTTAGTGTGGGACTTTAACCGCACTACACCACCTACGCTCATCGTATCGAACCCCCCGGTACTACCATCAAGCTACCGTCGGGAGTCTGCCTTAAAAGGCTATATACATACCTGCATACGTACAAATGTGCATATTTCTTTAAACCATATTGATAAAAATTAAAAAAAATCAAAAAAAAAATCAAAAAAAAATCATAAAAAATCAAAAAAAATCATAAATAATCAAAAATAATCAAAAACAATCAAAATAATTTTTTTTGATTATTTTTGATTTTTATGATTATTTTTCTTTTTTTTTTTGATTTTTTATGATTTTTTTTGATTTTTTTTAATGGTAATTGCAAAATAATCATTAAAATTTGAAAACAATGGGTAATCAATCATTAAATGGACAGTTGAAAAAATAATCAATCAAGCCGGTAATCATTACGATTAATAATCATTATTTAACAGGTTTGATAAAAACACTTTAAGATAATTGATTGAAATTTTGTGGCATGAGTTCTACAATAGACCCGAAACAAAAAATAGGAAAATTTTGGAAAATGGGCGTGTCACCGCGTCTTTCTAGACAAAGGAATCTAATGGCGTTTTCTTTTCTACGAAAAAATGTTGCCCTCCTATATCCCAATTATCAAATTACGTATCCTGACTTTCTATAAAATGGCTGAATTCGTAGATAAGGGTGCCCTCTTACTTAGTTAGAGGTCAATATTTGGTAAAAGGACCAGACAAACTTACAAAATGGCTAAGAAAATCAAAAAGGGCAACATTATTTCGAGAAAAGAAAACGCCATAAGAGATTTCGGAGCCCATAACTCGACAAATAATTGAGATATTATGACGAAACTTGGTTTATACACTTTTATAACTTATGTTAATAGCCACGCAAAAATTTATTGAAATCGGTTTATGACCACGCCTACTTTTTAACAAAGATATTTCTGGAACACCCTTTGAGAATTTGTAACGTGACATCGTTATAACTAGAAGTCATAAAGGAATGAAATTTTGCACAAAGAATAATATTCATATGCTTAGTTGGATGACTGATAAAAATTGAAAAAATGGGAGTGGATCCGCCTACTTTATGCAGCACTCGCTTTATATAAATCACACCGTATTTCCATCAAACGCAAACAAATAATGAAAGCATACAGCTGAGTATCTAATGTTCGATTCCACTCGAATTTAGGTTTCCTTATTTGTTGATATTATAAATGTATAAAATAGCTTTAAAATCTATTAATATACTTACATATCGACCCTGCGAATTAAAAAAAAACAGTTTTTCAGTAATTTTGCAGGAGAGAAAAAAAACTGATTCCTGGCGTCCGTTGGCAAAATTTAGCAAACTTTTAATTCAGAAAGGATGGTACTATATCACTGTTATTGATTTATGAAAATATAAATCACTTTTTTTACCCATTGCGACGTGATAAAGATTTGCGCCTTTTTACTGCACATAGCTGTTTTTATACTCCACAATAATTTTTTTTTTTGTAAAAACGTATGCAATCTGCACACAATACACCGCTAAGCCTAGTTTGTATGTGAAAAAGTTGAGTATCTAACGAATTAAATAACAGTTGCCATTTTGCCTATTTTTTGCCTGTCAGCACATACCTTTTTCTCAGAATATTTATAGTACTACACGCGCATACTTTATTTGATAACTTCTAAACCAAACCAGATATGAAAAAACTGCAAACGCAGAAATGTGGGCAATGAATAGAGCCAAAATTTCAGGATTTTAACTGCAAAAATTGAAGAGTTATTCCATAAAACGGAGACTTATGCTTCTGAAAATGATTTTTTTTTTGAGTTGAGTAAAGTAAAAAAATAATTCCCATACAGCATACGTCTACGTTTTAGGGTATAACTCTTCAATTTTTGCCGCTAAAATTCTGAAATTTTGTATTTACAGCATCTATTGTACACAAAGCGCTGTCGGCGAAAATCATCGGTATCGGATGACTATAACATAGAGAACCCATACCGCGATTTTAGGCTAAGGAAAAAAGAGTGCATTCTAGTTCTCCTATACCGGAAGGTAAATTAATATTTTAAAATATTATTCCTATATTGTATGGACTTATCTTTAAGAAATTCGCAAAAAAATTTAAGATAAATATATTGTACACAGCAAGAGATCATCGCGAAAGTATGCGATTTTGGGCATTCAGCCTCCATAACCGGAAATCAGGCTATATCTCGAAAACGGGCAATCCGATTTTAATTCTGATTTCATCTCTGGATTCAGCATAAAATTCTGCTTCAATTGGATGTGCATATTGGCCTGGATATTTTTTTGTCGATGTTTGCCCAATTTTTATTTTCAAAAATTCGTCTTGGTGCATAAAAACCAAATTCCGGAACATCAAACTAAATTTTTGAAAAATGTCGTGGAGGAGTTTTCTACTCAGAAAAATTAGAGAAATCCGAATTTCGATGGCGCGATATAGGTTAGTAAATCGCCCCACCCTAGTACTCGTACATATAAGGTAGTGTTAATTAAAAGTACCCTACCTGAATGTATTGTCGATAAGTTAAGTACATGTTATCATATAAGATCCCTACATCATTTAGATCAGTTTCTTCGAAACTATCGGCATCTTTTTCGTCAGGATTTGAACTAAACCGTTGATATTTATGCTGATCTAGTTTTGTGAAAATTTCTGAAATTAGATATTAATGTACATAGATACATAATACATTCAATAACACATTCCCACAAATTACAAAAATTTTACTCAACACGAACAAAGACTAGTAATTATGAAAGAGGATGTTTCCCAGACCAACTTTGTACTAGTCCAGAGGGTCTGAGTTTTTTAGGAGGGGTTAAAACTTTATGGTTTTAGCTATAGGCGCAATTACTTTATAGAAAATATCTTATAAAAGATGACCTCAAATTAAGTTTTTGAACTCGGACGTCTTCTATAGAATTTAATGAGCAATTTTTTTGAGGAAGCCTTTAACCCTCTAACTTCCACGAAAATGGCTGTTTTTAACCCTTTTTGGAAACACATAGATAGAATATCAATTAAAAATGCAGATAGAGGTTTAAAGTATTCTAGAAAATTATTCGGCATAAAATTTCACAAGGGGTCCCCTCAGACTAAATTTTTGTACAAATAACGCAAAAGACCACAGGATATAATAACCACAAATTACGCCATGAAATGTGCAACAACTTTTATATGTATATACGTTAGATACACATTTTTTTCTTTAGATCCTCCCTCCGTCAGCGGAATATGAGAATAGGGTGTTGTAGAGTAAGTAAATTGGAAAAAAAATTTAACTTTTGCTAAAACTGAGTGGGTCTACTCCAAAAACCGCGGGATTTTCAAGAATTTCAAGGTAGGTTTATATTTATGTATGAGAAAAATTATTGATTTTGCATAAGAAAAAGAATTATATCTACATATACGTAGAGTTAACCGCTAAAGCAAATGGCGTTTTTTGGTGCACCCTCCATTGAAGGTAATATTCAAACCCTAGTTTGATGCCAATATTGCCCAAAAATATTTTGGGGCCATCCGGGTGCACATTTTTTCCGCAATCCATGGTTACGTCCTTTTTTTACATTTATGCAGTTGTCCACCGTCATAGAACTACCTTCAAGAGCCAAATTTAAAATTTTTTTTAGAAATTTTAAGCTATTTCAGCCCCATTATTTCACTTAAACTTGATGAGCTCATCCAAATATTATTAGATTTTTAACCAGAATGTGTTTTTGAAAACCGCAATAAATTAAGCAGCTTCCTGTGTGATTCGAATAAAAAACATGTTCACTTTCAGAAAAAATATATGGCATGAAGTTGAATATTCGTGAGAAAAAACAAAATGTTCTATTTAGGCCGCGATATTACCTTCCCTGGGAAGTGCACCAAATAACTGAATACGCCATTCGCTTTAGCGGCTAATCCTACCTATAGGTAGATATCATTTTTTTTTGTTGTGCAAAATCATATATTTTTTTTTGGAGTAGCCCCAATTAGTTTTTTCGAAAGCGAATTGTTTTTTCAATTTACTTACTCCACAACACCCTATTCTCATATTCCGCTGACGGAGGGAGGATCTAAAGAAAAAAATATGCATCTAATGTATATACATATGAAAGTTGTTGCATATTTCATGCCGTAATTTGTGATTATTATATTCTGTGGTCTTTTGCGTTATTTGTACAAAGATTTTGTCTGAGGGGACCTCTAGTGAAATTTTATGCCGAATAATTTTATAGAACACTTTAATCCTATATCTGTTTAAAAACAGCCATTTTCGTGGGAGTTAGAGGGTTAAAGGCTTCCGCAAAAAAAATGCTTATTAAATTCTGTAGAAGTCCGAGCTCAAAAACTTCATTTGAGGTCATCTTTTATAAGATATTTTCTATAAAGTAATTGCACCTCCAGCTAAAACCATAAAACTTTAACCTCTCCCAAAAAAAAACTCAGACCCCCAGGACTAGTACTCTGTTCGGGAAAGTTGGTCTGGGAGACATCCTCTTTCATAATTACTAGCGTTTGTTCGTGTTGAGAAATCACTGTTGGACAGTGTAGTTATTTAATTATACGGGCTTACCATCTGTCAAAAGATGCCAAGTATATGTCTCAGGGCATAACAAATACGAGGGCACAAGACGACCCTTGTAACGCATTTTCGGGCATGAATGTATGTAGAAACCCATGTAGTAGTCTTTTAGTGCAGGTACCTTTTTCGATAGCTGCTGAACAAGTTCGATTTCTCTACAAAAATAAAAGTACACTTGATGGAAGTAAGGAAATACATACATATGTAAAAACAAGTAAGGAAGCATGAAGATACAGCCAGACGACGCACATTGCACGATTTTATCAATCTAGGAGGATTTTAAGCAAAAACAAGTAAGGAAGCCTAAGTTCGAATGGAATCGAACATTAGATACTCAGCTGTATGCTTTGATTGTTCGTTTGCATTTGATGGAAACACGGTGTATTTTATATAAAGCGAGTGCCGCATAAAGTGGGCGTAGGCATGCCCATTTTCAAAATTTTCATCAATCATGCAACTAAGCATATTTCATTTATTTCACAAAATCAGTACAATAAGATCAAGGTCTTTTGTAGTACAACAATAGTAATAATGCAACTTACAATTTAAAACATACAGGTACTGCCAAACGACGCAATGAAAGTGCTTTCAGAAAGCACTTTTTACCTCCACTTTCCGAAAACTTTCAGGAATTACTTTTCGTTTGTCCAAACGGTGAAAGGGAAATGAGTTTTTGAAAGTACTTTCTGGCAGCTGTCAAATTAAATTCAAACAGCTGTGAGAGCAAGACAGATGTAGGAGAGCAAACAGCTTGTTGTGTGACTCACACAGTGTGTGAGCAAACAGCTGTGCGTGGAATGGTGATGGTGGAGGCTTTTGTGTTTTCTGTGTTCATATGAAAAATATAACGTGATAATTAATTATTTTAATAATTGTATTTTGTTTATACATATGTATTTTTATAAAGAAAACATATTTACATGCCGGTTCGATCATTTAGACAACACTTGTATCAGCTAGCAACTTTCAGAAAGTAAAACACTTTCAGATGTAACAATTGAAAGTGAAAAGTATTTTTCTCGCAGCTAGACGATGAAAGTTTTTCGTAACAAAAGTAATTGCTGAAATTTCGGAAAACACTTTCAGAAAGTACTTTTTTGGTGGCTATACGAGAAAATTTTACTTTTTCACTTTCTGAAAGCACTTTCATTGCATCGTCTGGCAGGACCTTACGAATAGATACAATTTATAATACACAAAAGATATACATATATGGTTACAAAATGTCTTACTAACTAATTAGAAATACATATACATGTAGATTATGGATTCCAATCCCGGGACCCCGGCATCCCTCTCTTTTTGACACGCCAAAAATCCCGGGATAGCTAGAAATGTATCCCGGAATTTTCGGGATAAGATAAAGAGAGAATATTCCGCTATTATAGCAAAGAAAAGTTATATTTTATATAATTTTATTGGTCTCAGATCTGTATATTAATAGCATTTCCTATTCTGAATGAAAATGTTGCATTATTAAATTGCAGCATTATCAACATGTGTCCTGTGCGCTATTAAAGTGTTGCATTTTTCATGTGATAAATGAAACACAAATAATGCAACCTTTTACTTGTGCTAAGAGCAGAGAATGTTGCCCGTAGTCGGGCCAGTTTTATATTTTGTCAATAGAACAAATATCCCTAAAAAAAGTGTTGAGTCTGTGTGGAAGAGAACAACAAATGTGACAGCCGGAAGAAAGTGCGACAGTTTTGCTAGAATAAAAAAGTCCATTAGTCAAAGTAAGGATTAAAATTTTTTATTTTTTTTAATAATTAAATTTTTTGTGTTGAAGTACGCGTTGTAAGAAAACGTACGTTAAGTATTTTTAAAGCTCTTAGCTTGTGGCAAAATTCATTTGATAATTTCTATTTCCTGATTTTTGGTCATTTATTTCTCAAATTTTTTTTTGGAATTTTCCCACATGAAAAGTAAGTAATGGAAGAAAATGGAAACAAAATTTTAATTACACTTGATAGTCTTACAACACTGTACTAAAATTAAATACGCAGCTGCATACTCGGAATTCATATCAAAATTTTGCTTCCGATATTTATCTGTTCAGAAGTTGCATTAATTTTCTGAATTTTTCGGCAAGCTTGGAAATATTCGCTTAAACAAAGTGCGTCGTTAAATTCTAAAAAAAGTTTTATTGGAAATTATCAAATGATTGCAAGCCGTTTTATTAATATACTAAAAGTACCAACTGCAGAGGCAAATGTTTTGTTCACCAAATGTATGTAATTTTCGTTGTTGGTTGTGCTTTTTAAAGTAACTCTTAAGTATTATTAAATAATACGCATGATTTTACATTCCTCTTTTATTTTGTTACTAATGAAATAATAAAAAAGGCAATAAAAATCACTTTCATTAAAAACTGATTACATCTATTGAAAGCACGATCATATCTTTTGAAGACTACCTAGATATCTGAATAAGATACCCGAAAAAGCAAAGCGCTGTTTTCAAGTGAAATGATCGTTCCTTCAATAGCTGCAATCATCCTTTAAAGAAAGTGAGTAATTTAACAGATTGAACAGTGAATATAGCAAAAAATCGCATTTTTCGTCTCTTTGGAGATGAATATATCAAAACCTACACGTATGACCGAAAATCCGACTTCAGATTCAGAATCAGCGCACCGAAATCCTTTAGAAAAGTTGTATTTTATTTCAGTTAGAAAATTGTTTGGAAATTTTGTCGGCCTGTTTAATTAAAGTCCAAATCCCGGGATCTCGGGATTATAAAAAAAAATATCGAAAATCCCGGGATCGTAAAAATCGGAAAAATTGGAATCCCTAATGTAGATAGATGGCTAATCTAATTGGCTGGAGAAAAGTAATCATAACTATATAACTTTTTTATAGTTGCTTTTGCTAAGTCTATTTCTTACAGCATTTGGAATAGAGTTCCAAGAACGTATAGTGTTCACAAAAACAATCTAGTGGAAGTAACCGATTTAAAAATAGGAACGATTAAGTCTGTTAAACGAGTTGACTTGGTATATACGAGTTTCTCATATCGATAAGAAGGTGTTTTGATTATCATAAGGCGATACAGAAAAATACAGCTTCTAGCTTTGAAATAATCATGAATATCACATCCCAAAAGGTTAAATCTCCAATGATATATGTGCGAATTTTCGCAACCCGTATACATAGCGATTTACATGATTAAAAGCTAAGTCGATTTTGTGAGCAGAGTTAGAGTCTAACCGACTATAAATGAGCTCTGAATAAGTTAAGTATGGTGGTATCAGGGTTGGGCCTGAATCAACTAATTTGGAGTGCGCTCAGCCTGCAACTACCACTCAATTTGAAATGAAATTGAGTGGTAGTGAAATTCAAGATTTAACTCAAGATTTAACTACCACTCAAGTTTAGTATTGGTAGCAAAAGTGCAGAAAAGTCAAACCCCAAAAAAGCTTATATGTTATAACTTATATGTTATATGTATGCGTATAACTATACATACATTAACCCTAGATAGATAACGCTATTTTACACCCCTGCAAGGATAAAGATACGTCATAATGACGTATCTTCATTTAATGGCGTTTAAGGGGGTGAAAAATATAAAACTTATTTGTTTTTTGACTGAGATAATTTATATCATTTATTTCCAGTCTTATGTGGAACATTTAAACATAAAATTAAAGATAATACGAGATTAATAAAGGAATTCATTTTTTTGACAAAAAGCTACAAAAATTAGACAGCCTTCACAAAAAGGTGCAAATTTCATTCTTAATTCTAAATTGACAGAAGTTTTTTAGGTTACTTAACAAAACAACCTTTAAATAATATTTTAAAACAAAAAAAAAATAAAATCAAGCAAGATTATATGCATGTGTTACAAACTTGTTTTTGGTGTTGTCCACATAGAGGTGTGTTACACTTGAAATATAATTTTTTTGACATGCGTCTTATTTTAGAAGGACAGAACTAAAAGTATTTTATTTTGTGGGAAGAGCCTGATTTCTACTGCCCTCGAGATCATTGCTGGTGTTATTTTTTGTCGTCTTCTTGAATATCACTAACTCCATCTGAATTTTGTAGGGCAACTTGTATGGTGTTGCGCAAAGTTCTTTGCAAAGAAGATATTTTAAGTCTTGTTTTCATCCATAGATTTGTTAACAAATTAAAACTAAAAAAAAAAACAAAAACAACATACTAATCTAATAAATTGAAACACAAAAGTGCTAAAAAATTCATGCCTTGGAAAAACTAAAATGTCACACTAAAGATAAAGCTACGTCGTTTTGACGTACGTTGTGATCATAACTCAGATAAAAAAAAACTTATGGCAAAAAATCGAGAACCAGCAATAAGCTACAACCACCGACTGAGAAAACTGAGCGTATGAAGTTGCTTCGGAAATAAATGAAAGTCTGAGAGAATAAAAATAAAAATGAATACGTCATTTCGACGTGCTTTATCTAATTAGGGTTAAGGGCCGGTTTCCCCATCTCCAGTTTATTTAACCGGTGGTTAATTTGACGTAAATTGTATGGCGAGCTGTCAAATAAATTGCTTAAGCGGGAGAAATCCTCCGGTTAAGCACTTAACCGGAGATGGTGAAACCGGCCCTAAGTATACAAAATTATTTCTGTTGATAGTTGTAGAAGAAGAAGATGAAGACGAAGATAAGGATGAAAATCTAGTATATTTTAAGTGTCAAGAATTAAACTCGCACTTATTAATGTATACCAATATTTTTGAATCAGTCCAACCGCCAACCCTTCAATATCTCAACACACCTAAAAATGGAGTTATGCCAATTTCATAATAATAATATAATGTAATTCTGACTCAGAAGCTCGATTTACTAGGGTTTCCGAAGAATTTCGTTTTATGGCTCACAAGCTATCTCTCTAATAGAACTCAAAAGGTGCTATACAAAAATACTCACCCCGATTCTAAATATCCGCCAGGATCTCAGTCCTTGTGGATTTTTTTGTTCACCAGGAAAATTTCCTCCTATTCTCTTTCACTAGCGAGAACAAAAACTGGCGAACAGAATTTCGAACATGTGAGCGGATTTTCGAAGTCAGCTGTTTTGTTGCAAGGCAGATCCTGGAAGGTAGGCGCATAAGCGGATTCAGAAATTTCCGATGCATTTTGTTATTGTATTTGGTAGTGTGGTGTCAAAATGATATTTCGCCTTGTTTAAAACCTGAATTCACTTGGGACTGGCCCATTCCTATTGGGCCATGATGTGAATTCGCTTTGATTTTTACATTACACTCTACCTTTGTAAATAAAAAAGTAGCTTCGGAATTTGCCTATGCGCCTACCTGTGTCGCCTTCGATATTATGCGAATGGCGTATTTATTTTCAAACCACTAAGAATTTTTCAATAAAATTTTCTGGAAATGTTATGTGAATGTTAATTTTACAAATTTTAAAACCCCACTATGCAAAAATGCTGTGGACTGCTCCAGAAATATAAATCCAGAAAGGGAATTCCGCCGGCTGAGGGTAATTTTTTTTTGAAGCGAGGCCGAAGGCCGCAAACGCAAAATGTTTTTCTACTCAAAACAACCGTGGATCGGTCCGTAGATTTTACTCCAGAAAGAGAATTCTGTCGGCTGAGGGTTATTTTTTAAGCGCAGCCGAAGGCCACCAACGCATTAGGGTGTACTATGCAAAAATAATTTATTATTAATAAACTATGTTTTCCCAAGATTTCGTTTGCATTTTAGTGATTCATATGAACCCCCTTCCCTAAAATAAAAAAACCTAAAAATTTAGGGGCCTGGCCCATATCGAAATTTCCCCACAAAATTTTGCATTTTTGTTAAAAAATTGCAAATTTAACAAAATTAAGAGTGAATATACATGGTATTGCTTTTCGGAAGTAGCAGAGGTCTATAAGAGCAAGATTGCGCGATGGTACGAATCCGTTTGATGGAATCTTTATAGGAAATAAAAAAGTTTTTTGAGAGTATTGCATTGATTTTATTAATTTGCAGATTTATTAAATACTATAGAATTAATAAACCTGCGTTCAAATATTTATTGGAAATTTTAATATCACATACACAGCAGCCAAAGAAACTATTTGCAATCTCTCCTATAAGAAAACTATGCGCATTCTTCCGTTTTTTTGCTTGAAGACGGATATCAAACGGGAGTTGGAAAAAATTCTGACGTTTGATTGGCTCAATCCACCTTCAGCAAAGTTCTAAAAGTTGTTGAAATTTTTGAAAATGAATTGTATCCGATTTGGATTCATAAAGCTATGAACAGCGACGAAAAAGAAAATTTTTAAGTGCGGTTTTTAAAACTACGACATCTCTAGTGTCCTTGAATGTATTGATGGAACACATGTCCGTATCATCGCTCCATATCAAAACAAGCACCCTTACTACAACCGGAAGGGATACTACAGCCTACAAGCCGCGAAATATCCGGCTGCTTTTTCAATAAACTTACTAAAATAAGCAAACCAGTACATAATTAATTCAATTATGTATTTTTTATTAACAAAGGTTATATTCACTCACATTTTGTTCAGCATTCACTTAAAATTGTCTTGTGAAAAATCTCACAAAATAATTGCATAAATTCTCGCTTTTATTTTCATTCATGATACCTACTTTTCTTCCTTATTCGCTTTTCACTTTTTCGAACATCATTTAGAATAGCCGGAAAGGGAGAAGCGAAAAAATCCACAAGGAATTTGTGTTTACAATAAGGGAACAGGGAGAAGCGGAAAAATCCTTGTGGATTTTTCGTTTAGAATCGGGGTGACTATTTCTAAATCGATTAATGTTACCTCTGGTGTACCTCAAGGCAATCATTTATGCCCACTGCTTTTCACCCTTTTTATAAATGACTTGCCACAGATATTGCTTAAGGTAATGTTCCTACATAACCTGATTATTGGCGGGGTCGATTCCTCTGTGCTGCTAAGCCGACTAAACTTTGCAGTTCCGGCCAGGGCATCCAGAAACTTCGTGCCTTTCCATTTACCCCTTTGTCGCCTAAATTTTGAAAAAAAAGTGATCCCTTGCGTGTTTGGTGCTCGTACTATAATGACTTGTACAAAGATATTGGTTTTGAATGTTCGTTTGCTGTCTTGCATTATTACTTCATGGTCTCAACAAAAAAAATTTGTTTTGTTGAATATCAAATAAAAATTAACAAAAATTGTTTCGGGCTTTCGGCTTCATTTTACTTTGAATTTTTATTAACGTTATTTATTTTGATAATTTTCTGTTGGCTACCGAAACGAAATTTTTTCAATATTTGTTTTTTGATAATCAACAAAAGGAAATTCTTTTTGATAATTTTAAACAAAATTTTTTTCGGTTATTGATAAAAAAAATAACGTTAATGTGCAGCCCTGGTCTAAACTGATATTTTAAATTTACTTTTTCACATTTTATGTAATGTTGGATACAGTTGTTAAGCTTTGGTTAATTCTGTATTGAATCTTTAAGTAACTTTACTTTGTATCTTGTGTTAGTCGACCGCGATTTATGGTCGACTTTAAATAAATAAATAATAATAATATTATCATTTATTTGTCGAGTTATGGGCACCGAAATCTCGTATATTCTTGCCCTTAAAAGGAGGCGGTGCCACGCCATTTTCCAAAATTTTTCTGTTTTTAGCTTTATGTCTGTAGGCGGACTCATGCTAAAAAATTTCAATGATATACCTGTATATTAGATGCGTTTTTTTTTGGCAAAGTTTCTCAGATCTTCCCTCCGGCCACAGAATATGAAAATAGGATGTTGTAGGATAACTAAGCTGATTTTTGTTTTTTTTTTTAGACAAAAAACTGAGTGGGCTACTCCAAAAACAGCGATTTTTTTTAAATTCCATGATAGGTTTAGATTCATATATGAAAAAAACCACAGAATTAAAAACAAAAAAACAAAAGATACATATTCTCATGTAAAATTAGCGGCGGAATGGTGTACTCAGTTTTTTAGTGCGAGCCATAGGGAAGGTACCAAGATCGCCTAAAGTGGAATTTTATTTTTTTAGTCACGAATTTTCAAGTTTGGACCCTGGTATTTCCAAGATACCTTAAATTTCTTTTTAATCAAAATATACAGGAATCTGCGCAAATTAATGCAGTTTTCAGAAAAGTTTATTTGATCGAAATCGAGCTTTTTTTGTCCAAGCTACTTTGGTTCAATTGAAATATTCCAAAATCACTTTCATATTGAACAACATTTGTTATTGTTGCAAGTACAAAATTCGAAAATTTATTATATACATATGTACAAAAAAAAAATGTTGTTCAATATGAAAATGATGTTGGCATGTTTCATTTGAACCAAAGTAGCTTGGACAAAAAAAGCTCGATTTCGATCAAATAAACTTTTCTGAAAACTGCATTAATTTGCGCAGATTCCTGTATATTTTGATTAACGGCCTTATTCCGGTGTGGTAACATAATTTACTTTACTGGTGAAATGAAGAATCTGGTACTTTAAAACCCTTTTCGTATTCTGGCAGGAGAAAATTAAGTTACCACTTCAATATGTGGTAACATTTTGTTACCATTTTCAGCCCGATTCCATTCCGTTCGTATGGAAATGCTTTGACAGCGTTACCATTTGTGCGAGAATACCAATTGAAAAGATGGTAACAATTTTCAGCAACATAAATTACTAGCAAAGTAATTTTCCGGTAACGCTCAGAATAGCACTGTAAAAAGAAATTTAAGGTATCTTGGAAATACTAGGGTCCAAACTTGAAAATTCGTGACTAAAAAAATAAAATTCCACTTTAGGCGATCTTGGTACCTTCCCTATGGCTCGCACTAAAAAACTGAGTACACCATTCGATTAAGCCGTTAATTTTACATGAGATTATGTATCTTTTGTTTTTTTTATTTTTAGTTCTGTAGTTTTTTTCATATATGAATCTAAACCTATCATGGAATTTAAAAAAAAATCGCTGTTTTTGGAGTAACCCACTCAGTTTTTTGTCTAAAAAAAACAAAAATCAGCCAATAGCTCATTTAAATTCACATAAAATAATTATTAGAATTAAAAACGGCCATATAAATACAAACGTAAATATGTATATCGGAGAGCCTGCCGAAAAACAAAAGTCTGAAAACAATAACAAGCATTGCCTGTACAAAAGCTTTGCTTATTAATAGCTTTAGAACTTTGTACAAACCAAACACACAATCGCACCAACATACTAGGTAGCAAAGGCAGAGTGTCATTAAGCTACTGTTGTTGGTATGTGGATTGTAATGGAGGGAAAATTGAAATTTAAGCGAAACAAAGCTGACGGCGGTGGTAGCTCAATGGGATAGACCTGTGACTACCAATCGAACGACTTAAGTTCGATTCTCGGTTGAGGCCGCTTGAAGAAGTCTGATGAGGGGATGTGGTGGTCTCCGAAATGGATCCATAACTTCTACCAAAAAAAAATTTTTTTTTCAATTTTTCTTCATTAAAAAATGGCCTATAGCTCATTTAAATTCACAAAAATCAGCTTAGTTATCCTACAACATCATATTTTCATATTCTGTGGCCGGAGGGGTATGTTAGATTTGACAAAGATGTCGCTAAAATGTTTTTATTAGGCCCCTTTATAGTTCCCATATATATAATTGGGCGTGGTCGTCAAACGATTTTGGCAATTTTTCGTCCATATCGGCCCCTTTGTACGACTTTATCGTAGCAAATTTTACAGGAGAGATTTTTTCGTTTTTTTTTTACTACTTTTTATTGGTATTTTGAAACGAAGTCGAACATGCGATTAGGTAATTAATTAATATAATGAACCTGATAATTTTTTTCTTGAAAAAAATGTGCAGTTTGCGAAATTTTTTATGAGTTTATTTGAATAAATGTCCCTTACGATAATATTAAAAAAAGAGTTTGTGTGACAAATACAAGTGTTTTATTCCATACTTATATGTTTTTAATGATAGTCATGGTAATATAGTGAGTATTTTGTTGGAAATTTGGTATATAGGTAGAGTATTTCCTGTATTATGACGGAGCAATGGAACGAGTGTGGGGAGTAAGAGAAAGGGGAGAGGTAAATGAGCAGGGAGGAAAAAACAAATTACATTGCAGATGCCGTTTACAGGCGACACAAGAACAGAGAGTCGAGTGTGTTTATGCGTTTGGTCATTGCGGCTGAAGATGGAATGGACTCGGGTTCAATCCCCAGTGCATCCACTTCCGAAAAGAGTGCTGATGATCGAAAATGGTTTTTCGTGAAATAGTTATACACTCAACCTTCGCTGTAAATAGTTGTTGAATTTTTTTCCACTTACCCCAACAATTAAAAATTGAATTAAAAATAAAAATTTCGTGCTAAGCACTAAAAACTCTTTCAAGTAAAGGCCTTAGATTTTTCATTATTTTTTTTTTTTGTGTATATTTCAAAGGCATGATGACTCAAGTTTCAAGTAAAACTGCAGTCAACCAGACTTTGCTTATGGAAAACTACGATTTAACAAAAATCTTAAAACAAAAACGCACTACTTTTTATAAACATGGTTTTTTTCAAAAAGGTATAACTAATGAATCGAATCTATATTCCATGGCAAAAAAGTCATTGGACGCGTGTCATACGATTTTTTAATTTTTCGCTAAAATATACTCGCGCATGATTTGCTTCTTAAACTGTCAATTTCTGCAGAAGTCATCAGTCTTACGGGAACCAAGTCAGAACTCATCAGTTTTTGTTGATATCGCTACAGACGAGTGAAAATCTGTTATTTGCTACCACTTCCAAAATGTTCATTTAATACAGATTTTTTATAGTTTATTTCTTTTATTAATATTTTGGTCATGGTAACATTTGTAAAAAAAATTGTTCTGTTAGAATTAATGTTGTTTCATTGTTATCAGTAGAAATAAAAGATTTCTCGTAAAAAAAATGAAGGTTTTATACTTTGGGTGTAGTACGTATTGGGTTAAGCCTAATAGAGGGTTGTTACTATGGGAAAAGAAAATCCCGGGAATCGTGTACATCATTTCCCATACTTTAACTATAATATATAAAAAATTATCGGAAAAAAACTAAGGTCTTTTGATTGTAGTCAGCGTCAGCTGTCAACTGTCAAATTATAAATTTTTTTTTTCATAATCGGATTCAGTATTACATAAATAATATAATCCCAAATTTTCATTAAGATCGTAACACTACTTCTAATTTTTCTTGTAAAACCAGGTCTCTCCGACCACTGTGCGACGCAAGAAGTTGTCGGCACCGTTGCTGTGGACCCCGTGAGTTCAGCATTATGCGTGGTAATGCCGTCACCGTAGCTGATGCCTTTTCGTTTGCGTAATCAATATGGTTTTTAAACGATAGTCTTCTATCTATCATAATCCCAAGTTACTTTATTGCTTCTAGCGTGACGATATCGTGACTACCGCTTCTTATTATAGTGCGCTCCACTTTTTTCCTGCTTGATATGAGCACTGACTCCGTCTTCTGCTCCGCAAGCTGCAGCCCATTTTTATCTATCCACCTTTTAACGCAGGATATACTTTTGTTTGTTTTTGCTCGTATATCATCTAGTTGCTTAGCAGTAACAACCAGGGCGATGTCATCGGCGAAACCGAATATTTTTACGCCTTCCGAAAATCTAAGACGTAACACACCGTCATACATAATGTTCCAAAGAAGAGGACCGAGGAGCGTAAGAATGCGTGTATGAACTCATTTGCCCGTGCGGTACAGCTTTGCCTGTCGCTGCTGTAGAGCAGTGTTATAGGTTGGCAGGATAGAATACGTTCTCTCCGACATGCATATTTTACCAGTACCTACACATGTGCAGTAGCAGAACAGTAGCAGAGCAGTAGATATGTACAAGCCCATTTACCGGTATAACATGCATAGAATGTACCAGTGTAGAGCCGTTGCGCGACTTGGCTATATTTACATGATCCCTATAACTTTTCAATCTCGCCATGGGGGTTCACGTAAAGGAGTAAAATTTAAGGAAAAAAATTTCGGTTTAAAGATATTCCTTGACAAAGTAAATTTTTTCTTCAAATTTTCGTAAAAGATTGAAAATTTTCAGATTGACTCATCTATATTTCAGAAACTATAAGCCCTAGAGAAAAATGTTATAAGAGATATGTTTAGAAAATTTAATTCTTTCGTTTGCTGTTCCGAGTGGTATTGTTGAATGAAGTGGTTGATACCGTATCGAATTTTGAGTTGCTATTGTTTTATTTCGATGATGTAAGAGACACTGATAATAAAAGATGTAATATTGCCGCTGATGTTTGGCTGAATGACGATTGTTGAGTTTGTGCCGTTGTTTGTAACACAATGCGTTGTCGATTCGTAACGAGAAAAATAATAATGGTGAATATGTTCCAGATTCAGTATCTTTTGTTCTTTTATTATTGTTTTGCTTGATTAGTAATATGTTGCAGGCATGATCGCCAATTGTAGTCCTCAATCAGAAATTATTTCATTTTTTAAATATTTATTTTAGATTAACAAATTATAGAATTTTCTATAATTGAATATGATATTTGAATGAAAATTTTTGATATTTTCATAGACAGTAATTACGAAAATAACATTAACAATTTTACGTTATAAATACAAAGGTATAGTATAATATTTATATGTATATATATAAATAATCCACTACAGGAGCCATTGGCCAAATAACGGTAAATTGCCGATATCTCAAAAAGCTTCCCATAAAATCAAAAATGAACTCGATCTTCGGAATCAGCGACCGATTTGACATGTAGATAGGATAGTAGCGTCCAAAGTACAGACAACAAATTTCATTTTGTGATCCAGTGTAATAGAGTGTGTCTAAGAGGGTCGAACAGCTGAGATCAGCTGACTCGATCTTCGGAATCAGCGACCGATTTGACATGTAGATAGGATAGTAGCGTCCAAAGTACAGACAACAAATTTCATTTTGTGATCCAGTGTAATAGAGTGTGTCTAAGAGGGTCGAACAGCTGAGATCAGCTGACTTCAGGGTTGCTGTTATGGTCCAATTACGATGGTGAAAGTAATATAAGTTGCTCTTCTTCTGTCTGTTTTAAATGTGGTTGATTTTATATTCTTGCATAATTATTTACAATGGTACGGGGACGGACGGACTTACAATGGACTGACGTGAAGGCCCGAAGCTAGGGGGGGGGGGGGGGGGCATTGTGGGGCAATGCCCTACCTTAAAATTAGAATGCCCTACCTTAAAAAGGCCAACAAGTGAGATGAATTATTATATTTAAATTTTTTGTCATAGTTTGAGATAAAAAATTATTGCGGTTTCAATGTATGATATGGAGAATCCACCCTGCATCACATATATAATTAAATAAGACCATCGAATTTTTGTAGTTTGGTTAAAGGAATGGTTCATTCCGGCACTTTTCTGACAAAAACTAATCTCACTGTGAGCGAACAACACCAAAAGCGCGGAATCGATTTCTAAAGCTGTGTGCTAATCTAAAACATTTTACTCGATGAAAAAATCAGGTGTCTAAATTTTCTATGGTTATTCTTTAATCATTTTCGAGAGTTTTTTTCTCACCTTGACTTGTGTGCACAGTGTTGCCGCTCAAAAATTTCAAAAGGTGGTCCAAAAAATTAAAAAAAGTGGCCCCAATTTTTTTTTGTAGCTGAAACTCATTTTTTATATATTTTTGTGGTTTATTTAATGCTTAAAGAAAATGGAATTTAAAATATTCTCTACAATAACGGAGCGTTAATATGATTGTTCGTTGAGTAGACGGAATAACCCGAGAAAGGCAAGGAATTAAAAAAAAAACTGTTATAGCGTTCGTAGTGTTGGCAAACAAAATAAATAAAGAACCGTTCGAAACGGAAAGTTGCCTTCAAAGTAAAATAGTAGTATATTTAAGAAAAAACTAAAAATTATTTAATAATTATAGTTTTGAAAGTAAAAATGGACCAAAAGTGGCCCGAATTTTTAAAAAGGTTCAAATATTGCATATTTTCAAAAAGTTGGGTTCAGGTGGCCTGGCTTTAAAAAAGGTTCAAATTGCCACTTTAGTGGCCCAAACGGCAACGCTGTGCGTGCATACCTACAGGCGACCCACATACAGGCCCGACGAGAGGGGGGGATGAGGGGGTCAATTGCCCCGGGCCCGGGCTTTAGAGGGCCCGGGAATCTCAAAATGATATCCAAGTTTTTGCTTACAGAAAATAAACGAACAACACCTTTAATCACCTTTCGTAGATAGCAATCATTTTAAATTTCAACAAATTTTATAAATCTCTTAAAGTGTCTGCACCCCACTTAAGGAATTGTTGGTTTTTGGCGTCGACTTTGCAGCATAAATTTGAATTCGTTTTCTGTTGCAACAGAAAAATTCGGTATGATGCAAATTCTTATACAGCGATATGGGTATATCCTGGGCGTTTCGGACGGTATGTTCGCACGATTTTTTGAACTTTTGAGGCAGAAATATCGCGAAATACTGTATCGTTTTATGATAAAAGGAAAGATTTAGGCCACAGCTAATGATTAAAGTATGTTAGCGACAGAAATTTAGTTTAATGCCTCTGTTTTAGCCACTTAAACTGCGTTCCGGACGCTACAAAAACACGTCCATTTTTTTTTTTTTTTTTTGAGTGGCTAAAACAGAAGCCTGGCATAGCAGGCGAGCACTCTACCCACTGCACCACAGCGACCATGTATAGATAAATTAAAGTTCGTAACTATATATTCATTGAATTTTGATTTTGAGAATTTGTTCATTTAGTATGGGGGCCCTTAGTTATTTTGACCCCGGGCCCGGATTTTCTCTAGGCGGCCCTGCCCACATACCAAATTTAAAGATCTCCACATCTAAACTGGAAGCTGTACCATCTTGTTGGCTTATTCTCAATGAGTATTGCTTATGTACTGTCACAATAATTATGTGTCAACAAATAGGTATTAAAAGTACGGGGAAAATTTTCCAACAGTCTACCACGCGTTGAAAAAAAGTCATTGGGGGTTGTAGAGGAGGTCCTCCTGATTCTAAATCCAAAAGTCCCGTCGACCGGAGATGTTGGTAAGTTGTAAAATTTACCAAACAAACCCCCAATACTGCGTACGATTACCGAGGAAAGGCACTTATAAAAACATGCACATATGTATATATGCGTGTAGAACATCTTTTTTCTTCGAAAGTCATTTTTCTCGGACCGTGGTTCCTTAATGTAAAGCCGTCCCTTTCGGTAGACAGATGGAAATCTGAGCCAATGTACGTCACTGACCTAGAGAAAAGTGATATATATGCTAGAGTTGGGAAACTATCGATAGTAGCACCATCGATAGTTTTTGATAGTTTAAAAAAAACTATTGATAGTTTTCGATAGTCTTAAAAAAATGAACTATCGATAGTACTATCGATAGTACTATCGTATTTAAATGATTCCTGGAAAAAATTTTTTAACCGCCAACAAATTCATATTTTATACATATTACACGTATGTATGTACACACAAGACCACGGATGCCACTGTTGGTTGTTTCCAACCAAACTTGGTAGTTTTTTTCTGATTTTGAGTTTTTTCAATAAATTTTGGTTTTTTGCAATAAGTATGTGAAATTCAAATTTTTTTTTTGAAAGAGTTTTTTAGTGCTTAGCACGAAATTTTTATTTTTAATTCAATTTTTAATTGTTGGGGTAAGTGGAAAAAAATTCAACAACTATTTACAGCGAAGGTTGAGTGTATAGCTATTTCACGAAAAACCATTTTCGATCATCAGCACTCTTTTCGGAAGTGGATGCACCGGGGATTGAACCCGAGTCCATTCCAACTTCAGCCGCAATGACCCAACGGATAAACACACTCGGCCATTGAGACTCTGTGCAAGCTGTTGGATTTTCCCCACTTTTGCCTTTTTCATTTTCAACATTAACGTTAGTGTGTATATGCTTTTTGCATATATTCTCCACAAACGTGCTGAATTTTTGTTGTAGGCAGTTATTTTGGTTATTTTTTTTTACAAGTACCAACCATTCACAAGGCATTTACGCCTATGCCCAAAATATTGGGAACGCGACATTTTGACTATGTAATTTTAGCCAAGGACTCAAAACTTACCAATAGCTGATATTCTCAATTCACAACTTGAAATAGTAATGTAGATGGAGATGGAGATTTAAAAGTTGTAAAACTATCGATAGTATACATTACCATCGATAGTTTTCGATAGTTTTGAAAAAACCATCGATGGTGTTCGATAGTCTAAAAAAAAAAAAAAACTATCGATACTATCGATAGTGCCTCGATAGTTTCCCAACTCTAATATATGCTGCCTGATTTTGGAAGCCATGCCTCGATGCACATAGGTAGATTTTCAAGTTTTAAAATATAAATAAAATAAATATTATATTGTCTACATCTATTCAAAATTGCTTGTTTAATGTAAAGTTTTAATAATTTGTGTTAAAAGTCGATTTTATTGAAAAATATTTTATTATTATTTTTTTTTAATTTATTTCAAAGAATTCTATCGAAACTTTGACTTTCTTATTTCGTTTAAAAATGTAGAAAATTTTTAAATAAAAATCGTTTTAAGCAGGATTTGTAAGCTTATGGAAAAAATTCGAAAAATCGTAGAAATTTCTAAAATTGGATTAAAAATTTCAAAGCGAGGCCAGAATTTATAGAAGATTTTGAGGAGATTTTTAAGTGTGCTGTTATGTAGCCAACCAACTTTAGTGTAAAATGTGCAATTCCCAATGCTGTGAAAATTCCGTCGATTTTAGAAATTTTTTTCTGTAGGGTGCTTGCCATATATGTACTATGTGAGACAGTTCCAATTAAAATTGCGAAAGGCCAATGGAAATTTTTTAAAAGTTGAATCTTGCATATTATGATATGAATTGAATGAGCTGCAAAACTGCATACTCAAAAATCTTCTAAAAAAATGTAGCTTCAGAATTCTTAGCCCCTTTTTATTAGGGCTCTAGATACCCGGGTATCGAACAATTTGAATTGATCGTTTTTGTTTAAGCCAGTTTGTTGTTCAAATGCACGTACAAACATTCGAGCTTACAAACAAAAAAAAATGTGTATCGAAAACACAAAAATAAAAGCAACTACATATGAAGCATGGTGGAATAAACAGGTGACGTAAATAGAAGAGTGCGACACTATTCTCAAATAGTAAGCTCTTTGAAACGGTAGGGTTGCATTTCCAGAGGTAAAAGGGGGAAAAATGTAGGGCTAAATTGGCCGGACCCGGTCCAAAAAGGGGAGTAAATTATTTATATATTTGTCTTATTGTTAAAAGTAAAATTCTATATATTTTATATTATATACATTATTTACAATTCTTAAGAAGCTTTTATTCATTTTTGAGATACAAAAAAATTGGTGAACTGCTCTAATATTAATATAAAAATTAAAATAAAACGCCTTCAAATGACGATATATTTCACATTTAACCGAATATATGTATTGAGTTCAATATCTGGTGAAAGTTATAATCACTAGTATCAGGTTTCGTTTTTCCGAATGCGGTACAACTTACCGAAAAAATATAAAACCCATCGAGTTTCGTATGAAAAAGGCAAACATAAAACGACGATATAATTCATACTCAACTGAATATATTGAACTCAATATCTGGTAAAATTTATAATCGTTAGTATCAGCGTGTATTGTTTGGGCATTCAATATATCTATCCAATCTCAACGGATATGGTGATCCGGGTATTACAATTTTCGGAGTTGTTCCTCTGTAAAAATATTTTGACACCTTTTAATATTGCTTCGTCTCGTGCCCTTTCGGCTTTTAGATTGTTATTTTCGCTTTCTAGAAGTTTTATTTGCAACTTTATTCTTGCTATTTGAAGAAGCATTGGATCCTTGGAAACATATTCCTTGTTAGAGCGAAAACCGTTTCCAAAAAAGTTTTTAAATAATAATACATATGGAGAGTAATACGTAATGTGTGTGTTGCATGGTCTCGCTTTTCACAAATACCATGGTTTTCGAAATCCCAAGATAAGGGTCACCACAGGCATCGGCACTGCTTCCTTTGTCAGCAAGCGTCGTTTTGCTGGGTTATGCGGTTGCCGAAAATCACATTCGGCAAAATGCAGCTCGTACACTTTTGAATTTTGTGTGAGCATCACACCGCTGCTTTCCCTAGCAGAATCATATCTGGGTCTGTGGGAGGGCCAAACATTCTGAAGCTAGCCCCCGTCCATGGTTTTCTACGACAGGCGTAGCTTGTTTTTTGCATTTTTCAAATAATGGCGCGAAAATTTAAATTTTAACGGTTTTTTTCTTCATAAATAATAAGATTGTCCAAGGAAATAAAAATGTTACAAAACAACTATTGTTTAAATTCTTACCAAAAGGCGCTCCTTCATACACCTAAAATACACATAAAAACAATACTTTTTTTGGATCAACTGGGGACAACATTGGAATTTCATTTTCAAAGAGCCGAATGACAGGAGAAAGAGGAAAACAGAATGAAACAGATGCCTACTTACGTCACCTTGTTATTACACCATGCATATGAAGAAGAAAAAAAAAATAATAAACAAAAGAAAAAAACAAACTTCAAAATGCCCGAATTGTTCAAATGCCCGTACAAACATACGGGTAATAAACAAACAAACGACTGTTCGAGCATTTGAACTACATTTGTTCGGGCTACTCGAAAATGTTCAAAAAATCTGGAGCTCTACTTTTTATGATAAGTAGGGCATGGAAATCTATGCAAATACATGTTTTTCTTAGATTTAGGTAGAGCAAAATAAATAAACAATCTTTACGAATCGTGAAATTGTCTTATAAATGGCATTCAAATGTTTTTGCATATTTTGCATATTTTGGTCATATATGCATATTTTTACATATTTTGCGTTGTTTGCATTTTTTTATTACATATTTCGCATTAAATTGCCTATTTTTGTAATTTGCTAGTTGACAGTTTTATACAAACGAAATTCATGCATAACAGTCATCTGACGACGAATAGAGTTTCGTGTGAACACGGCTATTATTAGTGTTTTCGATACGGTGCATACCTGTCGACAAAGAGCCGTTTTCAAACATGCTCCTATTACCTCTGTGGATGTAGAACGTTCGTTTTCTATGTATAAGAGCTTTTTTTCGACCGAATCGGCAAAGTTTTCTTTTTGAGAATATGAAAAAATATTTCATTGTGTATGCTAATGAATCGTTAAATTAGGATTAACCTTTACAAATTATGAAATGTTCACGACTGAATTTATGTACATATCTATAAAAACATACATACATATTGCTAGCTTAGAGTGCAAATTTTGTAAGTCCTTTTTTCAAACATTGTAGGAGAGACAAAAAACAAAAAAATTAACAAATTTCGAAATGGAAAAAAAAAAATTTCTGTTCATGTAAATATTTTGGACTTACACAATTTGCGTATAGCTGAATAACAATGAGTAGAAATATGACAAGTATCACACTTGTTTAGCGCGGTGCGTATTTGATTTTTCTAGCGTTCTACATAAAAATACAGTTTTTCATATAAAGTGGACTTACACAGTTTGCACTCTAAGCTAACGATATGTATAAACGTACAACGTAAGAGCAAAATTGAATTAAAAAATTTTGTACCTAATTTATTTATCTATTGTAACTTCAATAAACATGAATTATCTGGAGTTGACAAAATTTGAATTAATGCATTTTTTTTTTGATTTTTCATGCATATTTCTCAGTTTTTGTTGCATTTTTTATGCGCATATTTTTTATTTTTAGTACCTACATGAAATTCCATGCCCTAATGATAAGTATTTCCTTGACTTTGAAAAATTGGAAATACTAAAAATACTGCCTAAGAAGTTAACAATAATCGCTGATAAATATCTCGGTTACTTTCGAGCATCACCTATATTAACCAAGAAATATAAACATTAAAATCAAATATAAAACACAAAAAAAGAATTTTATTGTAGGTACATATGAAAAACCCCTGTATCTAGTAGTGTAGAACATCTTTTTTCTTCGAAAGTCATTTTTCTCGGACCGTGGTTCCTTAATGTAAAGCCGTCCCTTTCGGTAGACAGATGGAAATCTGAGCCAATGTACGTCACTGACCTAGAGAAAAGTGATATATATGCTGCCTGATTTTGGAAGCCATGCCTCGATGCACATAGGTAGATTTTCAAGTTTTAAAATATAAATAAAATAAATATTATATTGTCTACATCTATTCAAAATTGCTTGTTTAATGTAAAGTTTTAATAATTTGTGTTAAAAGTTGATTTTATTGAAAAATATTTTATTATTATTTTTTTTTAATTTATTTCAAAGAATTCTATCGAAACTTTGACTTTCTTATTTCGTTTAAAAATGTAGAAAATTTTTAAATAAAAATCGTTTTAAGCAGGATTTGTAAGCTTATGGAAAAAATTCGAAAAATCGTAGAAATTTCTAAAATTGGATTAAAAATTTCAAAGCGAGGCCAGAATTTATAGAAGATTTTGAGGAGATTTTTAAGTGTGCTGTTATGTAGCCAACCAACTTTAGTGTAAAATGTGCAATTCCCAATGCTGTGAAAATTCCGTCGATTTTAGAAATTTTTTTCTGTAGGGTGCTTGCCATATATGTACTATGTGAGACAGTTCCAATTAAAATTGCGAAAGGCCAATGAAAATTTTTTAAAAGTTGAATCTTGCATATTATGATATGAATTGAATGAGCTGCAAAACTGCATACTCAAAAATCTTCTAAAAAAATGTAGCTTCAGAATTCTTAGCCCCTTTTTATTAGGGCTCTAGATACCCGGGTATCGAACAATTTGAATTGATCGTTTTTGTTTAAGCCAGTTTTTAAATAATAATACATATGGAGAGTAATACGTAATGTGTGTGTTGCATGGTCTCGCTTTTCACAAATACCATGGTTTTCGAAATCCCAAGATAAGGGTCACCACAGGCATCGGCACTGCTTCCTTTGTCAGCAAGCGTCGTTCTGCTGGGTTATGCGGTTGCCGAAAATCACATTCGGCAAAATGCAGCTCGTACACTTTTGAATTTTGTGTGAGCATCACACCGCTGCTTTCCCTAGCAGAATCATATCTGGGTCTGTGGGAGGGCCAAACATTCTGAAGCTAGCCCCCGTCCATGGTTTTCTACGACAGGCGTAGCTTGTTTTTTGCATTTTTCAAATAATGGCGCGAAAATTTAAATTTTAACGGTTTTTTTCTTCATAAATAATAAGATTGTCCAAGGAAATAAAAATGTTACAAAACAACTATTGTTTAAATTCTTACCAAAAGGCGCTCCTTCATACACCTAAAATACACATAAAAACAATACTTTTTTTGGATCAACTGGGGACAACATTGGAATTTCATTTTCAAAGAGCCGAATGACAGGAGAAAGAGGAAAACAGAATGAAACAGCTGCCTACTTACGTCACCTTGTTATTACACCATGCATATGAAGAAGAAAAAAAAATAATAAACAAAAGAAAAAAACAAACTTCAAAATGCCCGAATTGTTCAAATGCCCGTACAAACATACGGGTAATAAACAAACAAACGACTGTTCGAGCATTTGAACAACATTTGTTCGGGCTACTCGAAAATGTTCAAAAAATCTGGAGCTCTACTTTTTATGATAAGTAGGGCATGGAAATCTATGCAAATACATGTTTTTCTTAGATTTAGGTAGAGCAAAATAAATAAACAATCTTTACGAATCGTGAAATTGTCTTATAAATGGCATTCAAATGTTTTTGCATATTTTGCATATTTTGGTCATATATGCATATTTTTACATATTTTGCGTTGTTTGCACTTTTTTATTACATATTTCGCATTAAATTGCCTATTTTTGTAATTTGCTAGTTGACAGTTTTATACAAACGAAATTCATGCATAACAGTCATCTGACGACGAATAGAGTTTCGTGTGAACACGGCTATTATTAGTATTTTCGATACGGTGCATACCTGTCGACAAAGAGCCGTTTTCAAACATGCTCCTATTACCTCTGTGGATGTAGAACGTTCGTTTTCTATGTATAAGAGCTTTTTTCGACCGAATCGGCAAAGTTTTCTTTTTGAGAATATGAAAAAATATTTCATTGTGTATGCTAATGAATCGTTAAATTAGGATTAACCTTTACAAATTATGAAATGTTCACGACTGAATTTATGTACATATCTATAAAAACATACATACATATTGCTAGCTTAGAGTGCAAATTTTGTAAGTCCTTTTTTCAAACATTGTAGGAGAGACAAAAAACAAAAAAATTAACAAATTTCGAAATGAAAAAAAAAATTTCTGTTCATGTAAATATTTTGGACTTACACAATTTGCGTATAGCTGAATAACAACGAGTAGAAATATGACAAGTATCACACTTGTTTAGCGCGGTGCGTATTTGATTTTTCTAGCGTTCTACATAAAAATACAGTTTTTCCTATAAAGTGGACTTACACAGTTTGCACTCTAAGCTAACGATATGTATAAACGTACAACGTAAGAGCAAAATTGAATTAAAAAATTTTGTACCTAATTTATTTAGCTATTGTAACTTCAATAAACATGAATTATCTGGAGTTGAAAAAATTTGAATTAATGCATTTTTTTTTATTTTTCATGCATATTTCTCAGTTTTTGTTGCATTTTTTATGCGCATATTTTTTGTTTTTTAGTACCTACATGAAATTCCATGCCCTAATGATAAGTATTTCCTTGACTTTGAAAAATTGGAAATACTAAAAATACTGCCTAAGAAGTTAACAATAATCGCTGATAAATATCTCGGTTACTTTCGAGCATCACCTATATTAACCAAGAAATATAAACATTAAAATCAAATATAAAACACAAAAAAAGAATTTTATTGTAGGTACATATGAAAAACCCCTGTATCTAGTAGTGAAGTGCGGCTTTGTGCGGCGTAATTTTTTGTCGGCAAAATATTAATTGTACTAGATATCATGTCCAAGGGTTAATGTGACTGAGTCTGATAGAGCAACATAACAAAATCAATTTTGAACACGAAAGAGTGAAAATTTTTTTAAATATCCCAACTTTAAAAGCTTAAAACTATAAACTTAGAATTATTGGAAATCAAGGATATTATTGAAAAGTGTTAATAATTACCTGAAGTTTTAGGATCCATCACGATTACTTAAATGAAATGCTTTAAATAATAAATATTCACGTTGAAACTAGCACTTAAAATCCTATGTAAAAAAAAACTAAAAAATTTACTTTAGATATTATGCTAAGTTTCGACCATCTGGGAGCAAGTGCAGAGTATGGGTCGGGAAAAAAGCGATGAATTATTGTTCCCCAGTCTATTTCCAATATGTGGGTATGTTTTTTCTGCAATTGTAACAACTTTACAAAATTCAATTTTGACCACATAAAAGTTGAAAATCTACATATGTGCGATGTAAGACTAATTGTGATACATTATTTACTTCCGCCCTACCTTAAACCAACGCTGCCCTACCTTAAATTTAAGTCTAGCTACGGCCCTGCTGACGTGGTTCAATCGACTTCTCTTTTATGATGGTATAACCAATGATTTTGCAGTACGTACAGCTGAGTATAACAGCAACTCCAAGGATGCTTGTATTTTCCTCGTCTACGTACAATTCTCACTCACCTTAGTGATCCATATGTACCTAACGACAAAAAGCTATAATCTGGATCGTAGAAAAAATAAACTGAACTGACACAACGAGGCAGTATGTCAATAACAGCTACAGCAATAAGCTTATTATCTAGCCAGTATTGTTGATGAAACGATCCGTAACCAGATGTAGGGCCGTCACGTGTTTTTGTGTACTAAAACATTAAGAAAAAATGTCAATTATATGTTTGATAAATATAATGAAACCAGTAAATTATTTAAAAACATTTGATTAACTAATCTACATTATTTAACCTTTAATGGTGATTGTTGTAAAAACTCCAAGTATTCGCTTATATTATTGGGCGAATCGCTATGTATGATGGTTTGATATTTCTGATATAGTTCATAAGTAGATTTTAATGTATCCTTACACTGTTGACTTTTTACCTCTACCAATTTGAACTGTAAAAGTAATTATAAAAAATTGGTTTACCTTAATAGGTGACTTGTAACAAAAACGCTCTAAACTAGATGCTGTTATACGATCTGGATCGTCATTGTGCACAAGCAATTGGTATTTTTTATATAAATTGAACGTTTCATCAGTAACACGCTTTGATGGTATTAAAATTACCTGTAAATACAACACAGTTGAAATCGAAATAAAGATGAGCAGAAGAATATTGTAATTAAATAGGTAATGCGGTATACCAAATTGCCCGAACAATGAAAACCCATAAAACGTAATATTTTTACAATACATATGTACATATCGTCGGTCTTCTGCCAGAAACACGAATGTGAAATTTTTTCTAAGTACGATGTCTGCTCTTTATCGGGTATATATTGATGTAATAACAATTAATATTGGTATAAATTCTTGAGTAAACATACATATATAATATGTACTTGTATGTACATAAGCTTATATACTAATATTAATTGTTATTATATGAATATATACCCGATAAAGAGCAGATATCGCACTTAGAAAAAATTTCACATTCGTGTTTCTGGCAGGGGACCGACGATATGTGTTCAATGTACATATGCATGTATAATATGCATTATATCAATATACCTGTAATTTGTGTTTGTCTTCTGGACTGACATTGGCAATATAATCTGAAAGAGTTTTTTCTTGATTTTTCGCTGACTTGGTAGACGCTATTGGTTTGGCTTCCGAATTTGTGGCGCCTTTGGCTGCCAGTTTGGCTTGTCTACGTTCCAAGCGCATGATTTTTGCTTTTTTGCGCGGTCCGCTTTTGCCATCACAAGCTGAAAAAGAATAAGAGGAATAGGTAGGTAGTTAACTTAGTATAAATGCATTAAAATGGAAACCGTTTATTTTTCGATTTCCCGTATTTTATACTAAGAGCTGAAGTCCGTTTCCAAACCCAAACACTATACTATGACAAAAGTTGCGCAACTCGCACCTTTTTGATCGTTTGTTGGCGCCATTGACCATAGCGTAACTATAGAAAGTCAATGCAAGAGGAAATCGCTCCTATTTTTCCTGTTTTCAGCTTATGTCAAACTATCGTCTTTTGTTTTTATACTCTTGCACGCTTTATTCGTGGAAATAGCTTGTGCGTCCGCTTGTGTATTCGCCGGCATTTTTTCTCCAAGTGAGTTTCTGTAACAAAATCGGGAAAATTGTCGACTAAATTGACGTCATAATAATACGTGCCACACTTTGCCACCAACTGAAAAACAAGTGAGAATCAATCGATTGACGTCACTCAGTCGAAAATATTCATAAGAGTTCAGTTACAGAAACTCAGTTCTGTATTGTTGGGCCATGCCACTAACCAATCAGAGCGTTCGAAGAATGCCAGAACCAAACATAAAGAACAAAAGTTTAGCTATCACGAGTTCATGTGGTTGAACCATATATATAGTACTCCTATATTCGTAATACCTACGAGTTCCATCAGCCAACATTACAGTACAGACATATAAAATAAGCACATCTGACACTGAAAAACCCCCATTCAGTGTATGAATAGTTATAGCGTTTTCTTTTCTACTCAAAAATGTCGCACTCATGTAGTGCCTTCAAAAAGTTGTGTTCTTTTGTTAAATGAGTGCAATCATCGCAGTCCACATCGCTATCTTTTCTCAAAGGGCAATCCTAAAAAAATTCGAAAGGGCAAGATTTCTTGCCCTCTGTGCTATCGACGGGGCATACAATGACCCTGTCAAACAGCTGATCAATAACAATAACGAATAAAAAGTATACCTTTTATGTCTCTTTCTAGCACACATAATATGTATTATATAGATTGCGTCATACCAGAACAGCTAAAGTATACACAATTGTGACATTTAGAGTGTATTCTATTGTACATACATATGTGAAGGGCTGCACTGAATATGAAGAGGACGGCAATTCGACAGGGTGTAGTGCAAATCTGAGCTATTATTGCGCTTCGCCATGACAACCCTTTTGTGTAGAAAAGAAAACGCTATTAGACACGCTTTTGCGTTTACTTATGCTACGTAATGCGTACAAGCAAACATACAAAGAACTACACTGCGTATACGTAACTTGTTTACATACATACATACATACATGCATACATACATACATACATACAGGTGAAACTAATAACAGCGTGTTAAAAAGAAAGAGAAAGCCGAGCAATCAAATTTGAAAAATGACATATGAATTCAAAATAAACCGCAGTGACGGCACATAAAAAAAATTATAGGGAATTTACATATTTATAATTTGATTCTCGTATTAAAAAATTAAAAAATGTCGAAGCGGTGCTATATTTGTGATAATAAAAGGGATAAAATAAATAAAATAGCTTTACATACGTATTTCGTTTTGAGTGCATTATTGGTTATATAAATATATACATATGTAAATAGATTTCCAAAAGACGAAACCATTTGCAAACAATGGATGCATGCGTGCGGTCTGATGCCTGACGACGTTGTTAAAAACATTCGAATCTGCAGCAACTATTTCCAAAAAAGCGATTACACTGGGAATCGCCTGTACGTATCAATGCCTGAAAGACACTGCAGTAGTCCGGGACTAAAAAGGATTTTTTAATCCCAAGCTCCGGACAAAACACTGCAGCTCCCACCCGTCCACCCTTTATCCGCCTGTAAATATATGGAAATATATAGCGATTGGTTCTTAGTCCTTTCTTCCATCCGTCTTGTTATATTATTAGCTGTGGTCCCCTGTTGAGGTCGGTTTGGAGAGTAACTTAGTCTGAACTTTGGTCCTCATATGTTGCTGTGTCCAAAAGTTCGTTGTCTAAATTGTCCTGTTATTCAGTTTAGAAAATCGCAGTACTCACCGTGTTGGCGGCATTCGAACGTACATACTTTACAAACATAACCCTCAAACGGCAGAATTCGACTTTTTGATATAATGCCCATGGATCGGACCACAGGATTTTAACATGAAACGCTTTCCGCCGCGATTCATAAAAATATGAGTGCATAGAAAATATATTTTTCTAGAGCATTTCCACTAATTTTCATAAAAAAATTCACAAAAGTTTGCATCTTAAAATAAATGTGGCAAATTTCTTATATTAATTATAAACAAATTCAAAAACTAAAATCAAAGGGGTATAAGTCCCCTAGAACACAATGATGCCTTTCAATTTTTTTTTCAAACGCCTCTGAACTCAATTGAATGTATTTGTCACACATATTCACAGATGACATTAAATGTAATTGAGGCGCATGCGCAGAACTGCCAGTTGCACAAAATTTTTGGATGAATTCATACACATTGCACAGATAGAATACTATCAATATAGAAGTACTATATATATGGGTTGAACAAATGGGAGACAGTATAGCGACAACAAAAGAGAATCGTCCGATTACACTGGATCACAAAATCAAAATTTTTTCTCTACTCTGGATGCCACTACCATATCTATATGTAAAATCGATCGCTGATTCCGAATATCGAGTTAATTTTTAATGAATGGGAAGGTTTTTGAGATAACAGCAATTTACCGTTATTCGGCCAATGATTCCATTTACTCCCGTATATCTCTTAAACGTGTCTACGTCTTGGAGTGACACCAGACAAAAGAAAATTAAATTTGCTATAAATGACTCCTACACATTTTTCTCTAGGTCTTATAGTTTCGGAAATATTGATGAGTCAATTTGAATTTTTTTAATCTACATATCGCACGTTTTATGCAATAGGGATTTAATTCAAAAAAATTTTTTTTTGGGAAAACGCAAATAAACTTTTATAATTTCATTTTCATTTCATTTCATTTTATTAGTCTTGTGTAACAAATTCACTTACAGACTATGACAAGAATTTATACTTAACCTAATAGGAGACAAATTAAAAATAATTCATAATAACATGACTTTTAAAGTTAAAAGGTTTCATGAAAAACCCGAACAAAATTTGATTTGGAAGAGAACAACTCAAGTGCTGAAGGGTTTAAGAGATAATTAAGTTCTTTTAAAGCTCTGTAAGTGGGCGCATTCGCCGCATAATTAGAACACACATGTGACAGAGAAAAAAGCTCGAAGTTTCTTAGACAGCGTTGTGGAATATTGAAAGAAATAGACTCAAGAAGAAAAGGACAATCAATACGTTACCTTAATTCACAAAGGCCCTAACTGACAAAATAATTTTTTTACATGAGAGCCAAAAAACGTGATAAAATGAAAATAAAAGACTTTTGTGAGTTTGTAAAAATGCAGTTTCTGCACAAACAAGGCGCTGAAGTAGATCTTGAGGAAAATTTTTAGATACATTGGATTTTGGCAATTTTATGTCAGATAGGGCTTTTTTACACTACGAATTTAGAAAAAAAACTGTAGTTAGGGCTTTTTGTGGTTTGAATATTTATTCAAATTTTCAGCTGCAATTGATTCCAATAACTTCAAAGCGCATTATAAATAACATTTCAGACTGTAAATATATATGTACATCATATATCGTAAAATTAATGTATTAATTTGAATACACATATGTATGTACATACATACATAATATAGGAAAATTTCATTAATTTTTAAAGGGCAAGTTCTCATAAAAAGAATGGCAATCTTTAGGTAATTGTAATAAGCTGGGCTTTACTATTACAAAATTTTTGCTGGCTCTCTGAGGTAGAGGCTGGTACTCAGATGTTATATCAGTTTTATAAAATATTTGTCCCGAAGGATCATATCCTAAGGCACGAAGCATGTTGACTGTGGAGTCCCCTGACATTCTTCCTGAAAAGGAAACACCATAATATAATTGTAGATATGTTTAACGCACTAGGAATATACATATTACATACCAGGTCGAATCGTTGAGTACATTTTCGGAATATTTTCAAAATTAAAAAAAAAAGCTATGCTCCAGGTGGTGAACTTGAAGTGGACTAGGATTTTTTCGAACCTCGCGGATAAGTTGTACAAGTTGAGATGGTAAGTTTATTTGTTTTTTTTAGAAATTTTTCTTTCAATAAGAGAATGTGTAGCCTCGCATTCCATTTGTGTATGTCCTATTACTAAATACTTAACCTCGCGGATAAGTTGTACAAGTTGAGATGGTAAGTTTATTTGTTTTTTTTTAGAAATTTTTCTTTCAATAAGAGAGTGTGTAGCCTCGCATTCCATTTGTGTATGTCCTATTACTAAATATTAATGTTCTATAGTTACATTATTTTCCATACCAGAGTTTAGCAAAGCATTTGATAACACAGTGTTACGATTTTGGTAAAAATCACCATCTAAGCATGCATGGAGTCCAAAATGTATAACTCAAAGCCTACCAAACACTTTCACCTTGTACTACTGCATATTGTAGCAAATGTAGTTAGGGCCTTTTAATTTATAGATTTTCAGCATATGCAGATAGGGCTTTTTAAAAAGTGTTATAACTTCGGTACTTTTGTAACTATCGCTATCAAATTTTGTGGGAAGGTGTATTTTAATATATCTTACTACAATCTGCGAAAAACGCAGTTTCGAAAAAAGTGTCAATTAGGGCCTTTGTGAATTAAGGTAACGAATAGCACTATTTAGGATATCAAAGACAAAAGAGAGTGAGAGAGTAACTCTTCTAACATTTAAGGATTTGAGATTAAGTAATTGGCATCGGGCACTATAAATGGGTAATGGGTAGGGATTCCAATCCCGGGATCCCGCCCTTTTGGACACCCCGAAAATCCCGGGATCGCTAGAATTTTATCCCGGGATTTTTGGGATAAGATAAAGACAGAATATTCCCCTATTATAGCAAAGAAAAGTTGTAATTTATATAATTTTTAGTGGTCTCAGATCTGTATACTAATAGCATTTCCTATTCTGCATGAAAATGTTGCATTATTACATTGCACCATTATCAACATGTGCCCTGTGCCCTATAAATGTTGCACTTTTCATGTGATGAATGAAACAAAAATAATGCAATGTGCTAAGAGCAGAAGATGTTGCCCCGTAGTCGGGCCAGTTTTATATTTTGTCAATAGAACAAACAGCCTTAAAAAAGTGTTGAGTCTGTGTGGAAGAGAACAAAAAATGTGACAGCCCGAAGAAAGTGCGACATTTTTGCCAGAATAAAAAAGTGCATTAGTCAAAGTAAGGATTAAAATTTTTGATGTTTGTTTTAATAATCAAATTTTTTTTTCGTGAAGTACGCGTTGTAAAGAAACGTACGTTAGGTATTTTTAATCAAGAACACGACGGAACTGGTCGAAAAACTGAACAACCTGAACGTACCTAAGGACTCGAAACTGGTATCGTTTGACGTGAAAGACCTTCGATACCACTGACAGAAACACTAAAAACTCTAACTAAAATATTGACAGAAAAAACGAACAGAGACATTGCAACAGAGATCGTAAACACACTGAAAGTAACCCTGGACCAGAATTATTTCAAATTTGACAATAAAATATACAGACAAACTCACGGACTGGGAATGGGTAACCCCACATCAGCCATCCTTATGGAAGTATTTATGCAACATTTGGAGGAAAGTTACATGGAAGAACTGGCGAAAAATCTGGGGGTAAATTTTTATGCCAGGTATGTAGACGACATCATCTGCCTCATAACGGAAAATAAAGAAGAAAACATTTTGGAATACCTCAACGGCCAACACAAAAATATAAAATTCACCATGGATGCAAAGAAAAATGGAAAAATCAACTACTTAGACCTCACAATTAAAATAAACAAAGAGACTAACAAATTTACTTACGAAATATACAGAAAACCCACAGCAACGGATACAGTAATACACAATAAATCTAGCCATCCTCAACAACACAAGAATGCCGCTTTCAGACATTTATTAACACGACTTGAACGGACGCCGTTAGAAAAGGAAGCTTACAACAAGGAACTCAGCACAATATACACAATCGCGGAGAACAACGGATATCAAAAAAGTTTGGTGAAGAAAATACAGAAAAACATAACTTCAAGGAAATCGGAAAACAAAGAAAAGGTAGAGAAGAAATGGGCAGTCTTATCATATACCGGAGCAACATCTTACAAGTTGGCTAAAGTTTTCCAAAAATATAACATTAATGCAGCATTTAAAACGAGGAACAGCATGGAAAAACTTCTACGAAACAACATTAACAAGGAAGACCCCTTTGACAAACAAGGCGTATACAAATTGACTTGCGAATGCCAAAATAGCTATATAGGACAAACAGGACGCCAAATCAAGACGAGATATCGAGAACACGTAAGAGATTACAATAAGAAAATAAGGAAACCATCAACGACAGTGGAATCAAATTTCGCCAACCACATGGCAGAAAACAAATGTACACCCATGAAAATAGGAAAAACAGCTAAAATTCTCCACATACAACACAAGGGAAAACGACTTAACGTATTAGAAAATATGGAGATATACAAACAGAAGACATTCGTAGGTAAAATAATAAATGAACAAATAAACACCGCATCAGATACATTATTTGAACCGCTTAAGCTATTATACCGAAAAGAGGACAGAAAACCTAAAACCGACATAAACAAAACAACACACAAGAGGACAATAACGGACTTTTACCTGCCTGTTTAATGAGGATACAAAAATAGATTTACATACCTAAACGCACAGGCTCACACGCACACACGCATGCACGTCGCCCGAACGCACGAATGCACGAACACATCACACGAACACGAAGTACGTGACCAAACGATGGAAGTTAGTTACTATAAGTCACTGATGGGCGTTTTGACTCATATGAGCAGTTACTCTCAGCACACGTATTCTTACGCTCTTATTTCAGTTGCTGTTGAGAGCGAAAAATCAATTGAGTCACAGTGGTGTTAGAACAGATTTTTCATGTCAGTTGTGTTTCAGCAAGCAAAGGGATGACACGTATCGTCGCTTTGCTTTTATTTTTTATGCAATAGTAAATTATGCGCTATTTAATGGATGAAAGCATTTAGGGCAATTCTAAATATTTTTCACTGCGAACAGTGCGAGTGAGAAACACATATAGGTACGCGCATAAATAGTATCATAAAACAATCAAGCGGCGCACGATGTTGCTTCGCTGTTGTTTGTTAATCAACTGACTGCAAATGTTCTATGTCCCATGGTAGCCACTTTACGCTCGCGGTTACCAATACATGCTTACATTTCATTTGCCCACCAATGCTATAAGTACTATCGAACTTACACAAAATAACCCAGAACGAAAAAAGACACTGAAGATGGCGCATATTAGCCGAAACCGGTTTGTCTCCAAACCAAACTTGACAAGGGATGACGGAGGATCGTTCCACAATACATCATATTTTTAAAGCCTTTAGAATTCTTGTGGTAAAATTCATTTGATAATTTCTATTTCCTGATTTTTGGTCATTTATTTCCCAAAAGGTTTTTGGAATTTTCCCATATGGAAAGTAAATAATGGAAGAAAATGCAAACAAAATTTTAATTAGACTTGATAGTTTTACATTACTCTACTAAAATTAAATACGCAGCTGCATCCTCGGAATTCATATCAAAATATGTGCCTCCGATTTTTAAATATTTTCGGAAGTTGCATTAATTTTCAGAATTTTTCGGCAAGCTTGGAAATATTCGCTTAATATGTCGTTAAATTCTAAAAATTTTTATTGGAAATTATCAAATGATCGCAAACCTTTTTATCCTAATATCCTAAAAGTACCAACTATAAAGGAAAATGTTTTGTTCACCAAATGTATTTAATTTTCTTTGTTGATTATGTTTTTTAAAGTAACTCTTAAGTGTTGTTAAATAATAAGCACGATTTTACGTTCCTATTTTATTTTGTTAGTAATGAAATAATAAAAAATGGCAATAAAAATCTATTTTTCGTTTGCATGTTAAAGTTGTAGCGTTTCTCGAAAATATACATATTTAATTTTTCAACCTCAAATGTGGGAAAATAATACTGGTAGACAAATTTTTGTAACAGAAATAAAATTCTACGTTTCAAAAGGATTTCGGTGCACTTTTTGAGATATTCATGTCCAAAGAGGCGAAAAACGCGGTTTTTGGCCATATTCACTCCTCAATATCTTTAAAATTGCCCACTTTCATTAAAAACTGATTAAATCTATTGAAAGCACGATCATTTCTCTTGAAGACAATGTTTTGCTTTTTCGGATATCTTGCTTGTAACTTGCAATATTGCAAATAAAAATTTTGGAGCACGCTTTTAGGCAGTTTATTATAATAACAACAAACTGTGCGTTAGAATGAAATAAGTGAATTAATTTATATTAATTTATCGAAAATACGACTAAATTTTGCGTGACTGAAACAAAAATTCCAATCAGTGGCCTACTATGTATATATTTTCTATACTGAAATAAAAATAGTTCGGCAGAGCAGCTACAAAACTTGATTTCGATTAAAACAGCGCTACAAATACTGCCGTTGATTTCGAAGAAAAATACCTTATTGTACAAAAACATATATTTCTAGATATATAAATAAGAAACCCGAGAAAGCAAAGCGCTGTTTTCAAGAGAATTGATCGTTCTTTGAAAGCTGCAATCATTTTTTAATGAAAGTAAGTAATTTAACAGATTGAGCAGTGAATATACAAAAAATAAATATCTCAAAAAATACAAGTATTAACGAAAATCCGACTTCAGATTCAGATTCAGGGCACGGAAATCCTTTAGAAAAGTAGAATTTTATTTGAGTTAGCAAATTTTTTGGAAATTTTGTCGGCCTGTATAATTACTGTCCAAATCCCGGGATAAATCCCGGGATCCCGGGATGAGAAAAAAAAATCTCGAAAATCCCGGGATCATAAAAATCGGAAAAATTGGAATCCCTAGTAATGGGTCAGCAAAATTTAGAGAACGAAGAGCAAATCTCAGAAACACTTTTTGGACGCGCTCCAAACGTTTTATATGACAGTCAAAATAGGGTCTCCAGATGAAAACCGCATATTCAAGCTTGGAGCGAACTAGCGACGCACAGTGGCACTTTTACTCAATTAAGACGTGAAAAATTAATAAAACGTTGAAAAGTGAATATTAATCGTTCAAATTGGATGTATTAGTAAATATAGGACTCCTGGACACGAAATCATAAGTTTTCGTGCATATATTCAAAAGAGACATAACTCGAAATTTTAGGTTTTTAAAAAAATTTATATGCGACTTTTTTTAAATGTTTTGATTTGAACAGAAGTATTGTGGTTCGTAATAACTGCATAACTTCATCACTGATACATCTACGTACGCCTGAGGATTTTAGACAGCAAAGATATAATCGGATCTGAATAAACAGCAACGCATGCATCAGGTCTTTCATTCTTCTCGAGCGAGCGGATTGATTTCCTCTTATTATGTTCATGATGCTGTCTAATGTCTTTATTACGGGCCTCCAATGCTTCTTCCAACAGCATACCCATAGGCAGTGAAAACGACTTTATAATTGCATCGCCATAAATTAAAATTTTATGGACACTTGATGGCATTGGATACCATGGATAATGCGTAACATAATTTATAGAAGCACTTTCGCAATACTAAGAAAACTTCTCGTGTGCAATAGGAAAGCCACTCGACATGCAGTTGAGGATAACACCGAAATGACGAATGCGTTTCTCATGTACACCAGTGGCGCTAGTAGCTAAGCTATATACTCTTCGAAAAAAAAAAATGGGTTGATGTGTTACCATCATTGGATGTGCCATAACCTTGTTTGGGCATGTCTACCATGAATTACATTAAACGCTTGATGATTTGAAATTTTTGTTTTTCGATTTGGAATGGCTTTATGTTCGTCGTTTATAACTTTCCAAACGCGAATGTTGAGGCGATACCCACTATTAAAAATACTTTCTCCACATCTTATATAAGCACGCAAAGTGCATAATCCCAACTTATACAAAGATTCGTTAATCTCCCGGCCACAAACAACACTAAAGTCTTGCCATAAATCATTGTCAAGTGCATATCATGACTAATGTGACCAATTTCTTCTTCTACCATAACAATTGAAGGCTGCAACGTAGTAATTTTCACTTTCTAAGTATACCCAAAACCTTGTTTGTTGCAGATATAGTCCAAAACGGCTTTATCTTTTTTGTTTTGGTTGCGTTCTCTAACCTACACCTCATATAACTCTCTCCCAGTTATCGACATTATTTCTCGCGAGGGCAGATCGGGGCAGAAGAATCCTAATGAAATATAAGTAGGAATAAAAGGAGTTTACTAAAAATAAGGAATTATTTTAATGCGGCTTAATTCAAAACTTTGGCGAAGTTTTAATTTCACTGTTTCTTATTTTTTATATACAAATAAAGGAACACGTATTCACGACGCTACATCTGCACACTAAACGTACAAAAGAACTTGTAGATAGTTGCAAATAAGAGTCTACACTTTTTCCTACCCTAAGCTATTATATATTTTTAAATTTCACTGACAGAACTCTTCTTATTAAATTTTAAACTGACTCTTAATTATATGTGTACTCACTTATAAAAAAAATATTACAGTTAAAATGCACACTTTAACAGCTGGTTACAGCGTGAAAAATGGGGTTAGAAAGAAACAAAAACCACCATTGGCCACAGTGATCATCTGCCATTCGAACTGCATACAATAGTTTTGAAATTTTTACAACAAGAAAATTGAATTATTCACGTCTAAATTGAGTAAAAATGCCACTGTGCGACGTGTAAAGAAGTTTAAGAGTATAAGGGTCACTAAAGTCTTGACTAAAGCGGTAAATGAAGCCAAGCATGGCATAAGATTTAGCAATTGTGCTTAAGAATCAAAAATGATGCCCAAGTCGGTAATCTCAGACAGGGTAGAAAGGCGAGAAGCACAAATATAGTAAAAGGTAGGGATAGGAGAACGACGTTTACAGAAAGATACATGGAAACATATACTGATGTTCAGATTAAAGCCATTACGTTGACACCACAGGGATACGTTGTTAATAGGAGTGTTTTATTGGGCACTTCTCTGCTCGCTTATACTCGATTCTGCTCTCTTGGCTGACAGTTTCCATACAAAATGTTAGAGACTTTAAGAGACCTTTAGAGAGTATGCCAGCTACTCATTAAACTGATCTTTACTGATTATGCCAATTATCTTTACTGATTATGCCAATTTTTTCTATTATGAATAAGTGAAATGGTTTCAAATTTTTGTCAATAAATGTCTCCCCTATCTTCGAATTCAACGCAATACCGTTCATTAGAAAATGTTTTCCAATTCCGTACCAAAGAACGTATATTATACAATATACAATATACGTTCTTTGTACGTACTTTAACGAACGGTGTTCGAAGATAGGGGAGACATCTATCGATAAAAAGTTGAAGAAATTTCATCAAATAAACACAACTTTTTTCCAATTCCTTTACTTTAACGAACGGTCGTTTAATTTTCACTTGTTTTTATACCAGTGGTTGTTTTTTCGCAAGTCTCTAACTCTTGCCCAATCGAATACGGCTAATGTCACTCTGCAACTTAATTGAATCAGATTGATTCTGAACAGTGGAGAAAATCTTAAGATCATCAGCATATAATAGAAAGTTAGAATGGGAGAAGCAATCGCAAATATCATTAATGAAGATATTAAAGACCCAAAATGCTACCTTGAGGTACACCAGACGTAACTACAAACGAGTAAGAAGAGGTGTTATCAACAACAACAACACATTTACGAAAGGAAAGGTACGTTTCCAACCAGGAAAGAAAAGTAGAGTGAAAACCAAAGGAAGAGAGTTTAGAGATTAGTAGCTTGTGACTGACCTTGTCAAAAGCTTTGGAGAAGTCGGTGTATACAGTGTCGACTTGCAGAAGATTATTGAAAGCTGAGGTACAAAATTGAGAAAAGACAGCAAGATTGGATACAGTGGAGCGCCCAGACATGAATCCATGCTGGTTATTAGAAATCAGGCGATTGACGGAAAAATAGATCTTCTGTTTGACTATGGATTCAAAGAGCTTAGAAACGGTTGACAGCTTTGCAATGGGCGTATAGTTGGAAACATCATGTATATTACCCTTTTTGAACACTGGGGTGATTGAAGTGACCTTCCAGGCATCAATAAATACACCTGCTTCCAAGGATTTATTGAATATTATAAGCATTGGATAAGCCAATGCATGATAATTTTTAAATAAGACAGAAGATAGTCCATCAACATCAGTTTGCATAGACGATTTGATTTGAACAATACCAGACAAAACATCTTCAATCGACAACACAAGCGCACCAAAATTAATTGGCGTAACAGCGGGGGAGGAATGATTAGAGGGTACAGATGACACATCAAAATTAGAGCTGAAAAAGTCAGCAAATAGATTAGCTGTATCCTGAGAAGTTGAAGCTTGAGTTCCATTGAGAAAGACTTCAGAGGGGAAACTAGAGCATTTTTTCTTTGCCTTGACAAAACGCCAAAAAGCCTTAGGATTAGCTTTTATGTCAGATTCGTATTTACGAATATAATTCCTCTGCAGGGCTTTACTTAAAGATTTAAACTCTTTACAATAACGGAGATATTCGGCCTTGTGAAATAAAGAGTTGGATAGCTTGAACTTTTTATGAAATTTGTTTCTCAAATTCTTAAGCCTCTTGAGTTCTCTAGTATACCAAGGAATTTTGTGGCATTTGCTCCTCATTACTGGCATATGATTCATACATACTGATCTAACATTATTTTTAAAAATTTCAAAACAATTATCAACATTAGAATTGGCAAACAAAGAGTCCCAATCTAAAATAGAAACGGCATTATTAACTACATCAAAATTACATCGTTGATAGCAGAATTTGTGTCCTTCGTGACTACTCCAAGGCTTCTAAAGTTATAAAACTCTAATTCAAGAGATAGTGGAACATGATGTAAGCTAGCTTTAGAAAGGGGATCAAGACATTCGAACAGATTAAAATTAATGTTTTCACTCACAAATATAAGGTCAAGAATCCTCGAGAGACTATTAACAATTTTATTTACCTGAAACAGTTCGAGGTTTGAAAAATTATCAATTAAATAAGATTCAGCAAAACTATGGACATTATTGGGGAAATACGTGTTACTTTTGTCGAGTGGAATCCACTCGAGGTTACCTAAATTGTAGTCACCAAGAACACAAAAATTGCTAGAGGAACTCTTAGATACTAAGGCTCTTATATTGTCTACATGAGCTTTGTACAACGAGCCCACACTAGTCGGTGGAATATATGATGCACAGATAAATAAATCCGTCAAGCCACGCAAACGAACACACAGTTGATCCAGCAGCGAGTCGTCATTTTCCATGGCCACAATCGAAGCGTTATATTTTCTTTGAACCGCAATCATAATAACTCCTCCTCTAGATAAACCCATTTTTGCAAAGTCTCGATCTTTACGGAAGACATTAAAAAGATTGGAATCGAAGTATTCGCTTTCACTGAACTCAGCATTTAGCCATGTTTCAATTAGTACATATATATCGAAATCAAAATGGGCACTCATATTGAAGAATGTGTTCGACTTAGTCCTTATGCCCGACACATTTTGAAAGTAAATTTTTAGGTGATTAGAGCCGGGCTTAGTCGCGGGGCAATCATTTATGGTTCCAGATTTAGAGCGTCGGCTTTCCGAAAAAAATTAAACGGTCGTAACAAAACGTCAGTGGGCCAGATTTCAGAATTTAAAACTTTGTTATATGAACATTCGGATACTCCCAACTTGAAGTTGATATTTCTGAGCTCCGAAAGATTTGTATTTTTTTAACAAGTGAGTTACATACCAATTTTTTTTATCAATTTGTGCATATTTAGATACGTATTCAATGATGTCCACAGCAGTAACACTTGGAGAAAACGAAGATATGTGCAGCCATTTCATATGCGATGCAATAGAGAGTTCATTATTTTTGTTGTTGGACCCGCAAATGAGGGGTTGCCCTAGCTTTTTATGGCTAGGTTTTATAGCAGTCTTCCGACCATGGACATTATTACTATTAGAGTTGCAGAAGCAGCAACACTAGCAAATGTTTGATGAGTAATAGCAGGCAGGGACGTGGAAAGAGACGTTGACTGGTTTACTGTAGACACCAGGGCCGTGCGCAGGAATTAGCCTTGGGGGGGGGGGGGGTTATTTTGGTTTGCATTCGCATACATTTTTCGCTAAGATAAACATATTTGCTGAAACAGATATCCAGACCCATACACCATAAATTTAAATGTTCCCTAACTTTTCTGAAACTCATTATGATTCATCAAAACCTAGTTAACCAGGTCCTGAATAGTACACGGAAAGAATTTTTTACTAGAATCAATGCCGAGACAAGAAAAATTAGACTTGATTTTGAACTTAGAAAATAATTTCTTAATATCAAGAAAATCCAAGAAAATTGGATTTTAAGTAAATAAGTAAAAATTTTCTTGCTTCAAGTGAAATTGGATTTTAAATAAATAAGAAAACATTTTCTTGCTTCAAGTAAAATTGGATTTTAAATAAATAAGAAATAATTTACTTAGGGTAAGTGTTTTTTTTTCTTGTTTTTTGAAATAAATAATTAAGAAGTTATTTTTTTGTTGCAAGTAAAACTTTTCTTATACGAGCTAAAGTAAGTAAGAAAATATTAAGGGTATTCATTTAACCTTATAAATGCCTCGTAAAGTGTGTAAACTTGTAAATTTATAAAGTTTGTAAACGAACTGTCAAATTTTGTATGGAAAATCATTTACGCATGGTTGAGAAATTTACGCGCACATTTCAGTGTGTAAACGCTGTAAACTCGAAAAAAGCAACCTTGCGCAACAGAAACCTCTAGCATCAGTAAGTCATTTACAAAACTTTCCTTGTAAAGTCGTTTTAATTTGGATTTCTCGCTTATTTTTGGCATATTTTAATATATGTCTTTAATATATGTAGATATAGTTTTAAATAAATTTTGACAATAGCACAGCTGATGACAAGTTTACGAAAAAAAATTATTAGGTGCGTTCATATAACAGTGTGTGTAAACTGATAGAAATTTACACTTTATAAACTTATACTCTTAAATGAATACCCTTATTAAATATTAAATTAAGTAAATATTTTCTAAAAATATTAAAAACGTAAAAAATAAGGAAAATGAAAACTAATCATGAGGGATTAGAAAACCATAATTAGTCAACTAGTATTTTCCTAGGACTTGTTTAATGAAATGACATTTTATTTAATATAAATGAAGATGTAAATAGTGAACTCCTTATACCAAATGCTTCACTAACAATCTGAGAATTGCAAAAATATTCAGAAATATGCAAAGCGGATGGCAAATGAAAAAATACATGTAACTTTGGAAATGCAAATTCAGCAAGAAAAATTTTACTTCGCTCAAGAAAACGTTTTCTTATTTATTTTACATTTTTTTTGCCGTAGTTTGCTGATATGCTCAAAGAACTTTGGTGTTCAAATTGAGCAAGAAATATTTTACTTCGGTCAAGAAAACGTTTTCTTATTTATTTTCAATTTTTTTTCGCTGTATTTTGTTGTTCCAATTCGTCGAAACACAATTTTCTTAAATTCTTCTTGATATTAGCAAAAAGATTTTCTTCATTTAAGTAAATTTAAGAAAAGATGTTCTTATTTATTTAAACATTTTTTTCCAACATTTTTTTTCTATAGATTTTGTTAGTGTTCTTGAATAAGAAAATAATTGTCTCATTTTTGGAAAACTCAATTTCTTATTTCCAGTAATAATTAAGTAAATTTTTCTTATTTCCCTAAAAATTTTCTAAATTGAGTTCAAGAAAGCATTTTTCTTGATTCAAGTAATAATAATAATAATAATAATAATAATTCGTTTATTTAGAAAAAAATTTTCCATTAAAATAGCATTACATAGTTTGAATAATATAATTTCATAGTGAGTTTTGAAATTTCAAGGGTGTTTCTTGATTTTTGACATATGAAGGGAGAGAGTTAAATATTTGTATACCCTTATAAAATAAGGAATTTTGACTACATAGTTTGATTGAATTCATTACACAAATTTGATTAGAGTTTCTTAAATTTATGGCATGATTGTTGTTTTTGTATTTAATCTTACAAGTTAGGTATTCTGGGGTAAGTCCATTTATAATTTTAAAAAGAAATACTAATGTTTTATAAGTAATTAACTGTTGAACACTCATCAAGTTTAGATCATTTAACATGGTATTACTTTCCGTATTATTACTAACTCTAAGTATTTGTCTTAAACATTTATTCTGTAGTACCTGTAACCTATTTAGGTGAGTAATATTTGAGAGGAATAATACAGTGGCGCAATATGTGAAGTGAGGTTCGATAATGGATTTGTACAATGCCAATTTTTGATTCGTGTTTAGCTCATTTCTTAATCTATTTAAAACATTTATTTTAAGGCCAATCTTTTTACAAACGTGTCCGATATTCTTGTCAAAGGCCAGTTTTTCGTCGATGACAATGCCCAAGTATTTGATTTCACTTTCAATTTCTAATATTGTTCCGTTTACAATAATATTTATATTGTTTTTGTTTATTTTTTTGTTAGTAGTTATCATAGCTTTTGTTTTAGAAACGTTCAACTTTAGTTTGTTTTGGCATAAGATCGTCGTTGAGCTTAGAAGAAGCATCAGCTATATTATCAGCAATAACATACACGAGGGTATCATCAGCGAATAACTTAGCCTGACAGTTTTTTAAACAATTTATGATGTCATTAATGTAAAGTATGAACAGTAGGGGACCGAGAATGGAGCCTTGTGGTACTCCCAAGTTATTACATAATATATTTGAGGAAACTTCTCCGATTTTTACGTTTTGAGTTCTTTCATTCAAATAACTGTTAAACCAAGCTAGTGATCTTCCGCGAACTCCATACTTCGTTAATTTATGCGTTAGAAGGCTTATGTCAATAGTTTCATAGGCCCGTTGGAAGTCCAGAAATACTGCTACAATCACCTTCGAGTCATTTTGAGCGGTTTTCCAATCATATATAATATCATTGATAGCTGTTTCACATGAATGTTGAGATCGAAAGCCAGATTGAAAATTATTAAGTAATTTGTTAGTTTCTATGTAATTGGCAAATTGATTGTAAGCTAAGGTTCCACAACTTTTTCAATGGTATCAAGTAGGTGTATCGGTCTGTGATCATTAATCAGGATTGATCCAGGTTTTTTCTGAATTGGAATAATAGTTGAGTTTTTTAATACTTGGGGAAAAATTCCACTTTCGAATGATTGATTGATAATGTTGACAAGCTGACTGCCAACAACGAACATAGCATCTTTCAGAACATTTGGGTTGATAAAATGCTTGTCAGTGTTATTCTTAAGATTTCGTATACAAAGTTTAATTTCAGTGATCGAAACCCCTTTGAATTCAAAATAAGTGTCTTCGATTTTTGGAACGTCATCTACAAATTGAATCAGCGGGATGCTTTCGTTAGGATCAACAATACTGTTAACAAAATATTGGTTAAATTCATTTGCAATTTCAGAGTCATCGTCAAGGATTACATCATATATTTTAACTTGCGTGATCTCATTCTGTTGTTTGTTAAGTATTGAATTTAATACTTTCCATGTTGCTTTGTTGTTGCCGTACACCCGATTAAGTTGCCGCTGGTTAAACTCATACTTTTTCAACTGGATCATTCTTTTATATTCATTTTTGAAACAACGGTATTGATGCCATATTTCTGGTGACTCCGGGGAATTTATATAGGATTGTGCAGTCTTGTATAATCGATTTTTTTCCCGGCGCAATAATTCAAGTTCACGATCAAAAAAGTTTTGCTCAGTTTTAATCGTTTTTACTGATTTAAACTGATGCGTGGCTTTTTTGATGGTATCAATAAGCCAATTCATTTTTACATTTACGTTATTATTTTCCACAGTGTACCACGAGTTTATTGATTCTTCAAGGGAACGCCAAAGGTCAATTTCATTGTAATTTTTCCAGACGCGAATTTGTCTATTTTTACTCACGGCATTATTATAATTGCCATTAACTTTTATCTCAAGTATAGCATGATCTGAAATTTGGTCGTCGATTGATACATTACATGTGATTTTGTTTGGTTCAATATTAGTTAGACACAGATCAATAAGTGTTGAGGAAGTCTCAGTTGTTCGTGTTGGTATGCTAGATAGGTTTCTAAATCCATTATCATCGCAGAAATTTTTTAGTCGATTTGTGTATGATGTGGCTGATAACATGTCGATGTTAAAATCACCACAGATTACTGCAGGCTTGTTACTTGTCACACTATTGAACCATCTTTCAAATGAGTCCAAAGTGTCATTTTTATGTGATGAGTTCGACGATAAATACACACATGCGAAAACTGTGGATTGGTGGTAAATGTTCAAGTTTATTGATAAGTACCAAGCAATTTGTTGACTCTCAATTACAACATTTGAGTATTTAAAGTGTTTTTTAATATAGAGACAAACGCCGCCTGTGTGTTTAGAATGCGACACACAGTTAACAAAATTATAACCAGAAATGCTTACTTCATTGGTGTCGCAGTCGGGAGTTAAATGGGTTTCATTGAGGAAAAATATATCGGGTTTTTTGATTCGTATACAAATTTCTTTCCGTGTACTGTTTACAGTACTTGTTAATTGAAACTGCTCACTGTTTTCACAAAATGAAAATTTTTTGTTATCAGTACAATTTTTTTAAAAATGCCAAACGAACATATGCTACACAACTTTGTAATTTCGGAAAGCTCCAAGTGCAATTCAAAGTGCCGAACTTACAGTGGCGAGCATTAATGGATGAATGTTTCCCACTTCTGTGCTTATGTGTTCATAAAACCTAATCCAAGCGCCTAATTTCAACCAAATTTTTTTTATTAATTAGCATATATATTATTTTAATAGAAAACATATAAAGAAATTTAATTCCATCTTGATTACCACGTTTTTCAGGGCGAAAAACTCAAACATCCACATTCATCCAATTTTGCTCGTGAGGAAAAAAATTATTTGGTATGGAGTAATATTATTTCCTCCGTAACCCCTTATATTTTGGGGCTGTTTTAATGTGCGTTGGCATGCTTTCCTTTAGTTCTGCTATGGTTACCCTTGTTTTCTTGGCCCATTCGTCCTCAACTCGCGGCCAAAGTTGATTAAAATTTGTGGGAACTTTTTCGTACACAGCCATCCTCTTTTTTAAAAATCCCATAGATTTTCGATGGGATTAGGATCTGGGCTTTAGGCAGCCCACTTTATCACACCAAATCATTGGCTAGATAACCATTTTCGCATGATTTTCGCCTATTTTTGGGGTTACCGCCTTGCTAAAATAGCACCTCGTCTTCGGAATATGCGCTTATTCCGGCGAACTCAGGCAAATCTATTCTTAAAATATGGAGATAATCTTCCTTTTTCATAGCTCCACCTATTTTTATTAACGGATCAAGTTTCCATCAGGTGAAACCGCCCCAACTCCTATAATTTCCTCCACAGTTTTCTTCGCTTGGTGCCTTTGGAGTGTTTCATGTGGCCAGTGCCAAAAGTATTGTTTTCCATCCGACTGGAAGCAATTTATTTTTGTTTCGTCTGACCATATAACTCTTCTCCAGTCTGATAGCAAACAATACTTTGGCACTGGCAACATGAAACACTCCAAAAAGACCAATTAAAGAAAACTGTAAAGCATGGAGAGGGCAATTTTATGATTTGGCGCTGTTTAACCTCATGGAAACTCGATCCATTAATAAAAATAGGTGGAGCTATGAAAAAGGAAGATTATCTCCATATTTTAAGAATAGATTTGCCTGAGTTCGCCGGAATAAGCGCATATTCCGAAGACGAGGTGCTATTTTAGCAAGGCGGTAACCCCAAAAATAGGCGAAAATCATGCGAAAATGGTTATCTAGCCAATGATTTGGTGTGATAAAGTGGGCTACCCAAAGCCCAGATCCTAATCCCATCGAAAATCTATGGGATTTTTAAAAAAGAGGATGACTATGTACGAAAAAGTTCCCACAAATTTTAATCAACTGTGGCCGCGAGTTGAGGACGAATGGGCCAAGAAACTAAGGGTAACCATAGCAAAACTAAAGGAAAGCATGCCAACGCACATTAAAACAGCCCCAAAATATAAGGGGCTACGGAGGAAATAATATTACTCCATACCAAATAATTTTTTTCCTCACGAGCAAAATTGGATGAATGTGGATGTTTGAGTTTTTCGCCCTGAAAAACGTGGTAATCAAGATGGAATTAAATTTCTTTGTATGTTTTCTATTAAAATAATATATATGCTAATTAATAAAAAAAATTTGGTTGAAATTAGGCGCTTGGATTAGGTTTTATGAACACATAAGCACAGAAGTGGGAAACATTCATCCATTAATGCTCGCCACTGTATGTATTGGCCAATCTTATTTTTTGCAACTTTCACCAATTTCTTCTTCCGTAAAATTATTGTAACTAATTTTGTCAAAAATTATGAGTCAAGATTCAATGCAAAATTTATAAACTGTATTTTGAAAATGTTTGCAAAATCATTGCAACTTAGATTTGGTCATGGGGGGGGGAGGGGGGGGTTTAACCCCCGTGCGCACGGCCCTGGTAGACACAGTTATGGGCATATTAGTAGTAGATGTACGCATAGAACAACTACTACTAGCAGCCAGGGCCGTGCGCACGGGGGGGGAGGTTTTGGGAGTTAAAACCCCCCCCATGACCAAATCTAAGTTGCAATGATTTTGCAAAAATTTTCAAAACACAGTTTACAAATTTTGCATTGAATCTTGACTCATAAATTTTGACAAAATTAGTACAATAATTTTACGGAAGAAGAAATTGGTGAAAGTTGCAAAAAATAAGGTTGGCCAATACATAAGTTCGGCACTTTGAATTGCACTTGGAGCTTTCCGAAATTACAAAGTTGTGTAGCATATGTTCGTTTGACATTTTTCAAAAAATTGTACTGATAACAAAAAATTTTCATTTTGTGAAAACAGTGAGCAGTTTCAATTAACGAGTACTGTAAACAGTACTATTCAGGACCTGGTTAACTAGGTTTTGATGAATCAGAATTAGACCAGATAAGTCAACTATTTTGGCAAAGGGATGTTCTCATTGTTTGTTTACGTTTGACGGAAACACGGTGTATTTTATATAATGCGGATACCGCTTAAGGTGGGCGTAGCCACACCCATTTTCAAAATTAGTATCAATTATCCGACTAAGCATATGAATATTATTCTTTGTGCAAAATTTCATTCCTTTATGACTTTTAGTTAAAAGATGTCACGTCACAAATTTCTTAAGGCCATTTTAGAAATGGTTTTGTAAAAAAGTAGGCGTGGTTATACACCGATTTCGCTAAATTGTTTAACGTATATTAGTACAAGTAATAAAAGTTTAACCCTAAGTTTCGTCATATGGCCGCTGTGGTGCAGTGGGTAGAGTGCTCGCCTGATATACCAGAGGTCTCGGGTTCAAACCCCAGTCCGAGCAAACACCAACAAAATTTTTCTAATTAGTAAAAATCCAATTATTGGGTTTTTTTAAGAGCACCTCTCAGCAGTGGGCGGCATACCCTCCGAGAGTATTTCTGCCATGAAAAAGCTTCTCACAAAAAATGCATTCGCCGTTCGGAGCCGGCATAAAACTGTAGGTCCACCCAATTAGTAGGAAAAACAAAAAAAAAATTAAAGCGTGAATAACGGGTATTCATGAACATTGATGTGTAAGGCTCTGTGAAGATGGCACCGCAACAAGTGAATTTAAAAAAAAAAAATATGTCAATCGTTTGCTCATCGTTTGCTCAGGTTTGCCCAGGAAAAATTTTCGTTTGCCCACCCTTGGTTCAAAAATTATTGAAAAAACAAATTTTTCGAATGTGAAGTTGGCTCCGCCAAAATCGAATTTTTGCAAAAAAAAAAGCGTAAATCGTTTATGTGAGCAGACTTTTTTGCCTAAATCGTTTGCTCATCGTTGTCTCATCATTTTAAAGAAAGAAATTTCATCTCATCATCATGCATATTTCAAAATTTATTGCAAAATAAAAATTTTGTGGGGCTGTGAAGTTGGCACCGCAACAAGTGAATTTAGAAAAGAAAAGCAAGTCAATCGTTTGCTCATCGTTTGCTCAGGTTTGACCAGGAAAAATTTTCGTTTGCCCACCCTTGGTTAAAAAATTATTGAAAAAACAAATTTTTCGAATGTGAAGTTGGCTCCGCCAAAATCGAATTTTTGCAAAAAAAAAACGTAAATCGTTTATTTGAGCAGACTCTTTTGCCTAAATCGTTGGCTCATCGTTGTCTCATCATTTTAAAGAAAGAAATTTCATTTTTTCATGCATATTTCAAAATTTATTGCAAAATAAAAATTTTTTGGGCTGTGCAGTTGGCACCGCAACAAGTGAATTTAAAAAAAAAAAATATGTCAATCGTTTGCTCATCGTTTGCTCAGGGTTGCCCAGGAAAAAATTTCGTTTGCCCACCCTTAGTTCAAAAATTATTGAAAAATAAAATTTTTGGAATATGAAGCAATGTTCGAATTTTTGCAAAAAAAAAAACGTAAATCGTTTATTTGAGCAGACTATTTTGCCTAAATCGTTGGCTCATCGTTGTCTCATCATTTTAAAGAAAGAAATTTCATTTTTTCATGCATATTTCAAAATTTATTGCAAAATAAAAATTTTTGGGGCTGTGAAGTTGGCACCGCAACAAGTGAATTTAAAAAAAAAAATATGTCAATCGTTTGCTCATCGTTTGCTCAGGTTTGCCCAGGAAAAAATTTCGTTTGCCCACCCTTAGTTCAAAAATTATTGAAAAATACAATTTTTGGAATATGAAGCAATGTTCGAATTTTTGCAAAAAAAATGTAAATCGTTTATTTGAGCAGACTTTTTTGGCTAAATCGTTTGCTCATCGTTGTCTCACCATTCTAAAGAAAGAAATTTCATTTTTTCATGCATATTTCAAAATTTATTGCAAAATAAAAATTTTTTGGGCTGTGAAGTTGGCAGAGCCAATTTTTGCGAAAAAATGGAATAGAATTTTTGGCTGAATTATGTCAACAGTTACTTGGAGCTTTTCGGCCGATTAGTTGAAGACAAAAACAAAGTTTTCTCTTTTTCCTCCTACGCGTTTCGATGTTTTTCAGATCCTCATCAGAGAGTCTGATTTATTAATTACACTGTGGGACAAAATAAACAAAATTTAAAGAACTTTTTTCGAGGTTAACATATGTTGTAGGCCTTATCAAGCATTAACAGACTGCATATTTGGAATTTCCAATACATCCTCAAAATATGGAGTTAGGGGCCAAAAACCCCTTTTTCATAGGTTAAGTCATATATTATACCACAAAATTTTCTCTGTTTATCCCAACAATATGATTTTGAATGTCGTTGATTTATATATTCAAATTCAATTAACTATTTTCAATATTTAAAATTGTGACTCCTGGGACAAGTTTTTGTGACTCCTGGGACAAGTGCGAAATATGTAATATACTAGATTATTGAAATCAGTTTTATTATTTTTTTAGCCCTTTTTGACCAAGTTATTCATAAATCCCTCCCAGCAGAATTGAAACCAAGCCAATTAAATGAAAAAAATAAAGTGAATGCAAAATAATACTTATATTTACTTCAAAGTTCTGATTAAATACACTGGATCACAAAATGAAATCAGAATTAGACCAGATAAGTCAACTATTTTGGCAAAGGGATGTTCTCATTGTTTGTTTACGTTTGACGGAAACACGGTGTATTTTATATAATGCGGATACCGCTTAAGGTGGGCGTAGCCACACCCATTTTCAAAATTAGTATCAATTATCCGACTAAGCATATGAATATTATTCTTTGTGCAAAATTTCATTCCTTTATGACTTTTAGTTAAAAGATGTCACGTCACAAATTTCTTAAGGCCATTTTAGAAATGTTTTTGTAAAAAAGTAGGCGTGGTTATACACCGATTTCGCTAAATTGTTTAACGTATATTAGTACAAGTAATAAAAGTTTAACCCTAAGTTTCGTCATGTGGCCGCTGTGGTGCAGTGGGTAGAGTGCTCGCCTGCTATACCAGAGGTCTCGGGTTCAAACCCCAGTCCGAGCAAACACCAAAAAAATTTTTCTAATTAGTAAAAATCCAATTATTGGGTTTTTTTAAGAGCACCTCTCAGCAGTGGGCGGCATACCCTCCGAGAGTATTTCTGCCATGAAAAAGCTTCTCACAAAAAATGCATTCGCCGTTCGGAGCCGGCATAAAACTGTAGGTCCACCCAATTAGTAGGAAAAACAAAAAAAAATCAAAGCGTGAATAACGGGTATTCATGAACATTGATGTGTAAGGCTCTGTGAAGATGGCACCGGAACAAGCTCTGTGAAGATGGCACCGCAACAAGTGAATTTAAAAAAAAAAAATATCTCAATCGTTTGCTCATCGTTTGCTCAGGTTTGCCCAGGAAAAATTTTCGTTTGCCCACCCTTAGTTCAAAAATTATTGAAAAAACAAATTTTTCGAATGTGAAGTTGGCTCCGCCAAAATCGAATTTTTGCTAAAAAAAACATAAATCGTTTATTTGAGCAGACTTTTTTGGCTAAATCGTTTGCTCATCGTTGTCTCATCATTTTAAAGAAAGAAATTTCAGTTTTTCATGCATATTTCAAAATTTATTGCAAAATAAAAATTTTTTGGGCTGTGAAGTTGGCACCGCAACAAGTGAAATTAGAAAAGAAAAACAAGTCAATCGTTTGCTCATCGTTTGCTCAGGTTTGCCCAGGAAAAATTTTCGTTTGCCCACCCTTAGTTCAAAAATTATTGAAAAAACAAATTTTTCGAATGTGAAGTTGGCTCCGCCAAAATCGAATTTTTGCTAAAAAAAACGTAAATCGTTTATTTGAGCAGACTTATTTGCCTAAATCGTTTGCTCATCGTTGTCTCATCATTTTAAAGAAAGAAATTTAATTTTTTCATGCATATTTCAAAATATATTGCAAAATAAAATTTTTTTGGGCTGTGAAGTTGGCACCGCAACAAGTGAATTTAAAAAAAAAAAATTTGTCAATCGTTTGCTCATCGTTTGCTCAGGTTTGCCCAGGAAAAAATTTCGTTTGCCCACCCTTAGTTCAGAAATTATTGAAAAATAAAATTTTTGGAATATGAAGCAATGTTCGAATTTTTGCAGAAAAATGTAAATCGTTTATTTGAGCAGACTTTTTTGGCTAAATCGTTTGCTCATCGTTGTCTCACCATTCTAAAGAAAGAAATTTCATTTTTTCATGCATATTTCAAAATATATTGCAAAATAAAATTTTTTTGGGCTGTGAAGTTGGCACCGCAACAAGTGAATTTAAAAAAAAAAATTTGTCAATCGTTTGCTCATCGTTTGCTCAGGTTTGCCCAGGAAAAAATTTCGTTTGCCCACCCTTAGTTCAAAAATTATTGAAAAATAAAATTTTTGGAATATGAAGCAATGTTCGAATTTTTGCAAAAAAATGTAAATCGTTTATTTGAGCAGACTTTTTTGGCTAAATCGTTTGCTCATCGTTGTCTCACCATTCTAAAGAAAGAAATTTCATTTTTTCATGCATATTTCAAAATTTATTGCAAAATAAAAATTTGTTGGGCTGTGAAGTTGGCAGAGCCAATTTTTGCGAAAAAATGGAATAGAATTTTTGGCTGAATTATGTCAACAGTTACTTCGAGCTTTTCGGCTGAAGACAAAAACAAAGTTTTCTCTTTTTCCTCCTACGCGTTTCGATGTTTTTCAGATCCTCATCAGAGAGTCTGATTTATTAATTACACTGTGGGACAAAATAAACAAAATTTAAAGAACTTTTTTCGAGGTTAACATATGTTGTAGGCCTTATCAAGCATTAACAGACTGCATACTTAGAATTTCCAATACATCCTCAAAATCTGGAGTTAGGGGCCAAAAACCCCTTTTTCATAGGTTAAGTCATATATTATACCACAAAATTTTCTCTGTTTATCCCAACAATATGATTTTGAATGTCGTTGAAAAGATGACATTAAATCACTTTTAACAGTATACGAACTGTTAATGTATCTTGATAAGTGACAGAAAAACTGTCAAAAATTCAATTTTTGTTAAATTTTTCATTTTTAATCACGTTTTTCTCGAATAATTTCGTAACCAGTGTACCAGTGTATGTTTTAAAACATTTCGAAACAATCTACTATTAATTTTGTTTTCAACGACATATAAGTTTTTCATATCCGCGTAGGCGTTCCTAGCATGTTCTACTTTAATTAATTTCTACTGTGAAATTTTTCATACTAAAATTCCTAAATTTGGAAATATGTTGAAATAAAATTATGCCAAACACATTTAAACATTTTAAAGACATTTTATCAAATAAAAAAAAAACTTTTCAAAAAAAAAAAAAAAATATATGTCACGTGCGAGCATTGAACCCGCGACCCTGCGTTGCAAACCAGTAACAAAACCACTCACCCAAGCCGCAACTTGCCGTTGTCGTGTCAAATTCAGCATTTCATTACCCACTACCTCAACATGCGTACAGTATCCATGTGTAAAGCATAGACCGAACGGGAAAATGAGAAACATCATACTTACACATTTTAACCAGTAGCTCTAATCGGTCTGCGCTCTCCGATAAAAATTCTTTCAGAATTTTGTCGTACTATAATGTAAAGTCATATATTGTTTACACGGTTGCCACTTGCTAAAAAAAATAATCAACCAAATTAAAAAACTACTAATTTGGTTTTAACTTATTTATCATCATATCACATATATACATATGTGGGTATTTCATTTTAAATGTATGAATGTACATGCCACGATAAAATATAATTTTATGCTAATAAATTTTACTATTCATAGATTCATTTTGAAGAAAAATTTCTAACTAAAAAATAAAACAAGTAAGGAATATATCTATACATTTTTAATATACAATTTTCAAAAAGCGCTGAGATCATATAAAAGTTGTTAAAATATCTTTATTTAATTTTAGAAAAAAAATTAATAATTTAATTTTACGCTATTTAATAATTTATATACAGTGAATAATATGAACACCCCAAAACACATTTCTGTCACCAATGGATACTCTAAAATATGAACAATTGGCAAAAGCTCTGAAACATTAACATTTTTATTTTAAAAACTAACAAATTCATATCGCGTGGTTGATAATTCAGGGAATTTCATATTTTTTAGCTTTAAAAATGTATGTATATGCATGCATATATATGTTTAGCTTGGTAATTCGGTGAACCCATATTTATTCGCATTTGAAACATATATGTATATATACATATGTACATATATGCAATGACATCGCCATGTAATGATTAAAACTGAATCACTTAAAAAAATTTTACGTGATAGGTACCTATATCAAAAAATTATGTTTATTACCGTACCTACTTTTTTAAATTTGAAAACCGTTTGGAAACGTTAGTATTTTCCGAAAAGAAAAAAACCCTTGGGACATTTTGGTTTACTCGGCTTTTTTGCAGGGAAGGAGTCGGTTACATACAAGCGTACAAGCAGTGAACTACACTGCGTATACGTAACTTGTATACATTCATACATGTGTATGTAAATACCAGACTTGTTTGAGTATAAAAAGTCCCATCAGTTCTTTGAAAGAATTCGAAAAACTAGAAGATGATATAAAGAAATCACCGGAGAATAATTCCCAAACATTAGATTCCTTCATACGAATAGACATTGCTCATTTAATAAAAATTATGTGTCGGAAAAAAGTTTTCGATGGAAAACATTTTAAGGTTAAAGATTTTTATGTAAGGTGTTTAGGTATAATGTCAACGTGCGAAGATATTGGAGAATTCAAAAACTTATTAATTTCTGTATTTATAGTAGCTGAAAGCGAATACGAGGGGGTAAATGAATTCGGAGAAGATGTCATATCTTCAATAAAAAAAAAACACTTGCTTGAACGGATAAAAACGTTCACTAGTTGTGACATAAATGAAATTGAAAATGACGAAGGGGACTACGATTATTTAGATATTGATAATGACCACGTGAATGGCTTTGTTGGAAGCATTCTGGAAAGTGCTAGAAATTCTATTGCTTTAATGAAAGAAAGCGAATTTTTGAACGCTTTCTATTGTCCGGGTATTACGGAACATTTCATTAAGTTCGCAAAACATTTTCCGCTGTGGACAAATGTTATGCGAAGATATTTTCCCCAGTCGTTTGAAGTTGCAACATCTGCACATTGCGAAGCATACTTCAAAATGCTCAAAGATAACGATTTGGGGCCGGCATACCAGCCTATGCGTGCTGATAAATTTATCGCAAAGCACATCAACTCAATAGAAAGTATTTCAAAATTAGACCATGCCTCACGATTGCAATCGAAAAAAAAAATACCAAGAATAGATCAAAACAAAAATGCTTTTTTAAAAAAAAATAATAAGACACATTTTTTAAGTAATCAAAATCATAATTATAATCATTTGCGAGAAGAGGAAAATTGGTTTGGGTTAAACAAGGATGCTAATGTAACAGATACAGATTGCGCTGAAACAGAAAAAGAGAATCCGAAAAAAGATACAGATGAATTAATCACCATTGTTTCAAATGAAACGCCGGTTTCAATACAAGACGAATCCATGAAATCAATTGAAAGCTATCATTTTGAAATTGAAAAAAAAATCTTGGGTAATTCGACGAATCCTAATGAGCTTCCGAATGCATTTGTCTCCTCTACGCCCAATGAAGTCAATGTCCCCAAAAAGAGGGGTAAATATTTGAGACCGTTCCCGGAAATCGATCTGTATTATAATAAGCCACTTAGGCATCGAAAAGGGGAAAACCTTCAAAACGGGAGTAGGTGCAATCCTGCAAACATAGAAGGGAATCAGGTATACGTACAAAACACATGCTCATTTGACGCACTTATTGAAATATTTTCCCACTGTTATGCAAATTTTTCCTCCTTTAAACATTTTCTTGATTCGCAGTCCAAAATTCCCATTTTTTCCTTTATAATAAAGTTTGCAAAGGAAGGCATCAATTCCCAATTATATAATTTTAGAGGAGAAATCCTCTCAATGGTATTCAAGATAGACAATGGCTACATTAACTGCTTTGGGAGCAATCATATTTTATATCAAGCATTACTCAATAATATTCCATCCTTTGAAGAACGCATCAATTGCGCAAACTGCCCATCAAAACTAAAAAAAATATTTATTTTAGACTTAGAAGGGTTAGATGGAGGTCTGAGCTTTGGAGTGCATTTACAAAAATATATAGCTCAACATCTGGAGGATAGGGAAGCTGAATGCAAGAAATGCACGAAAGCCACAAAAATAATAATAAAGCAAGGCCAATTTATTTTTATTGACACTCAAATATTTTTATCTATTAATAATTCCAAATACAACCAAGAAATTCCACTCTCGGATATTCCTGGCAACATCACGATCGGTGATAACCAATTTATTTTGGGTGGCGTTATTTGCCATAAGGCCGAACATTTTACAGCGTTCTGTAGAAATTTAACGGGGTCATGGGTAGAAAAAGACGATTTAATACGAAAACCTCACATAGTCAGTAGTAAAAATAAAGCTATAAACGCTGAAAAATTATTATACATAAAAATTTAACTGATATTTAAATTTATTTCAAATTAAGACTAAATATGTATTTATTTTAAAAACGTTCAGGATACCACATGTTCACGTATGAAACAGTAGCTTATGTCGAAAATCAAAAATTAAAATTTTACTGAAATTAATAATCTACAAAATATACTTTAATAAATATACTTGATTAAACAATAACAAAAAATGTTCATTAAATTACATTGCGTTATTTGTAAATTAAGCACTAATTTAAATATTACAACTCATTTTAATATACAATACTGAAAAAATATGTTTGTGGGGAAAGTTCGAAAATTACAAAAAAAAGGTGTACATATTATGTATCAAGCCCTAATCGCCATAAAAGTGTATTCAACAAAAAGTGAATTTTACAGGAGAAGGTTTTTTTATTTTCTTTGCATACAGTTTGTATGCAGCCTTTACATTTATTTAAACTCTAACTTCGAAACGGCACATTTAACTGCTATGAAATTTTGTAAGCTGATGCGCGTGATAATAAGTTATTGATTTCCATAAAAAGGCCAAAAACGATAATTTTGTTGGCTACACTTTTTTGGCGGTTAGGGCTCGGTATGAATATTTAATATTTTTAGATAAATGATGTCGATATGGCGATATGTTTATGTACCTACATATATAATCTCCTGTTCAAAACTTAAAATTTTGCTGATAGATGTATTTCAAAATAAATTACACAACCAAAGATTTTCATGAAATGTACATAGATATTTATGTATAAAAATATCAAATAAATAAAACTAAAATTTTTTCCCAAAATGAAATAAAGATAAAAATATGTAAATATTTTTGAAATCGCATCGCGCTGTGTAAATTAATTTCTTATTTACATAATAGGTGGTCACAAAAATTGACTCTTTGTACGCAGAAATGTATGAAAAAAGTGCTCCTTTATGACTCCTTAAAAGAGCGCTTTCGGAGTCCCAAAACAATCCTACAGATAGATAACAAAAAAAGTATTCCTTCGGACTCATTAAAATAGTTATTTCGGCATCCGAGAAAACTCCGTAATAAAGCAAAAGACTCCATTCTGACTCCTTTATTTTCCTTTCGTTTTAATTAACACAACATAATTATTTTTCTCACTATTTTTTTATTCAACAAATTAATACTATTATTATTAGTTATTATTATTAATAACTAAAACTAATTAAATGTTAATATACATTATATTGTGTCCAATTTAGAGTACTGACAACTCAGTAAAATTTTAAAATTAATTTAAATTAAAAAAAAAGTTACAATAATTAAATTTATTAATTGCGTATTTGTTGTACAAACTAATTTTTTCTATCATGGCAACTCGTTATTTGGTAGTTTGGAACCACTGCGCTAGCACGGTTAAACTATTTATTGGTCCCAATAAATATTCTATTATACGCGCTCTTGAACGCATTTGTAACTGCCATAAATAATATCCATCGCTTTTTTTGTGCCATATTGACGGAATAAATTTTGACTTATCACTTCCTTCATGCCAACAAATAAAGGAAAGACTTAATAAACGAACTTGCTGACTAGGTAATTAGATATATTCCAAGATTTTGATTTAAATGCATAAATATAGATTAAACATATTTACTTACTAATTTCTTGCTTAGTTCCGGTGATTTCTTTATATCATCTTCTAGTTTTTCGAATTCTTTCAAAGAACTGATGGGACTTTTTATACTCAAACAAGTCTGGTATTTACATACACATGTATGAATGTATACAAGTTACGTATACGCAGTGTAGTTCACTGCTTGTACGCTTGTATGTAACCGACTCCTTCCCTGCAAAAAAGCCGAGTAAACCAAAATGTCCCAAGGGTTTTTTTCTTTTCGGAAAATACTAACGTTTCCAAACGGTTTTCAAATTTAAAAAAGTAGGTACGGTAATAAACATAATTTTTTGATATAGGTACCTATCACGTAAAATTTTTTTAAGTGATTCAGTTTTAATCATTACATGGCGATGTCATTGCATATATGTACATATGTATATATACATATATGTTTCAAATGCGAATAAATATGGGTTCACCGAATTACCAAGCTAAACATATATATGCATGCATATACATACATTTTTAAAGCTAAAAAATATGAAATTCCCTGAATTATCAACCACGCGATATGAATTTGTTAGTTTTTAAAATAAAAATGTTAATGTTTCAGAGCTTTTGCCAATTGTTCATATTTTAGAGTATCCATTGGTGACAGAAATGTGTTTTGGGGTGTTCATATTATTCACTGTATATAAATTATTAAATAGCGTAAAATTAAATTATTAATTTTTTTTCTAAAATTAAATAAAGATATTTTAACAACTTTTATATGATCTCAGCGCTTTTTGAAAATTGTATATTAAAAATGTATAGATATATTCCTTACTTGTTTTATTTTTTAGTTAGAAATTTTTCTTCAAAATGAATCTATGAATAGTAAAATTTATTAGCATAAAATTATATTTTATCGTGGCATGTACATTCATACATTTAAAATGAAATACCCACATATGTATATATGTGATATGATGATAAATAAGTTAAAACCAAATTAGTAGTTTTTTAATTTGGTTGATTATTTTTTTTAGCAAGTGGCAACCGTGTAAACAATATATGACTTTACATTATAGTACGACAAAATTCTGAAAGAATTTTTATCGGAGAGCGCAGACCGATTAGAGCTACTGGTTAAAATGTGTAAGTATGATGTTTCTCATTTTCCCGTTCGGTCTATGCTTTACACATGGATACTGTACGCATGTTGAGGTAGTGGGTAATGAAATGCTGAATTTGACACGACAACGGCAAGTTGCGGCTTGGGTGAGTGGTTTTGTTACTGGTTTGCAACGCAGGGTCGCGGGTTCAATGCTCGCACGTGACATATATTTTTTTTTTTTTTTTGAAAAGTTTTTTTTTTTATTTGATAAAATGTCTTTAAAATGTTTAAATGTGTTTGGCATAATTTTATTTCAACATATTTCCAAATTTAGGAATTTTAGTATGAAAAATTTCACAGTAGAAATTAATTAAAGTAGAACATGCTAGGAACGCCTACGCGGATATGAAAAACTTATATGTCGTTGAAAACAAAATTAATAGTAGATTGTTTCGAAATGTTTTAAAACATACACTGGTACACTGGTTACGAAATTATTCGAGAAAAACGTGATTAAAAATGAAAAATTTAACAAAAATTGAATTTTTGACAGTTTTTCTGTCACTTATCAAGATACATTAACAGTTCGTATACTGTTAAAAGTGATTTAATGTCATCTTTTCAACGACATTCAAAATCATATTGTTGGGATAAACAGAGAAAATTTTGTGGTATAATATATGACTTAACCTATGAAAAAGGGGTTTTTGGCCCCTAACTCCAGATTTTGAGGATGTATTGGAAATTCTAAGTATGCAGTCTGTTAATGCTTGATAAGGCCTACAACATATGTTAACCTCGAAAAAAGTTCTTTAAATTTTGTTTATTTTGTCCCACAGTGTAATTAATAAATCAGACTCTCTGATGAGGATCTGAAAAACATCGAAACGCGTAGGAGGAAAAAGAGAAAACTTTGTTTTTGTCTTCAGCCGAAAAGCTCGAAGTAACTGTTGACATAATTCAGCCAAAAATTCTATTCCATTTTTTCGCAAAAATTGGCTCTGCCAACTTCACAGCCCAACAAATTTTTATTTTGCAATAAATTTTGAAATATGCATGAAAAAATGAAATTTCTTTCTTTAGAATGGTGAGACAACGATGAGCAAACGATTTAGCCAAAAAAGTCTGCTCAAATAAACGATTTACATTTTTTTGCAAAAATTCGAACATTGCTTCATATTCCAAAAATTTTATTTTTCAATAATTTTTGAACTAAGGGTGGGCAAACGAAATTTTTTCCTGGGCAAACCTGAGCAAACGATGAGCAAACGATTGACAAATTTTTTTTTTTAAATTCACTTGTTGCGGTGCCAACTTCACAGCCCAAAAAAATTTTATTTTGCAATATATTTTGAAATATGCATGAAAAAATGAAATTTCTTTCTTTAGAATGGTGAGACAACGATGAGCAAACGATTTAGCCAAAAAAGTCTGCTCAAATAAACGATTTACATTTTTCTGCAAAAATTCGAACATTGCTTCATATTCCAAAAATTTTATTTTTCAATAATTTCTGAACTAAGGGTGGGCAAACGAAATTTTTTCCTGGGCAAACCTGAGCAAACGATGAGCAAACGATTGACAAATTTTTTTTTTTTAAATTCACTTGTTGCGGTGCCAACTTCACAGCCCAAAAAAATTTTATTTTGCAATATATTTTGAAATATGCATGAAAAAATTAAATTTCTTTCTTTAAAATGATGAGACAACGATGAGCAAACGATTTAGGCAAATAAGTCTGCTCAAATAAACGATTTACGTTTTTTTTAGCAAAAATTCGATTTTGGCGGAGCCAACTTCACATTCGAAAAATTTGTTTTTTCAACAATTTTTGAACTAAGGGTGGGCAAACGAAAATTTTTCCTGGGCAAACCTGAGCAAACGATGAGCAAACGATTGACTTGTTTTTCTTTTCTAATTTCACTTGTTGCGGTGCCAACTTCACAGCCCAAAAAATTTTTATTTTGCAATAAATTTTGAAATATGCATGAAAAACTGAAATTTCTTTCTTTAAAATGATGAGACAACGATGAGCAAACGATTTAGCCAAAAAAGTCTGCTCAAATAAACGATTTATGTTTTTTTTAGCAAAAATTCGATTTTGGCGGAGCCAACTTCACATTCGAAAAATTTGTTTTTTCAATAATTTTTGAACTAAGGGTGGGCAAACGAAAATTTTTCCTGGGCAAACCTGAGCAAACGATGAGCAAACGATTGAGATATTTTTTTTTTTTAAATTCACTTGTTGCGGTGCCATCTTCACAGAGCTACCGGAACAAGTGAATTTAAAAAAAAAAAATATGTCAATCGTTTGCTCAGGTTTGCCCAGGAAAAATTTTCGTTTGCCCACCCTTGGTTCAAAAATTATTGAAAAAACAAATTTTTCGAATGTGAAGTTGGCTCCGCCAAAATCGAATTTTTGCAAAAAAAAAAGCGTAAATCGTTTATGTGAGCAGACTTTTTTGCCTAAATCGTTTGCTCATCGTTGTCTCATCATTTTAAAGAAAGAAATTTCATCTTTTCATGCATATTTCAAAATTTATTGCAAAATAAAAATTTTTGGGGCTGTGAAGTTGGCACCGCAACAAGTGAATTTAGAAAAGAAAAACAAGTCAATCGTTTGCTCATCGTTTGCTCAGGTTTTCCCAGGAAAAATTTTCGTTTGCCCACCCTTGGTTAAAAAATTATTGAAAAAACAAATTTTTCGAATGTGAAGTTGGCTCCGCCAAAATCGAATTTTTGCAAAAAAAAAAAGTAAATCGTTTATTTGAGCAGACTATTTTGCCTAAATCGTTGGCTCATCGTTGTCTCATCATTTTAAAGAAAGAAATTTCATTTTTTCATGCATATTTCAAAATTTATTGCAAAATAAAAATTTTTTGGGCTGTGAAGTTGGCACCGCAACAAGTGAATTTAAAAAAAAAAATATGTCAATCGTTTGCTCATCGTTTGCTCAGGGTTGCCCAGGAAAAAATTTCGTTTGCCCACCCTTAGTTCAAAAATTATTGAAAAATAAAATTTTTGGAATATGAAGCAATGTTCGAATTTTTGCAAAAAAAAAACGTAAATCGTTTATTTGAGCAGACTATTTTGCCTAAATCGTTGGCTCATCGTTGTCTCATCATTTTAAAGAAAGAAATTTCATTTTTTCATACATATTTCAAAATTTATTGCAAAATAAAAATTTTTGGGGCTGTGAAGTTGGCACCGCAACAAGTGAATTTAAAAAAAAAAAATATGTCAATCGTTTGCTCATCGTTTGCTCAGGGTTGCCCAGGAAAAAATTTCGTTTGCCCACCCTTAGTTCAAAAATTATTGAAAAATAAAATTTTTGGAATATGAAGCAATGTTCGAATTTTTGCAAAAAAATGTAAATCGTTTATTTGAGCAGACTTTTTTGGCTGAATCGTTTGTTCATCGTTGTCTCACCATTCTAAAGAAAGAAATTTCATTTTTTCATGCATATTTCAAAATTTATTGCAAAATAAAAATTTTTGGGGCTGTGAAGTTGGCACCGCAACAAGTGAATTAAAAAAAAAAAAATATGTCAATCGTTTGCTCATCGTTTGCTCAGGTTTTCCCAGGAAAAAATTTCGTTTGCCCACCCTTAGTTCAAAAATTATTGAAAAATAAAATTTTTGGAATATGAAGCAATGTTCGAATTTTTGCAAAAAAAAATGTAAATCGTTTATTTGAGCAGACTTTTTTGGCTAAATCGTTTGCTCATCGTTGTCTCACCATTCTAAAGAAAGAAATTTCATTTTTTCATGCATATTTCAAAATTTATTGCAAAATAAAAATTTTTTGGGCTGTGAAGTTGGCAGAGCCAATTTTTGCGAAAAAATGGAATAGAATTTTTGGCTGAATTATGTCAACAGTTACTTGGAGCTTTTCGGCCGATTAGTTGAAGACAAAAACAAAGTTTTCTCTTTTTCCTCCTACGCGTTTCGATGTTTTTCAGATCCTCATCAGAGAGTCTGATTTATTAATTACACTGTGGGACAAAATAAACAAAATTTAAAGAACTTTTTTCGAGGTTAACATATGTTGTAGGCCTTATCAAGCATTAACAGACTGCATATTTGGAATTTCCAATACATCCTCAAAATCTGGAGTTAGGGGCCAAAAACCCCTTTTTCATAGGTTAAGTCATATATTATACCACAAAATTTTCTCTGTTTATTCCAACAATATGATTTTGAATGTCGCTGATTTATATATTCAATTAACTATTTTCAATATTTAAAATTGTGACTCCTGGGACAAGTTTTTGTGACTCCTGGGACAAGTGCGAAATATGTAATATACTAGATTATTGAAATCAGTTTTATTATTTTTGACCAAGTTATTCATAAATCTCTCCCAGCAGAATTGAAACCAAGCCAATTAAATGAAAAAAATAAAGTGAATGCAAAATAATACTTATATTTACTTCAAAGTTCTGATTAAATACACTGGATCACAAAATGAAATTTTTTGTCTGCACTTTGGACGCGACTATCCTATCTATATGTAAAATCGGTTGCTGATTCCGAAAATCGGGTTCATTTTTAATTCTATGGGAAGGTTTTTGAGATATCGGCAATTTACCGCTATTTGGCCAATGGCTCCGCTTAATCCTGTATATCTCTTTAACGCAGTGAGCTAGCTTCCTTGAGGTGGGACCGAACGAAAGAAAATTAAATTTACTTTTCGTGGCTCCCATATCATTTTTCTCTATCTCTTATAGTTTCTGAAATTTTGACGATTCAATTTGAATTTTCATCGATTTTTTACGATTTTTTTTAGAAAAAATTTATTTTGTCAGGCAATATCTTTAAAACCAATGTTTTTACCTTTACGTGAAGCTCCATTCCATTAGCAAAAAAATAAGCTATCAACGAAGAAAATCCATGGTAAAATGGAAAAGTTATAGGCGATCAAGTAAATACAGCCAAGTCGCGCATGATATTTTCTTTCGTTTGGTGTTACCACAAGGAAGATAGCTTACTGCGTTAAAGATATATACAGGATTAAGTGGAACCATTGGCCAAATAACGGTAAATTGCCGATATCTCAAAAACCTTCCCATAGAATTAAAAATGAACCCGATTTTCGGAATCAGCGACCGATTTTACATATAGATAGGATAGTCGCGTCCAAAGTACAGACAAAAAATTTCATTTTGTGATCCAGTGTATTTAATCAGAACTTTGAAGTAAATATAAGTATTATTTTGCATTCACTTTATTTTTTTCATTTAATTGGCTTTGTTTCAATTCTGCTGGGAGAGATTTATGAATAACTTGGTCAAAAATAATAAAACTGATTTCAATAATCTAGTATATTACATATTTCGCACTTGTCCCAGGAGTCACAAAAACTTGTCCCAGGAGTCACAATTTTAAATATTGAAAATAGTTAATTGAATTTGAATATACAAATCAACGACATTCAAAATCATATTGTTGGGATAAACAGAGAAAATTTTGTGGTATAATATATGACTTAACCTATGAAAAAGGGGTTTTTGGCCCCTAACTCCAGATTTTGAGGATGTATTGGAAATTCCAAATATGCAGTCTGTTAATGCTTGATAAGGCCTACAACATATGTTAACCTCGAAAAAAGTTCTTTAAATTTTGTTTATTTTGTCCCACAGTGTAATTAATAAATCAGACTCTCTGATGAGGATCTGAAAAACATCGAAACGCGTAGGAGGAAAAAGAGAAAACTTTGTTTTTGTCTTCAACTAATCGGCCGAAAAGCTCCAAGTAACTGTTGACATAATTCAGCCAAAAATTCTATTCCATTTTTTCGCAAAAATTGGCTCTGCCAACTTCACAGCCCAAAAAATTTTTATTTTGCAATAAATTTTGAAATATGCATGAAAAATGAAATTTCTTTCTTTAGAATGGTGAGACAACGATGAGCAAACGATTTAGCCAAAAAAGTCTGCTCAAATAAACGATTTACATTTTTTTGCAAAAATTCGAACATTGCTTCATATTCCAAAAATTTTATTTTTCAATAATTTTTGAACTAAGGGTGGGCAAACGAAATTTTTTCCTGGGCAAACCTGAGCAAACGATGAGCAAACGATTGACATATTTTTTTTTTAATTCACTTGTTGCGGTGCCAACTTCACAGCCCCAAAAATTTTTATTTTGCAATAAATTTTGAAATATGCATGAAAAAATGAAATTTCTTTCTTTAGAATGGTGAGACAACGATGAACAAACGATTTAGCCAAAAAAGTCTGCTCAAATAAACGATTTACATTTTTTTGCAAAAATTCGAACATTGCTTCATATTCCAAAAATTTTATTTTTCAATAATTTTTGAACTAAGGGTGGGCAAACGAAATTTTTTCCTGGGCAACCCTGAGCAAACGATGAGCAAACGATTGACATATTTTTTTTTTTTAAATTCACTTGTTGCGGTGCCAACTTCACAGCCCCAAAAATTTTTATTTTGCAATAAATTTTGAAATATGCATGAAAAAATGAAATTTCTTTCTTTAAAATGATGAGACAACGATGAGCCAACGATTTAGGCAAAAGAGTCTGCTCAAATAAACGATTTACGTTTTTTTTTTGCAAAAATTCGATTTTGGCGGAGCCAACTTCACATTCGAAAAATTTGTTTTTTCAATAATTTTTTAACCAAGGGTGGGCAAACGAAAATTTTTCCTGGGCAAACCTGAGCAAACGATGAGCAAACGATTGACTTGTTTTTCTTTTCTAAAATCACTTGTTGCGGTGCCAACTTCACAGCCCCAAAAATTTTTATTTTGCAATAAATTTTGAAATATGCATGAACAGATGAAATTTCTTTCTTTAAAATGATGAAACAACGATGAGCAAACGATTTAGGCAAAAAAGTCTGCTCACATAAACGATTTACGCTTCTTTTTGCAAAAATTCGATTTTGGCGGAGCCAACTTCACATTCGTTGTTTTTTCAATAATTTTTGAACCAAGGGTGGGCAAACGAAAATTTTTCCTGGGCAAACCTGAGCAAACGATTGACATATTTTTTTTTTTTTAAAATTCACTTGTTGCGGTGCCATCTTCACAGAGCCGATGTGTAAACAGTTTCGAAATCGGATATTTATTCGCTTTTCCTTATTCCTTTTTTTCCTGGTTTTCTATGGATTAAAAGGCGACTATCGTTTTTGTAATTTTTTGTTGTCACTGTGACTGCTACTATTTTGTTGTTTTGTTTGTTTTGGTTTTTGACTTTTGATTTTTTATTTTGTTTTGTTTTGTATTGCTCAGAAACATGCAAGATCATCCGAGTCCACGTTTGACCCATATCTGGAGACCCGGCCTAGGAATCATAAAGAGTACAGCTCCGTGTAGAAGTCTTGCTCAACACCTTTCATTTGATACCAATATTACTCAGAAACATTCCGGGTTAATCCGGGGTCACATTTTGACCCATATTTGGGGACCCGACCTAGGACTCATAACGAATAGAGCTCTATGTGAAAGTCCTGCTCACGATCTTTCATTTGATACCAATTTTGCTCAGAAACATTCAAGGATCATCCGGGTCCTCGTTTTGACCCATATCTGGAGACCCGGCCTAAGGGTCACAATGAAAAGAGCTTCATATCGAAGTCCTGCTCAAAACCTTTCATTTGATACCAATTTTGCTCAGAAAATTAGATAGGTAGATGTAGGTATGCATATCCATACATTTGCATACATGTTCAAACAGGTTGGTCCTTTTTATTTTGCCTATTTGTCGCATTGTTGCAGAAAACAACAACAACAACTTCACTTCGCTTCGTTGCTGTTGTTGTTGATATATGCATTTGCACGGCTATGCATGCAAGCATTTGTAGGTACATGTCTATCTACGTACCTACCACTGACAATGCCAAGCGATTCACACGGACACAGCAGCGCACTAACACAAAGGTCATTTACGGTTTACGCGTAAACTTTACCTGTTTTTCGAAATCACTCGTAGCTACAGCAAAGATGTTTACACATCAAAAAGGAGCACACCTCGAATTGGGAGAGAAGCTCGGCCATAAAACTCGTCAGAGTTATAATAGCGCCATTGTATTACATTATTATTATTATTATTCGTCAGAACATATCAATTATAATAATTATTTTTTGAGTTATGGGCTCCGAAATCTCGTAGATTCCTTTGTCCAAAAAGGGGCGGTGTCACGCCCATTTTCAAAAGTTTTTCTGTTTTTTGTTTCCGGCCTATTGTGGGACTCATGCCACAAAATTTCAATCAATTATCTTTATATTTGACAGAATTCTTTTCCGTACCTCGAAGAATCGCAATGTTAAACGGACTTTAATTATAGCCATGCATTCATAAAAGTGCCACCATATCACAAATTCTCTATCAAATACAGAAAAATTTTTACAACCAAAAAAATTTCTTGGGTATAATTTTAAGCATCAGAGTATGCAGTTTCAGAAAAGTTAGAGAACATTTAAATTTATGATGTATGGGTCTGGATATCTGTTTCAGCAAATATGTTTATCTTAGCGAAAAGTGTATGCGAATGAAAACCAAAATTAAAACCCCCCCCAAGGCAAATTCCTGCGCACGGCCCTGCTAGCAGCAGATGACTGGCTCACGGGGATCAGTTTTGAACCAGTCGCATTAGGCAGAGAAGCAGCATTTATATGTGATGATAATGCTCTGGGTGCGTTAGCAGCGACAGCATTACGAGTACTAGCTGACGTCGACGCAGCAGAATTGCTAGACGGCGGCATCACTGTAGTTGTGGTAGAATTAAGTACCAAAGAGCTAGGCTTATCACCAGCCTTGGGCACCACTACACCATAGATGGCCAAAACTATCCCATTCAAATATTTATATTTCATGAAGCGATGAGAGAATGAGGAGAATAAGTCGCTCACGCGTCTCGTCAAAACAATGTTGCCAACATTTCCAATTTATGCGGAAAAGGGAATTTTAAGTAGAAGGGACTTTTTATAATGCAAATAGTGCGATAAGTAAATTTTTTGTTTTGAAAGAGAAATCGTGTCAAATATGGCTGCACACTTTTGACCTTGTTTGCCAAAACATTTTAATGTGCCTTGACAAAGATCTTTAAAAAATATTCCGTCGGTATACGGGCGCAATTGTTTCGCAAGAGCTAAAGCAATCATGTAAGAGGCTGTTTTAACTTGTTTGCTCCAATTCGGTTCACAAATCGCTAGCTTAGAGTGCAAATTGTGTAAGTCCATTTTTATGAAAAAGTTTATTTTTATGTAGAACACTAGAAAAATCAAATACGCACCACGCTAAACAAATCTGTGTTACTTATCATGTTTCTACTCGTTGTTATTCAGTGATACGCAAATTGTGTAAGTCCAAAAATCAAAGAAAATTGTGTAAGTCCAAAATATTTACATGAACGATTTTTTTTTTTTTTCATTTCGAAATTTTTTAATTTTTTGTTTTTCGTCTCTCCTACAAAGTTTTAAAAAAGGACTTACAAAATTTGCACTCTAAGCTAGCGAAATCGTATTGGGAAGTTCTGCTTTCAACGCTTCCTTTAATCGCAAAACAAAGCTTTCTTTCTCCATATTTAATACGCCATCATAATCCCTGGCATGAATTGTCCTATAATGGCGTCCGACAAAAAATTTGGTCGCCCGGGCGATATCACTATGACAAACCAAACATTTTGCCCCCTTTTCCACATTGCTAATTACTAAGAAATCTGTTTCCCAATTTAAGTTAAACATTTTTCGCAACAGCCTGATTACTTGAAAGTAGCGCGTCGAATGAGCACGATCACAACAAAACCGTAGTGTCGGCATCACTGGTTCATACAAAATGCTTATATGTGTGCGTTAGCAGTGAAGCTTATCTTGTGTACGTGTGAAAGCAGAAGAGAAAAAATTGGCACGCGTGCCTATGGGATGGCCATCTACGACAGCGACAGGCAAAGCTGTCCCGCACGGGCAAATGAGTTCATACACGCATTCTTACGCTCTTCAAATCAGTCGTTGTTCAGACAGCGAATAAGCAACACACGCAACGGCTGTGTTGATTTGTTGTGTGAACGACAGTGTGCTCGTGCACATACACAATTGAAATTTATTTGACGATATATTTCGTACATTTTTCTGTTTTTTTTTTATCATTGCACATGTATGGTATGTACCAGTGCTGTGAAGCAATGAATAATACTTGGTATTGTACCTCGTCTAAGTGCAATTACTTGATAATTAAAATGTTCAGGTACAATTACTTTTTACTGCTAATTGGTAATTAATTACATTTTAAATTACTTCATCAATTACCATTAACTCTTTCCAATTACGTGGAGTATAATCATCCGATGGTGGCCGCAAAACACCAAAACAATTTTTCTAATTAGTAAAAATCCAATTATTGGGTTTTTTAAGAGCAGCGGTCACCTCTCGGCAGTGGGCGGCATACCCTACGAGAGTATTTCTGCCATGAAAAAGCTTCTCACAAAAAATGCATTCGCTGTTCGGAGCCGGCATAAAACTGTAGGTCCACCCAATTGGTAGGAAAAACAAAAAAGGAGCACACCTCGAATTGGGAGAGGAGCTCGGCCATAAAACTCGCCAGAGTTATAATAGCGCCATTGTATTATTATTATTATTATTATTATTATAATCATCCGACACTAAATATTACAACCAACAAATCAGGAAAATTCGTTCATGAGAACTCTTTTTTAATATATCTATATTAAGGTGGGTTTCTTGTAGTAACTGCTTTTGTTTTTTAAATTTAAAATAATTGAAAGTGATAAAGAATTGAAAAATGTATGTATGTACTGAATATCAATTACCAATAAAATACTCTTATGCTTGGTAATTGGTTTTTTCAATTACTGAGTATTCGTAAAGGTAATAATACCTTTACTTGCTTTTTCCAGCTCTGGTATGTACTACATCAATAATAATTTTGTACCTAAAACTAAACAAAATCCTTAAATTTTTCAAGAAAAAAAGTTTAATTTTCCCACATATGTTAAATTTATTGCATATAATTTGCGCTTACCCCAGTGTAGCGCAAATCTCTCTCCTCTCACTAATACAATCTCACATAAACTCTTGCCGTACCCTGATCTACGATCACCTAGCGACCACTTGCTTTCACGACAGTCGAAGGCAAACTGATTATTTTTCCTAAGCGACGATCGCCAAGTCCCATCGTAAGCGCTCGTTTTACGCTCTTTATTTGTCTGTAGTAGTCACAATCGGTGTGTATACGTACACGGGCGCTTACTCTCATTTAGCAGGTGCTAAGGTTTTGCCCAAGGCTGCTGATCACGAACAACTGTGTCAATGGTATTGTTGGTAGGAACAGGGATGTGATAAGTGGGCTTTTCCTACCAAAACTGGTCGGTTTTTTTCCTGTTGGTCGGATGGTCGCACGATTTGAATTTTTGTAGGTTTTTACCTTCCTTCAAGTAACATCACTGATTTGCTAGATTTTGCCACAACATTGTTGAAAGAACGTTTGAAAGTTCATGTATTCATGTCTCTTTCTCGCAGCAACAGTTTGGTTGAATACTTTTTGTGTTTCTCTTCGGCAGAGTTTTGTGTAAAGTGGATAAAATAAGGTGAACGCATACGCATGTAAACCCTTTATTCATTTTTTAGTTTGATGAAAAATGCGCTTAATGAAAATTGCTTTATTTTTAATCTGCTTACGCTTCCACACAGCTCTGCTGCACCGGGGCGCAGATTTTCTACACTTTCTTTAATAAAACCAAACTTAGAAGCAAATTAGAAATAAGCACTATGCACAAGAAAGATCTTAGATTCAATTTTGATATTTAATTAAAGTTCTGATCTCATTTGTATACCTACTTGGACCTACCTGTTAAACCATAGTCGTAACTATTTTAAAAGGTTAACATAGATTACATACACAAATTAATGTACATACATATGTATAAACGCATTCGTATATTATTATTTTAAGCTAAAACATGTGAAAATACTTGAAGAGTGATATGTATGTATAAGTTCCTATATATATACCAGTTAAATGAATATATAAAAATACATAAGGGGTATTCATGATTGAGTGCAAATGGCCTTGCATCGTTGCATAGCAAATTTTCATTGCAAACCAATTGCAAGACAACAACAAATTACATGCATGTGCAAGTGCCAAGCAATTTGCAATCTGCAACACCAAAAATCCGTTGCATAACCATATTTGCATTGCATTCTTCAACAGCTGATTAAATTACTGGCCAAATTAAAATAGAGATGCTAATTACGCCGAACTTATCAACGTTTTGATTAATGAATCGACACTTTTCCAATGCATTAACAAAACACGTAAAAGACAAAATGGAATCTCATCTAATAAAATTTTTGTAATAAATGAGGTGTCAAGAAAAATTGTCCTATTTTGCTTGTGAAAGCAAATGGAAGAGTAAACACATTCTCAATTCAAGAGTAAATTTTTTATGTTTGATGATTTGTGATTGGAATACTTATTTTTGTTGATGGTCATATTAATTAAAATGCAAGAAACGAATTAATTGCAAATTTTGATTGAAATGATCTAGGTAACCTGCATTCGTACACATAGCGAACTGTCAAAATAACAAAAGAGTAAAAATCGACAAATCCAGATATTGATGTTATCGGTGCTACATACATAATAATTGTACATTCCCTAAAAATAAGTTTGCAATAAATGACTATAAAGGTCGCTCACTATCCGCTGCATTTTCATGCAATTGCATAATTTTGCTAACCTATTTGCACCTAATTATGAATACCCCTATAAATTTTCAAAAACCAGCTTAAATGACGAATTTTGTGAAAAAAAATTTTGGTCGGCTGAAAGCTATTTTGGTAGGTTTTTGAGACGAATTTGGTCGGAAAAAAAATTTCAAAGTGGCAACCCTGGGTAGGAACCGTGTTAAGAGCATTGGAGCTTACAATGCGGATGAGTTTGTTTACATCAGAAGTGAGCAATGAAATAGCGGCATCTTTCGCGTCGAGCTTAGAATGAAGCGAGAGAAATTCAGCATGCAGGTTTTGTTTATCTTCAAGCAGCGTATTAAGCATGGAGAGCACACGAGTATTTTCACCTCTTAGTGCAGCGACCTCTTTACCAATAGTTAAGAGGGAAGTTGTATGTTTATTAGATTGTTGATTAGGAATATTGACAAAATTATTCTTAGCAGCAACTGTCTCTTTCAGAGCTTGCTCATTACAAATACTCCCACTTTTTGCAGCATCTGACACAATTGAAGCAGGGAGTGGGGGAGGCGTGCGAATAGAGGCACGACGCTCAGTAGTACACTGATAACATACAAATGGCTTGTTCGAACTATGCAGAAAATCGAGATCAGATTTTCGCAATCCGACACAATCCAAATGAGAGAACTCTTTACATTCGTCACAGAGATCTTTTTCAGCGAGACGGTCGACGGTTTTTTTAATGTAACTTTGTTATTTGACTTCAGAGTGCAAAAGGATATTAGAAGAAAATATAGAGCTTCAAAATACAAAAATAATGACGTATCAATTTTAAAAATCGGATGTTAAATAACAAAGTTACAAGAAAAAAACCATTTCGGCGGAATTTCGCGGGATCAGAAAAAAATTTTTTTTTGTCCCTTAATCCTCTCAATATAAGCTTCAAATTTAGGGGTGGACTTTCACAACTTAAAATATCCTGAATTGGTTAAAAGAAATGAGTTAAATAATAGGTACATTAAATATTCGTAGTGACGTAACTTCTTTGTTTATTAATTTAGTAAAACCCTTTAAAGCAATTATCGGCACGGCCTGGCTCACTGAGCTGGTGCTGAGAACAAGCTTCTCACATGTATTTAATCCGTGAGTTTCTTGCGAGCGCAATAATTAAAAGTTTTTTTAATTTAAAACCGAACAAAGTGCTTAGTATCATTCGGTTTGCCATTCTGGCAGGTCGGTGGCGGATCAAGCAATGCGTGTATGTTTCCTACATACGTATATTTGTTTGGTATGTAAACATATATACGTGTTTTCATACGTACGCCCGCACATCATTGGACAAACGTCTGTTGTCAACAACAATCTGACATCAACTGATCGAATGCTAGCGGCTGCCGACAGCGGTCTCTCACTAATACACATGCAACTAATAATTTCTTTGATGACTTTTGTCTTCCAAACACTGTTTTAGCCAACTACCCTTTAATTTTTTTCAGAAGAACTAATTTTTTTCCAATAAAAACTTCTTTTTCTTTCTCGTCCGCATAATCCCTAAACCCTTTATGAAATATTTCCCGATGCCTTTTTAGTGCATAATCATTTGTATTATTTTTTTCAGCAAAAAAGACATTGCATATCGCCGAAAGCATTTTACATCATATAAAATTTCTCCAACCCTACAGCAACAACAGCAAAAAAAAAAAAAACAATAAAAAAACAAAAAAAAACAAAAGCGAAAAATCAATAAAAAAAACAAAAACAAAAAAAAGTAACAATAAAAAACAAAAACAACAAAAAAGGTTCTACATATACGTATGTATGAAGCGGATCAATTTCCTACTGGGGTGCGCATGAGGAGAACTTGTTTTGTTCTCACCAACACAACCTCATTTCAGATTTCGCCGACCTGCTTTAAAGCATAGGTGGGAACTACCACATTCAAGCGATGACCGAAAAATGAGCGTGTGTTGGTGCGCCTACTGTCCCTGCAGGGAACCCAATAACTAGTGAGCAAAATTTCTAGTTCCGAACTAGCGAAAAGGTGTCAAAGGCGAACTAGATCAATTGTAGTTAGACCCTCACCAGTTCAGAAGGAGTGAATTGAGTGACCATTATAAGACACACTTTGATTTGTATGCAATTTCGAAGTGACAAAAATTCTATGAAAATTTTTCATTCGTTTAATTGCCGTAGGCTTTGTATATTTCTGCAATTCTCAGATGTTTAGTGAAGTATTTTTTATAAAGAGTTTTCTATTTGCATCTTGTATGAAATGAAATGTTTCCCCAATTATGCTTTTCCGATCCCTCAGGCTTATTTTTTATTTTTTTATTTTATTACTTTTTAAATATTATTGTAAATTTTTATTAAATAAATAAATAAAATATTATTAGTTAAAAAAAAAATTAAAAAAAAAATTATCACCCACCTTGACACCGACAGGATTCGAACCCGCGCCCCTCAGATTGAAAGGCACATACGTTAGCCAGTCGGCCAACGCGCCACTTGCATGAAGTGTGTCAAAGGCTGCATTTAAGCGGCAGATATAAAACTGTAGAATTTGTAGGTACTTGTAGCTAGTTCAGAACTATCGAAATTGTGCCAATAAACGAACTAGTGTAAAATGTAGAATTTAGTACTAGTTCGGAACTATCGAAAATGTAGTGCAGAGGGTGACAATTGACACCGCCTAGGACATCGCCGTGTTAAATTCGCCAGTGTCGAAAAATGCACTAGAAGCGACCTAGTTCGGAACTAGAGATTTTCCCTACAGGGGTAGGCCAAAGTGAAAAATTATTACAGATAATCAGTCTAGTGATGGGCGAGTCCGAGATGTTTAGACAATCGAGAGAATCGCCATCGTTGCAAAATCACAATCGAGTCAAAAGTTGACTCGCTCCTCGACTACACAATCGAGATGTTTTTGCGATTGTTCCGAATCGGCGGGCCGGCTGTTGTTTTGATGATTTGTTTTAGTTGATAAAATAAACTGAAGGAGTGTTGTTGATGAAGAAAGTAGGATTGTTAATGGAAGTGAGGCAAATACATATGTAAATAAATGAACCAAATTGAAAAATATGCTATACTTATATAGACGCTGCATTTTTGCAATCACAATTAAAGAGTGTCGTGCTTAATAAATACAATTAATTATTTAAACATTAATACATTAATAAATTTTCTGAAGTGAGACGCTTACGAAACAAATTAATTTTACGAGCAGTAACAACGGCAATAGATTTGTACCACTGTATACTTTTTTAAGCAATTTTGATATTCAGGCGACAACAACAAATGTTATGTATCTTTTGCAGCGAGTCCGAAATGTAGGGTTGCTTTGAAAACGAGAAGAATCATTGGCGAGTCCGAGATGTTTTAGCGATTGTTTCGACTGACGGCCATTTACGACTTGACTCGAATACGAATGAAAACCATCGAGAGCATTCGAGATGTTTCAACAATCGAGAGAATCGAATAAAACATCTCGGACTCGCCCATCACTAAATCAGTCTGCATGCAGATATTGAGCGAGCAGGGTCATGCGCGCACGCTTTGCGAAATTATGAAAGAACGTACGTATACATATGTACTAGGGATTCCAATTTTTCCGATTTTTACGATCCCGGGATTTTCGAGTTTTTATTTTATAATCCGGGGATCCCGGGATTTGGACTTTAATTACACAGGCCGAAAAAATTTTCTAACTCAAATAAAATTCTACTTTTCTAAAGGATTTCGGTGCGCTGATTCTGAATTTGAAGTCGGATTTTCGGTAATATGTGTAGGTTTTGAGATATTCATGTCCAAAGAGGCGAAAAATGCGATTTTTTTTCTATATTCACAGCTCAATCTGTTAAATTACTAACTTTCATTAAAAGATGATTGCAGCTATTGAAAGAACGATCATTTCTCTTGAAAACAGCGCTTTGCTTTTTCGGGTATCTTATTCTGATATCTACGTTGTCTTCAAAAGAAACGTAGAATTTTTTTCTGTTACAAAAATTTTTCGACCAGTACTATTTTCCCACATTTGGGGTTGAAAAAAGTAAATACATTTTTAGAGAAAAGCTACAACTTTAAAATGCAAAGAAAAAATAGATTTTTATTGCCATTTTTTATTATTTCATTAGTAACAAAATAAAATAGGAATGTAAAATCATGCGTTTTATTTAATAATACTTAAGGGTTACTTTAAAAAGCACAACCAACAACGAAAATTACATACATTTGGTGAACAAAACATTTGCCTTTGCAGTTGGTACTTTTAGGATATTAATAAAAAGGCTTGCAATCATTTAATAATTTCCACTAAAATATTTTTAGAATTTAACGACGCACTTTGTTTAAGCGAATATTTGCAAGCTTGCCGAAAAATTCAGAAAATTAATGCAACTTCTGAATAGATAAATATGAATTCTGAGTATGCAGCTGCGTATTTAATTTTAGTAGAGTGTTGTAAGACTATCAAGTCTAATTAAAATTTTGTTTCCATTTTCTTCCATTATTTACTTTCCGTGTGGAAAAATTCCAAAAAACATTTGAGAAATAAATGACCAAAAATCAGGAAATAGAAATTATCAAATGAATTTTGCCACAAGCTAAAAGATTTAAAAATAGCAAACGTACGTTTCCTTACAACGCGTACTTCAACACAAAAAATTTAATTAATAAAAAAAACCAAAAATTTTAATCCTTACTTTGACTAATGGCCTTTTTTATTCTAGCAAAAATGTCGCACTTTCTTCCGGCTGTCACATTTTTAACACGCTTTTATTAGTTTCACCTGTATGTATGTATGTATGTATGTATGTATGTAATTTCTAGCTGCTGTCTAAATACATATATGCAACATATTTACTAATGATATTAGGTTTTAACCACCGCTATCTTCCAGCAGATGGCGCGCGTGTATTTATATTTTTTAAATATTCACTTATTTTGTTCTCTTCCACACAGACTCAACACTTTTTTAGGGATGTTTGTTCTATTGACAAAATATAAAACTGGCCCGACTACGGGCAACATTTTCTGCTCTTAGCACAAGTAAAAGTTTGCATTATTTTTGTTTCATCCATCACATGATCAGATCTGAGACTAATAAAAATTATATAAAATATAACTTTTCTTTGCTATAATAGCGGAATATTCTCTCTTTATCTTATCCCGAAAATCCCGGGATAAAATTCTAGCTATCCCGGGATTTTCGGGGTGTCAGAAAGGGCGGCATCCCGGGATCCCGGGCTTGGAATCCCTAATATCCCTGCAAAAAATGCGATCACTCCGGGATACATCCGGGACAACTCGCAAGGGAGCATGCGATTACTACCCATTTGTATCTCTTTATATGGGTTGAAGTGTTCTCTTTTGTTTGAGCATGTCCTATGAAGAGACTAATTGTACCCAGTTTGTACCCGAACGGGTAGCAAAAGCGCACAATTGTACCCGTTTTGTACCCGAACAGGTAGCAAATGCGACACATCCATTTGTGCGACTAATTGTACCCGTTTGATACCCTTTCGGGTACAATTCGTCTACAATTAGTATACATATGTACCCGTTCGGGTACAATTGGGAACAATTGTAGACTAATTGTACCCGAAAGAGAGCGCTCCCGGACAAATCTTTTTAGAGACTCGTCGCACACTTTTTTACAGGGATGTACATACATATGTATGTATTTGTGTACACACGTTATTTGCAAATAAAATAATTTCAAGCGACGGCCACCTAACGACCACTTGTTTTCACGCCAGTCGAAGGCAATTAATTATTTTTGCTAATCGACGATCGCCTAGTCCCATCGTAAGCGCTCGTTTTACTCTCTTTATTTGTCTGTATTAGTGACAATCGGTGTGTATACGTGTGAATCGCAAACAGCTGGTCTGCCCGCGGGCAAGAGGCTGCGCATCGCTGCTTTAAAGGCAACATTGTCATGAATTTTGAAGCACTTTCATTTGGCAAAACAAAGAGAATAATTCATGGACATACAAATAAGTTAGCTGACCCAACTATGTGAAAACGACTTCAGAGCTCAAAAGAGCATTAGAAGGAAGTGTAGAGCTGCAAAATACGAAAATATTGACGTATCAATTTTAAAAATCGGATGAAAAATATCAAAGTTACAATAAAAAAACTATTTCGGCGGTATTTCGCGGGATCAAAAAATATTTTTTTTTTGTGTCCCTTAACCCTCTCAACATGAGCTTCAAATTTAGGGGCGGAATTTTACAATTTTTTTTTTTCGTATGGGGACCAACCCTATCTAATGTGGCATTTGGTTTTTTTGGCGATTACTCCCATAGGAAATTCCTTAGAAAATATTTAGTCTACGAATACAATTTGTATAAGTTCTTGGTTTATATACCTCTGCTGCGTTTGCAAGCACTCCCCAAACCAACTTATAATAAATTTGTTCCTCAATCAATAGAAAATTTTCCGCTAAATTAAAAAGATGCAGAGCTATCTCAACTTAGCAGATCTCATACTAGAATTTGACGAGGAATTTAACAACATTCCGGTCGGCCAGTGGCGTAGTAACAAGGGGGGTTTTGGGGACAAAACCCCCCCGGAAGATTCGTTTTGACCATAAAACCATCTTTGACTTTATTAGCATACATTTCTTTTTCAGGAAAAAATCAATGAGAATAGTAATTTTTCGAAATTGGTAATTCGAAATTTAGCGCTTTTTCACGAAGTATTACTTATAATTCTAGCGTTTGTTGAGCCGTAGGAAAGTGCAAGAACCGCAGGAATTTTACCACAATTTACATTCTTTGTACTTATATTCGCTCTTTTGTGGTAAAATTCCTACGGTTCCTGCACTTCCCTACGGCTCAACAAACGCTACAATTATTATACGGTATTGCTGTTATTAACATGCTAATAACAGAAAAGTAATGCCAATTATTTAAATTTCAAGTTTTCTTTCAATTACTTATCATCTTAGTCAAATAATATTAGTATAAACTACAATGGGAATAAATATGCAATGTATAAGAGTATCTGAACTTTAGATTTTACTTAATGTCTGTCAAAATGGAATATTAAAAAACTAAATTATATAAGAAAATTATTATTTATAACCGTAGCACATATGTAGGTAGAAATATTTTATTGTGTACATCTATTCCAAATTGCTTGTTTAATGCAAAATTTTAATAATTTGTGTTAAAAGTTGATTTTATTGAAAAATATATACAGTGACTCATACGCCAGAGTTTTTAAATTTATTTCAAACAGTTCTGTCGAAAATTTGACTCTCTTATTTTCGTTTAAAAATCTAAACAATTTTTCAATAAAAATCGCCTTAAGCAGGATTACTAAGCTTATGGAAAAATCCGAAAAATCGTAGAAATTTCTAAAAGTGGATTAAAAATTTTAAAGCGCGGCCAGAATTTATAGAAGATTTTGAGGAGATTTCTAAGTGTACTGTTATGTAGCCAACCACTTTTAGTGTAAAAAGTGCAATTCTCAATGCTGTAAAAATTTCCGTCGATTTTAGTAATTTTTTTCTGTAGGGTGTTTGCGTTATATGTACGTGAGACCGTTCCAATTAAAATTTCCGAAAAGCTAATGAAATTTTTCAAAAAGTTGAATGTTGCATATTATTATATTACAATTGAATGAGCTGCAAAATTGCATACTCAAAAATCTTCTAAAAAATGTGGCTTTAAAATTCTTAGCCCCTTTTTATGATAAGTATTTCCTTGACTTTGCAAATTGGAAATACTAAAAATACTGCCTAAAAAGTTAACAATAATCGGTCATAAATATCGCGGTTACTTTCGAGCATCACCTACATTAACCAAGATATGCGTTAGAAATATAAACATTAAAATCAAATATAAAAGACAAAAAAGAAAATTATTGTACATAGGTACATATGAAAAACCCTGTATCTGGTAGTGAAGTGCGGCTTTGTGCGACGTAATTTTTTGCCGGAAAAATACTAATTGTACTAGATATCATGTGCGAGGGTTAATTTGACTGAGTCTGACAGAGCAATATAACAAAATCAATTTTGAACACAAAAAAGAGTGAAATTTTTTTTTAAAATATCCCAACTTTAAAAGCTTAAAACTATAAACTTAGAATTATTGGAAACCAAGGATATTATTGAAAAGTGTTAATAATTACTTGAACCTTTAGGATTCATCACGATTACTTAAATGAAATGCTTTAAATAATAAATATTCAAGTTGAAACTAGCACTTAAAAATATGGAAGAAAAAAACAAAAAAATTAACTTCAGATATGCTAAGTTACGACCATCTGGGGCAAGTGCAGAGTATGGGGTCAGGAAAAAAGCGATCAATTATTGTTCCCCATTATATTTCCAATATGTGGGTATGTTTTTTTTCTGTAATTGTAACAATTTTACAAAATTCAATTTTGGGCGCATAAAACTTGAAAATCTACCTATGCGCGTAGATTTCCAGAAGAGAATATGAGACTTACTTTTGAAGTATAGCTAAAGGCCCTTGGCAACTGACAATATGGCATGTCAAGCAGTGTGTATGTGTGAGTTTTTTTGTGTATGTTAGTGCAATCGGCAGTCGTCGTGCTACACGTTCTTGTTCGGGCTCGCGTTGATGAGAATCAAATCTTTTAGATATTTGCGTCAATCACCCGACACTCACACATATGTATACACTTCTTAACATTCCAGATTTTAAGTGGCCAAGGGCCTTAAGAGTTTGATATATGTATTATAAGCAATATTTGTGTACTAAAATGTTAAATTATAGTCTGAAAAAATTACATTTCGCTAGCTTACAGTGCAAACTGTGTAAGTCCACTTTTATGAAAAAGTGTATTTTTATGTAGAACGCTAGAAAAATCAAATACGCACCGCGCTAAACAAGTCTGAGATACTTTTCATATTTCTACTCGTTGTTATTCAGTGATACGCAAATTGTGTAAGTCCAAAAAGCGAAAAAAATTGTGTAAGTCCAAAATATTTATATGAACAGAAATTTTTTTCATTTCGAATTTTTTTTCTTTTTTGTTTTTTGTCTCTCCTACAAAGTTTTAAAAAAGGCCTTACACAATTTGCATTCTAAGCTAGCGATTTTTATCATTTGTAAAAAAAATTGTAGTTTTTTTTTGGTAATTTTAATTTTGGTAAATTTTTTACATTGGCTGTGACCCCCCCGAAAAATTCTCTAGCTACGCCACTGCGGTCGGCGACCATATCAAAATTAGCGATTTTGCCTGATTTTGATTTTGTGCTAATTTCATATTGCTAAAATCAAAAGCAGCCAAATATCAAAATTAGCGATTTTGCCTGATTTTTATTTTGTGCTAATTTTGATTTTGTGCTGATTTCATATTGCTAAAATCAAAAGCAGCCAAATATCAAAATCAATGCTTTCACAGTTTTGCTATTTACGCTTACATGAACACATGTATGTATGTACATAATTTCTTACCCTCTGTATTACGTTTATATCAAACCTGTTAAATAATGATTATTAATCGTAATGATTACCGGCTTGATTGATTATTTTTTCAACTGTCCATTTAATGATTGATTACCCATTGTTTTCAAATTTTAATGATTATTTTGCAATTACCATTAAAAAAAATCAAAAAAAATCATAAAAAATCAAAAAAAAAGAAAAATAATCATAAAAAATCAAAAATAATCAAAAATAATCAAAAAAAAATTATTTTGATTATTTTTGATTATTTATGATTTTTTTTTGATTTTTTATTGATTTTTTTTGATTTTTTTTAATTTTTATCAATATGGTTTAAAGAAATATGCACATTTGTACGTATGCAGGTATGTATATAGCCTTTTAAGGCAGACTCCCGACGTAGTACCGGGGGGTTCGATACGATGAGCGTAGGTGGTGTAGTGCGGTTAAAGTCCCACACTAACAGGATAAAGGCTCTATATGCTTCCTCCTCGTATATTTGTGCAGAGAGGCATACACATTTATACATATCTTACAAGCTTGGAATTATTGTTAATTTGTCATTGACCGTACACGGTACGATGCACGTTTATATCTAATTATTTATCTTTATGAAAAATTGTTTAAAGTGGCCAAATCAAACATTTTAGTGTAACATTCGCTGTTGTACTAACTCATAAATTGGACTTTAATACAGAATTTCTCGTAGTTAGGTATACAATGAAAATCAACTAATATTGCGCTGTCTTCGACTGTATCGAGACTTTATGACATTCATGAATGAGGAAAAGAAGCGATACATAATCTGATTTTCATTAATTTATACAGTGAATTATGTGTGTTATTTATGGAGATGTTATAGTCCAAAATGTCTATATCTGAACAATCCGTTGTATGGGACCTATATGTTATAGTGGTCCAATTTCTCTTAAGAAGTCACCCAAGTACCAAATTTCAAGTAGATATCTCAAAAAAATGAGGGATTAGTTTGCGTTTATACAAACGACTCAGCTCATGATCCTCATCATAGCGGTTATATTTTGGTGGATCTGTCATGCCTCCTTCTGCATTTTCCGTGAGTTTGTCTGTATATTTTATTGCCAAATTTTAAATAATTCTGGTCCAGGGTGTTTTTGAGCGTACTTACGATCTCTGTTGAAATGTCTTTGTTCGTTTTCTCTGTCAGTATTTTAGTTAGAGCTTTTAGTATTTCTGTCTTTGGTATCGAGGGGTATAGATCCTTCACGTAAAGTGATACCTGTTTTGGGTCCTTGGGTACGTTCAGAATTCTCAGATTGTTGACTAGTTCCGTTGTGTTTTTGATTGCGTGTTTATTGGGCAGGTCTAGTTTCTCGGCTAGTAGCATATTTAGATGTTTTGAAAGTCTATATCCTGGTGCCGATTTATGGTTTACTATTGGTCGCATAGGTGTTCCTGTTTTGTGGATTTTAGGTAGTGCGATCAGTGATGGGGCAGATGGATTCATTGCTGTGAGAGTGTAGGCTACTTTGCTGTCTCTTATATTTTTCGCTTGTTTTATTGCACGCTTTATTGCCATTTGGTATTCTTCCGTTGGGTCTTTTCTCATCACTCCGCAGCCCATTTCTTTGATTAGTTGACCTGTTTTTGCGGTGTATTCCTCTTCCTCCATTAGCACAGTTGTATTTCCTTTGTCTGTTTCACACTTCATCAATTTTTTCAAAAAAGGAAAAATTCTTAATTTCATATAAGTTGTATTTATTGTTCATCATACGCCATACCGTTTCAGCCCTAGTTATTGCCCTATTGTATTCTTTTAAAAGGCAGAAATATTACGTACTTACGTTCCGACATTGTTCCTCAAATAGGATTATTTGGGAATTTGTATTCGTCTTCGCATGCCTACTACATAATAAAGCAGTAGACGATTTGCTATGTTGCAAATAGATTTACGTAAAGATAATCTCTGTCATAATCAGAATTCTTTATTCGCTCTTCCTTGTCCTTATACTGAACCTAGAAATGAATCTTCCCCAGGTGTAGGAAGGGTTTGTATCCGTATCTAGTACGAAAAGCTTCGAACGGGCCAAGGTCTATACAAATTTTGTACTTCTAAATTTGTCGACATTTTAATTAGTGCAGTTGCCGCTGTAGAATACACAATGACTTGGATGCACCTGCCCCCATATTTACTGCAGGGTTACGTACTTTAATATGCGTTCACATACATTTGTACAAACAAACTTTATGCCTCTCTGACCAAACATACATGCCTACCTGAATACTTATGTGCATGCGTATCCAAATTTCTTTACAACAATATTGAAAAAAATCAAACAAAATAAAAAAAAATCAAAAAAAAATCATAAAAAATCAAAAAAAATCAAAAATAATCATAAAAAATCAAAAATAATCAAAAACAATCAAAAAAAATTATTTTGATTATTTTTGATTTTTTATGATTATTTTTGATTTTTTTTGATTTTTTTTTTTGATTTTTTTAATGGTAATCATTAAAATTACTTTTTTTCAGAAAAAGAATTAAAATAATGATTACCAATTAAAAAACAAAACAATTTAATTGATTAGTAATCCTAATCGGAATTTAACAGGTCTGGTTTATATATATACATATATCGACCCTTTTGCGCGATTTTATCGTAAGGGTAATTTTCTCGAATTTCACTTTTTGAAGCAAATTTAATCTACATCCGTCAGCGCATCACCTGGTAAAATATTATAGCTGAAATCCTTATAGTTGTGCCAAAAATTCGCTTTATTTTTTATCGTAAGGGACAATCCACACTTTTTTCTTGAGCTCGAATTTATCGTATCGCCCATATAAAAATAGTTTGAATATAGCTAGCAAGTAATTTTATGTATTATTTATTTTGAAATTTAAAATAGAATATGAAGGGATTGTAAGCGTAATGTAGCCATGGTACCATGATTATGTTTGGATTATCTTATAACCTTAAACGAGTTATTCTTGTATGTATATTTGTATGTAAATTAATTTATTACTATCTCGGGAACGGATGAACGGATTTGGAGGAAATTCGTTTTACTGATAGTATGCCTATGGTCGCTGTGATGCAGAGGGTAGAGTGCTCGTCTGCTATGCCAGAGGTCTCGGGTTCAAACCCCAGTCCGAGCAAAACACCAAAGAAATTTTTCTAATTAGTAAAAATCCAATTATTGGGTTTTTTAAGAGCACTGCCTCTCGGCAGTGGGCGGCATACCCTCCGGGTGTATTTCTGCCACTTCTCACAAAAAATGCATTCGCCGTTCGGAGCCGGCATAAAACTGTATGGTATTTTACGACGTATTTCAATTTAAATATTGTTCAGTGGAATTTCTACATAACCTAATTCTGTAAATTCCTTTGTAAACTATCGCGAAAACGGTTTGACTGAGTTGAGTGAAATTTTATACCTCCATTTTTGGCTCATTTAGTAACTTGATTAGATATTTGTATATTTCTATATGGTGAAATAGAATACTATCTAAGGAAAAGAATCACGTCTGAGCTCGACCACCCAGGTACTAGTAATTTATGGAAATAAGAGAATACCCCACTTGGATGGAAATTAATGAAAACGAGCGATTAAAAATACTTACTTATTTAGAAAAAAATAGCAATAATATTATCTGTTCTTGTGTCGCCTTTAAACGGCATCTGCAATGTAATTTGTTTTTGGAGGTTTTTCTGACATTTACTGATTGGGAGTCGCTGGTTCAAATTCACGTTCGATGTGCAGTTTTATATTTTAGACTAGAAACGCCGACAGATATTGCTCTGTCCAACCATTGATTTATCGGAATAATGTAAAAATTTTATATATCCATTTACCTCTCCTTCTCCCTGCTCATTTACCTCTCCCCTTTCTCTTACTCCCAACATTCGTTCCATGCTCCGTCACAATACAGGAAATAATCTATCTATTTACCAAATTTCCTACAAACTTACATATTATAAAAACCAATTTTCCCAATAGATCGGTCCCTGGTCTGCCGGAAATCGAACTTGGAAACTTTAGAATGGAAGACGAGTACAATACTCAATATATTACCATTATCCCATCATTAAAACACACAAAAGTATGGAATAAAACATTTGTATTTTTCATACAAACTCTTTTTTAAATATTATCGTAAGGGACATTTATTCAAACAAACTCATAAAAAATTGAGAGCGAAAATTATCGTAAGGGACAAAATTCTGATTTTTTCGCAAACTGCACATTTTTTTCAATTTAAAAATTATCAGGTTCAGTATATTAATTAATTACCTAATCACGTGTTCAACTTCGTTTCAAAATTCCAATAAAAAGTAGTAAAAAAATGAAAAAATGCTCTCCTGTAAAATTTGCTTTTGTCCGTTACGATAAAGTCGCACAAAGGGGTCGATATATGTTTGCGCATGTAAGCGTATATATCAAAACTGTGAAAGCATTGATTTTGATATTTGGCTGCTTTTGATTTTAGCAATATGAAATCAGCACAAAATCAAAATTAGCATAAAATGAAAATCAGGCAAAATCGCTAATTTTGATATTTGGCTGCTTTTGATTTTGAGCAATATGAAATCAGCACAAAATGAAAATCAGGCAAAATCGCTAATTTTGATATTTGGCTGCTTTTCATTTTGAGCAATATGGAATCAGCGCAAAATCAAAATCAGGCAAAATCGTTCATTTTCATATTTTTTCATATTGATTAACTGCGACTTCTGTTTTTTTAAAAGCGGAATCAAAATCAAAATCAACAGAAATGAAACTTATGCCAGTTTTTTAAACACTGGGAAAAACTCTTCCATCTTAATACCAAAACCAGCGCGGAGGCAAAAGAAATTGTCAGGAGATGCCCATTAACAAACGATGGGTTTGCCACAGCATGGAAAAATGTATGCGATCGATATGAAAATAAGCGAATTCTGGTTAACAGTCAGTTAAAAATCTGAGTGTGGGGTGTCTATTAAAAAATTGTAGAGGGAAATAAATAATTGTATGTCGTCCCTGCAAACCCAGCAAATCGACATATCAAACTGGGAAGCAATTATTACTTACTTGTGCTCTACAAAACTCCCTGAATATACGCTCGCGCTCTGGGAGCAAACTATCGAGAACAAAACGGAAATTTCGAAATGGACATGGATCATAGTTGGGGGTAGTGCACTAAACCGGGAATGCATTCCAGGTTGCATTAGCATTACAGCTATTGAAGAAGTTGTAGTCTGCACTATTTTTTTTTTAAGCTAGCTGATAGTGCAGGCCTTCTGCATTACCAGCAAAAAAAAAATAGTGCAATATTTTGCAGCATCATTACCATTAAGTCGTTCTTGGCTGAAAAAATAGTGCAGCCTCAGTAGTGCAAAGCTGAAACAAGCACTATTCAAAAATTATAAAAAAAAATTTGAGTTGTCATTTGAAAAATTTTACCCAATAGGAAATTTATGAAAAACCTATACATACAGCAATAAGCTGAAAGGTTACACACAATAGATCGTGAATAGAACCAGCTCCGAAAACCACTGTGGCTAATGTATTAGATTACGGAGAAACTTATAGTAGTTAATCTATTTTTTTTTTGTTTTAAATTTTTTTTTTTTTATAATTTTTGTACTAGGGCCTACAGTTTTAGTGCAAAAATATGTCATACGAAATGAGTTGGAGTCTTATCTGTTGGGCCTGGATACTACACTGAGAGAAAAATCAACCAAAAGTGGGTTAATAGTACTAATTTCACACTTGAAATGGAATCAACGTGAATTTTGTTTAATATTACCATTGTTGATATATTAGACAGTGTTTTTGGTTATATTAACCATGATATTTGTTGATATAACAAAATGTTCGCTGAAATCTGCAACCAATCTTTTTTACTATTGAACAATTTGTTGGTTATACTTTTATGCCAGTGGCAGCACTGTTACGTATGATCTATAAGAGAGTGTTAATATGTTAACTGAATACCAAAGAAAATTCCAAATACTCACTCTCTCGCTCTCTGCAATTCGGGTCCAGTCATTCAACTTCGTCAAGCACAAACGGTGTTGAAAGCGATGGTAACAACAGAGCCGAAGCCGTAAAGCTTCGTAAATATTTTTACTTTTTTTCAGATATTAATTAACCAACATTTTCGTTAATATAACAAATATAAACGTTGGGGAAACCAACTTTTTGTTTGATATTGATTCTTACCAAAATATTGGTTAATGGTACAATGAAAATGTACATATTACATTTATGTTATGTATTTCCCTGCCCTACTGGGTAGCTTTGTTTTGTTTGAACAAATAAAAAAATTCAAAGATGTCTGTATGATGTGAGTGGGGCTGGTAGTGCAGCACTACCAGCACCATTAATGCAGCCTCATTACCATTACTGCCGAGTGCGGCTGATAGGACTTGCACTAGCACTAAATATAATATAATGGTAGTGCAAGAATAGTTCATTAGCCCTCCCTGGTGATGGGACTGGACCATTAATGCACTACCCCCATGTATGACATGGATAAATTCTTATCCAATAGATTTCAGACGCTAGAAACAGTTTCAGGTCTCAAAGACAATAAACCATCTAAGGCTATTAAACCGCCTAATGAAAATACTTCTAAATATGGAGCTTACCAAGCGAGCATCCCCAAAAATGCGTGCAAAATGTGCAAAATCAAAGAGCACCAACTGCGGGACTGCCAAAAATTTAGAAAATTGTCTACGTCTGACAAGATCGCTTACATAAAAAATAACAGCTGTTGTCTTAATTGCCTTTCGGCTTCACACACAGTGTCGAGATGCACCAGGTCATATAACTGCAGCTCATGTCACTCTCGGCACAATACAATGCTCCACCTCGAAACTAATAAATCTTTACCCTCTGATGATGAACCTTCAACCTCCCAACAAGCGCAGGAAAAAGCTAAGGGAAATTCTAATAACGTCGCTTCCCTCCATGCGAATACATGTAAAGGGGTTTTGCTAGGTACTGCAAGGGTAAATGTGCACTACAATGGCATTAATTATGCAGCTAGGGCGCTAATTGACTCCGGGTCAGAATGCTCTTTTATGACAGATCGACTCAGACGTAAAATTAACTTGCCGTCGAAACGGTTAGATGTCCAAGTTTCGGGAATCAACAATACTCTTTCGGCTCAGGTGAAGCAATCGTGTGACATTCAGCTGCGATCTCCAACAGATCCGCCAATTAAAATTAACACCACTGTTTTAATTCTGCCACAACTAACATTGTCACAAAACCCATGGTTGTATGTGTGACTTTAATAAATAAATAAAATAAAATAACTGGAAACCTTCCCACTTGCCAAGTAAGTGCATCGACTCGGCAAGCTTTTCTCCCAACTTAGTTTTGGCAGACAAAAGGTTTTTCGATAACGAACCTGTTGACTTGATTCTAGGTGGGAATATTTATGCAAATATTATTTTAAGTGGTATTCAAAAGAATTCACAATACACACTTCTGGCACAGGATACCGTGTTTGGTTGGATTTTAACCGGCCACGCCGAGACACCAAATCCAACCCACAATAAGATTTCCTTCCATAATACAATCAGGCATAAACCCAAGGAAAACCATTGGAGAAAAAATCACACATCTAATCGGAAAACCAATCATAGCTTCATACAACAACCACAATTGGAAAAACCCATACATATCAAAAAAAAAGGTATCAACAAAATCATTTCGTCAATATGACGAAAAAATAACACACCCTAACAAAAAGGTCCCAACCACAAGAAGCCAAAACTCGTACATGCACAATATTCAAAGCCAGCCACACCTTTACTTTCAATCTATGCAAAAACAAAGGATGTCCAGAAATCCCCTATGTCAAAGGAAACGCGACAATTTCAATCGTGAAATAGGAATTGTTACTCATATACGCAGAAAAAATCTTCCAAACGGTTTAAACTAAATTTCCACACAATTTGCCTAACCTACCTCAAATGCTGCTCCTGACCTACATCTATAATGATTTCAGTACATGTAGATATGTACATTAGATAGGGTTGGTCGCCATACGAAAAAAAAGTTGTAAAAGTCCGCCCCTAAATTTGAAGCTTATGTTGAGAAGGTTAAGGGACACAAAAAAATTTTTTTTTTCATCACGCGAAATACCGCCGAAATCGTTTTTATACTCAGCTGTACTAGTACACAGAGTATTATAGTTTTAATAACATAACGGTGGATTGTAACAGAGTGAAATAATCGAAATAGATATAGACTTATATATATCAAAATTATCAGGGTGAAAAGAGAAATAGATTGAGCCATGTCCGTCCGTCCGTCCGTCTGTCCGTCCGTCCGTCCGTCCGTCTGTAAACACTCTAACTCGCGCAAAAATTGAGATATTTTGATGAAATTTGAAATGCAAGTTGGTATCGAGACTGGGACGGTTGGTATTGAAAATGGGCGAAATCGGACCATGACCACGCCCACTTTTCCTATATAGAAAAAATCGGAAGTTTGGTATCTCAGTCACTAATATAGCTGGAGCGATGAAATTTTACCCACGCGTTGAGCTCAGGCCCCTAGGAAGAAATTTGATGACATTTTGGAAAATGGGCGGTGCCACGCCCACTTATTAAGGGTCAAACCTTGCAAGTTTTATATGTCATAACTCAGAAACCATTGAAGATATATCGACAAAATTTGGTACGCGTGATTTACTTACTTAGGCAAACGTTTGGACGGAAAATAGTTAAAATCGGTTGACGGCCACACCCACTTTTATATATTTGTATTATAAAGTGACCTAATAAAAACATTTTAAGCCATATCTCTGTCAAATATAAAGATCTATCATTGAAATGATTCCAACTATGGACAGAAAACAAAAAACACAAAAATTTTGAGTCCAACTATGGACAGAAAACAAAAAACACAAAAATTTTGGAAAATGGGCGGTGCCACGCCCACTTATTAAGGGGCAAACATTGAAAGTTTTATGAGTCATAAATCAGAAACCGTTGAAGATATATCGATGAAATTTGGTACGCGTGATATACTTACTTAGTCAAATATTTGGACGAAAAATTTCCGAAATCGGTTGAGGGCCACGCCCACTTTTATATATGGGTCTTATAGTGACCTAATAAAAACATTTTAAGCGATATCTCTGTCAAATATAAAGATATATCATTGAAATTTTATAGCAGGAGTCCAACTGCGGACATAAAACGAAAAACACAAAAATTTTGGAAAATGGGCGTGGCACCGCCTCTTTTTATAAACAGGAATATACGAGATTTCTGAGCCCATAACTCGACAAATGATTTATATATAATGACTAAACTTGGTGTGTACACTTTTATTACTTGTGGTAATACATGTTGAAAATTTTAGCGAAATCGGTTGATGACCACGCCCACTTTTATATATGGGTATTACAAAGTGACCTAATAAAAACATTTTAAGCGATATCTTTGTCAAATGTAAAAATAATTCATTGAAATTTTGTGGTATGATTTCTACAATAGACCGGAAGCAACAAATAGAAAAATTTTGGAAAATGGGCGTGCCACCGCCTCTTTTTACACAAAGGGATATACGAGATTTCTTAGCCTATAACTCGACAAATAATTGAGATATTATGACGAAACTTGGTTTATACACTTTTTTAACATGTGTTATTAGCCACGCAAAAATTTATTGAAATAGGTTTATGACCACGCCTAATTTTTAAAAAAGATATTTCTGGAAAACCCTTTGGGAATTTGTAACGTGACATCTTTGTAACTAGAAGTCATAAAGGAATGAAAAGTTGCACAAAGAATAATATTCATATGCTTAGTTGGATGACTGATAAAAATGTTGAAAATGGGCGTGGCTACGCCCACTTTATGCGGCACTCGCTTCATATAAAATACACCGTGTTTCCATCAAACACAAACAAACAATGAAAGCATACAGCTGAGTATCTAATGTTCGATTCCACTCGAACTTAGGCTTCCTTACTTGTTTTATTGTAACTTTGTTATTTTTCATCCGATTTTTTAAATTGTTACGTCATTATTTTCGTATTTTGCAGCTCTACACTTCCTTCTTATGTTGTTTTGAGCTATGAAGTCGTTTTCACATAGATGGGTCAGCTAACTTATTTGTATGTCCATGAATTATCCTCTTCGTTTTGCCAAATGAAACTGCTTCAAAATTCATGACAATGTTGCCTTCAAAGGGTTTTACTAAATTAATAAACAGAGAAGTTACGTCACTACGAATATTTAATGTAGCTATTATTTAACTAATTTTTTTTAAGCAATTCCGTATATTGTAAAGTTGTAAAAGTCCACCCCCAAATTTGAAGCTTATATTGAGAGGATTATAGACAAAATTCATGACAATGTTGCCTTCAAAGGGTTTTACTAAATTAATAAACAGAGAAGTTACGTCACTACGAATATTTAATGTAGCTATTATTTAACTAATTTTTTTTAAGCAATTCCGTATATTGTAAAGTTGTAAAAGTCCACCCCCAAATTTGAAGCTTATATTGAGAGGATTATAGACAAAATTTTTTTTTTTTTTTTCTGATCCCGCAAAATTCCGCCGAAATGGTTTTTTTCTTGTACTTTATTATTTAACATCCGATTTTTAAAATTGATACGTCATTATTTTCTTATTTCGAAGCTCTATATTTTCTTCTAATGTCCTTTTGAACTCTGAAGTCAAATAACAAAGTTACAATAAAAAAAACTATTTCGGCGGTATTTCGCGGTATCAGAAAAAAAATAAAAATTTTGTCTTTAATCATCTCAATACAAGCTTCAAATTTAGGGTCGGACTTTTACAACTTTACATATACGGAATTGCTTAAAAAAATTAGTTAAATAATAGCTACATTGAATATTCGTAGTGACGTAACTTCTTTGTTTATTAGTTTAGTAAAACCGTTTAAAGGCAACATTGTCATGAATTTTGAAGCACTTTCATTTAGCAATACAAAGAGGATAATTCATGGACATACAAATAAGTTAGCTGACCCAACTATGTGAAAACGACTTCAGAGCTCATAAGGACATTAGAAGGAAGTGTAGAGCTTCAAAATACGAAACTAATGACGTATCAATTTTAAAAATCGGATGATAAACAACAAAGTTACAAGAAAAAAGAATTTCGGCGGTATTTCGCGGGATCAAAAAAAATTTTTTTGTGTCCCTTAACCCTCTCAACATAAGCTTCAAATTTAGGGGCGGACTTTTACAACTTTTTTTTCGACCCTATCTATTTTTTAAACAAAAAAATTTTAAATGTTAACAGTTAAATTCAATCTCTGACATATTTTCATTGTTTTGATGTACAATTTTCTTTAAATCAAGGAAAAAAACCACGTTTTATAGAAAATTGTATTCAAAACAATGAAAATGTCCGACATCAAATAAGGAAGTTATTACAAAAAACGCGATTTAGCTGTTTTTAACGCGGGCCTAAAAAAAAATTTTACACCAAAAATGTTTTTTCGACATACATATGTACACCCCAGTGCAAAAATGCGTTATATTATTTTCTAGCGCAAAAACGAACTTTCGTACAAATAAAAGACGCGAAAACTCGAAGCACAAAAACATGCCGGCAAAGCTTTTTAGTTCGTGTTTGCCCTTTTATCTTAGGGGAAAACACGAACTAAAAAGTTTTGTCAGCATGTTTTTGCGCTTCGAGTTTTCGCGTCTTTTGTTTGTACGAAAGTTCGTTTTTGCGCTAGAAAATAATATAACGCATTTTTGCACTGGGGTGTACATATGTAAGTGTTTAGATAAAACTGACACACGCAAACAATATTTTCGTGATACGGCTTAATGTACATACATACATATGTATATATATATCAATTCATATGCCACCCAACCAACCCAATATACAATAGCATAGATCTCTTTAGATCTCTATTCGTTCTAATCCCGCCAACGACACCACACGTCCATCAGCTAACGTAAGTAAGCATTTGCCTCATTACATCAGCAATATTAATATATACATATTTCCATACATATGTATACTTTAAAATAATTCATATTATTTAATAAACCAATAGAATTATATATTTACAATACTTATTCGTATTGTGTTTATTTTTATTATTATTCCCGGCTCTATTGCGGATAGCCAAACCTTCTCCAAAATTAGCGACGCGAAAAATTTGTTGCCAAAATGATTATTTAAGTTAAAATCAATGTAAAATGTGGAATCGCGCCAAATATGTAAGCAAACTTTGACATTTTTCTTCCTCTACAACAGCCAAGCAGATCTACTAAGGTGGGCTCGGTGGCGAATTCAGAAACAACTTTTTTATTTACAAAGGTAGAGTGTAATGTCAAAATCAAAGCGAATTCATATATGCTTATTCATATATGCTCGAAAATCATTTTGACATTACACTCTACCAATTACATGGTCAACCTGCCTTAACAGCGACACATGCGGCGGATAAAGTTATTACAAGTTTGTTGGACATTTTCGACGATATGAAATCCAGAATCGCATTTTAGAAAAATTGCCTAAAGTTCCGATAATTTTTGGCGATTGCAATTTTGGCCATTTGTAGCGTTTTGGGGATGGCGAAATCTAGAATCTGAGTACAGTTCAGTGCTTTAATGATGTTTAAAATCATATAAACTCTCTCGAAAACGCGCGTACATGTACGGTTCACCATTGAAATCTGTTGATCTGAACAAACGGGTGTTTACAAAGAAACGGCGTTTATAATACGAAAACACGCAAAAAAAAAAACGCATGTCTTCATGTATGTTCGTTGCCAGAAACACAAGGAAACCAAGGTTTTTAGCAAACGCGTGTTTTCTCCATCCAAAAAAAAATCTAAAATAGAGCAATGATCAACGGTGGAATCAAATTTCGCCAACCACATGGCAGAAAACAAATGTATTTATACAACTTGACAAGAGATAATGGAAGTTCTTTCCGCAAAAATAATATATAATACTCTGGCGCGGATATAACTCGTTAGAGGTCGAGGAGCCGTGCTCGTTAATTTTTGGGTGGACCTACAGTTTTATACCGGCTCCGATTAGAGAATGCATTTTTTGTGAGGATTTTTCATGGCAGAATTACACTCGTTCCACAATACATCATACCGTTAGTTATCAACTTATTTGTAAGTTGAAATAAGCTAGAAAATTCCGTTCGCTCCAAGTTTGAGATGGGTTTGATGAAATGAAATACTCAATCAGCCCAAATCCCGTACTAAAAATGCTACTTTTATTTTGAGAACGCTATCAACGGTTATTTGAGATTTACCTCAGAACTAACGTTTAAGATTTGAGAATAGCGTTAATTATGTTTATGTTTATGGGGATCTTGTGTGAATTTTTATCTGTTTTCTCTATAGTATGTAAAAAATATGCTACTTGATAGATATGTTTACATTTGTTAGTGTTTTCAACATAAGTCTTGTCAGCAACTTTTAGTTCCTTGGCATTGTCCGATGACTGTATAGATGTCTGATAATCAAAACATTCATCCAGTGACCCACAAGCTTTATACTTCTCAGGATTCATTGTCGTAGCCACTGCTAAATTTATAGTACTAATGGGTAAATTTGGCTCTTGCGGTTCATTGCGTTCTCCACCGGTAATTTCCGATACTTCAATACTTTCACCTCCACTACCACCACTATCAACAAATGCATCATAGCTTTCTTCTCCTTCTTTCTTAACGGCTTCGACGTCGGCGGAATATTCACTTTTATCCGTTTTACCTTCACGCAGAAATCGTGACATTCGGTTTAAAATTTTTTTATGTGATTTGGATAACTTAAATTCTAGAGTATCACATCTGTAATAGAATGGAAATTAATTAATTGTGTTATTATACATATGGCGAACGTCACTTTCGTACGCCTTCAAAGCTCAATAAAATATGTATAGCTTTAAATATTCATCTTCTTATTTTTATTTTTGGAGAGCACTTCAGTTGCATTACAATCGGTGCAAAGAAGAACTTCTACCGATTTGAAGTTTCTGTGATATTAGCTTTTAAAGGGCGATGGCGAACGGGACAAATGTGGAAGGCATTTTAGGTGCTATTAGAAAAGTGCAAAACTGCGAATTTTGTTTCAATATTACACAATTAATGAATAACAATTAAAGGAGAACAATGTAGCTCTCCACTGATGGTCTTAGCGTGAAAATATATGCATTCGTTCGATTTGTTTAAGCTCAGGAAAAAATTCGTAACGGGACATGGCGAACGGGACATATTTGGGGATTATAACAATTAGTTCAAGTAATTTAAGCTAAAAATGACTTAAATTAACCAAATTTTATGTTTTATCGATAATTGGATACTAGCACATATAGTAAATATTAGGGACACGATATCGAATCAAAAGCATCGATCGGGTACTCATTTAAAATATCGGTTAAAAAGAATCGCGAACGCGATAATATCGAAACTAAACTACTCGATACTCAAAGTATCGGTATGGAAAGCGGTAATTTTCTAGAAGGTGCAACCTTAAAATTTCCTCTAAAATAGTTAAAAGAGGTACCAATCGACGCGTTCTGACCTCTAGATTATGAATTCGAAAGCGGAGATAAGATTTTTCCACATTTAAAAGATATTTATTGAAACGGTTTAAAGTTGCACCGTCTTCTAGAAAGTTACCAAAAACGCAACAAAACTGCATACTGAGGCATACGCATATCGCTGTATTAGTGCTAGTTCCATGGCATAGTATACCATGGCTGGTTCCAAAGTTTTGATTTTGACGTAAATCCTTTTCCAACTCATAAGAATAGTTCAAGCTGATTAAAAAAATTATACAAGTTTATTAAGTTCTTGAAAACATTTTTTACAAACCAACAGCTTTTACAAAACAACAGGTGCTTTTAATGCAATCACAGTTGTAAAAAGATATTTGCAAAATATTTAGTATTTTAAAAAATAAATATCCTAATAACATTAACAATTCATTGAGATTATATGTATCCATCATTGAATTTTTTTTGGAAATTTCAATTTAAATTATCGAAACAAAAAAATGATGAAACTCAAGTGGCAGAATAGCTGTGCATTCCATGTTATAAAGAGAAGCCATTGCTCAGTATGATTTTTCTACCGGACTTCTTTCCCCTTACGGCCAAAGCAGAAGCTTACAAGAGGCAAATTTAAAATTTGTATTTACATATATTTTATATTTTAAAAATAATTTATTTTATAGTTGTCAAATTGAAACAATTGTCAGAAAAAAGTGCCGAATGTCAAAAAACCTATCGTAATACAAGCTGGCTCATTGGTTTTTAACCGCCTAGATGGTATTTCGTTGGTTTTTTTCCAACATAGCTTACTCCCTTGCACCAACACAAAACTGTATTTGACCAACTCTTCCACACAAAAAACCTTGTAGAATACCAGGAAAAAACGTAGTGTCATATGGGCATTAATGGAAAACAGACCCTTTTTTTTGTTTATAACGTGTTTTTAGTAAAGTGAGAAAGAAAAAACATATTGGACGACTTTTTCGCTGAAATGACGATTTTTTATTTGCAAACGTCAAATTATCGTATGAAAATGAAAAATATATAATCCTATATCTCCAGTTATTATTATTTCTATCGCATGGTAATTGCAAATTGTAAGCAAGTTTCGGTGGTAAGTGTGCGCCTCGTTTAATGTTAAAATCAATAAACAGATTTGGGTAACTTCATATCGACGGCTGAGAATAAGATCGCCCTATTTCAAAAATTGTTTCAAAAACGTCCTATTTGAAAAATTGTTTCAATAACGTCCTATTTCAGATTTTGCTTCACGAACGCCCTATTTGAAAAATTGTTTCAATAACGTCCTATTTCAGATTTTGGTTCAAAAACGCCCTATTTCAGAGAAAATTCCATACATATTTCTCTGAAATATGGCGTTTTTGTCTGAAATAGGACGTTATTGAAACAATTTTTCAAATAGGGCGTTCTTGAAGCAAAATCTGAAATAGGACGTTATTGAAACAATTTTTCAAATAGGGCGTTTTTGAAACAATTTTTGAAATAGGGCGATCTTATTCTCAGCCGTCGATATAAAAAACCTTACGAAGTAGCCCAAACCTGCAATTATTTCAGCACGTGGATCAGACCTATTTTTCGATATGTACCAGTGATTTAAAATTACTCGTGCTTGTGCATTTTTCGGCCCTTTAGGAAGCAGCTGGAGGATCGCTTCGTGTGTAAAAGTCCACGTAAGTGGGGAAAGCTTCTGACTGCCATCCACCTGGGGGTGGCCAGAGTGATTCTTTTGCATGCGGAGCAAGCAGCTCACGACTTCCGCGCAGTGTCCTCTGGATAGCCACCGAACACCCGTTTGGTGGTGAACTAAAGTGAGAAGGCGACAACTCGACAAGGCCACTCCGACATATTCGGCTTGTTGAGGGGAATAACTGCAGCGTCTGTTCACCAGAAGGTGCGGCTGCGAGCGGGCATCTGTCTTGGAGCAAGCGGCTCGCTATATAAACGTGTAACAATACACAACTCCCGCAGGGCGGGTTGTGCGTCGGGCTTGGGACCCACCACGTAAAAATCCTATCCAATGAAAACAACAACAAAGCCTCGGATGAGACCACCCCTTTCTGATGGCAACCACGGCAAACGTCTAAAGGACTATGATTTGAGGGTAAGCACCTGGAAAGTCCGGACCCTTAATTGGGAAGGTGCCTCTGTCCAGCTGGTTGATGTCCTCGAAAGAGTGAAAGCTGACATCACCGCCATACAAGAGATGCGGTGGAAGGGGCAAGGCAAGAAGAAATGTGGGCTTTGCGCTATATATTACAGTGGCCATGCAGAGGAGCGTATATTTGGTGTTGGTTTTGTGGTGGGAAAGAGACTCAGCCGCCGAGTACTGTCGTTCACGCCAGTGAACGAGCGTCTAGCCACCATCCGCATCAAAGCGAGATTTTTCAACAGATCTCTCATCTGCGCCCACGCCCCGACGGAAGAGAAGGACGATGCGATCAAAGACACTTTCTATGAGCAGTTAGAGCATGCCTACGACCGCTGCCCCCGTCACGACATTAAGATTGTGCTTGGCGATTTTAATGCCAGGGTGGGTAAGGAAGGTATCTTTGGCAGCACAGTCAGAAAATTCAGTCTCCACGACGTAACCAGTCCCAATGGGACGAGGCTGATCGACTTCGCCGGGTCACGAAACATGGTCATTAGCAGTACCAGATTCCAGCACAAAAAAAATACACCAAGCCACATGGCTGTCTCCTGATCGAAAAACGCGAAATCAAATTGATCACGTCATGATAGACGGCAGACACAGCTCCAGCATCCTAGATGTGCGCACAATCCGTGGTCCCAATGTCGACTCCGACCACTATCTTGTAGCAGCCAAGTACGCACCCGCCTCTGTGCAGCAAAGAATGTGCCAACAGGACAGCAAGGAAAGTTTGAAATCGAAAGGCTGCACATGACGCAGACAGCCACCCCTTTCTGATGGCAACCACGGCAAACGTTTAAAGGACTATGATTTGAGGGTAAGCACCTGGAAAGTCCGGACCCTTAATTGGGAAGGTGCCTCTGTCCAGCTGGTTGATGTCCTCGAAAGAGTGAAAGCTGACATCACCGCCATACAAGAGATGCGGTGGAAGGGGCAAGGCAAGAAGAAATGTGGGCTTTGCGCTATATATTACAGTGGCCATGCAGAGGAGCGTATATTTGGTGTTGGTTTTGTGGTGGGAAAGAGACTCAGCCGCCGAGTACTGTCGTTCACGCCAGTGAACGAGCGTCTAGCCACCATCCGCATCAAAGCGAGATTTTTCAACAGATCTCTCATCTGCGCCCACGCCCCGACGGAAGAGAAGGACGATGCGATCAAAGACACTTTCTATGAGCAGTTAGAGCATGCCTACGACCGCTGCCCCCGTCACGACATTAAGATTGTGCTTGGCGATTTTAATGCCAGGGTGGGTAAGGAAGGTATCTTTGGCAGCACAGTCGGAAAATTCAGTCTCCACGACGTAACCAGTCCCAATGGGACGAGGCTGATCGACTTCGCCGGGTCACGAAACATGGTCATTAGCAGTACCAGATTCCAGCACAAAAAAAATACACCAAGCCACATGGCTGTCTCCTGATCGAAAAACGCGAAATCAAATTGATCACGTCATGATCGACGGCAGACACAGCTCCAGCATGCTAGATGTGCGCACAATCCGTGGTCCCAATGTCGACTCCGACCACTATCTTGTAGCAGCCAAGTACGCACCCGCCTCTGTGCAGCAAAGAATGTGCCAACAGGACAGCAAGGAAAGTTTGAAATCGAAAGGCTGCACATGACGCAGACAGCCAATGAATACACCACTCGGCTCTCACTCCTGCTCTCTGAGAGCAACCCTTCACCAAACGATGTATCTGAGGAATGGGAACACATCGCTCGTTCACTTCGTATCGCCGCTGAGGAATCTATAGGATACAAGCGAGCCCACAAAAACACCTGGTACGACAAGGAATGTCGCGATGCCTCTGAAAGAAAGAACGCCGCCTACAGGGCTACATTGTGTGCGGGCGCAACGCGAAGCGTATGGGAGCGTTATCGAACGGCGAAGGAGGAAGAGAGGCGCCTTTTTCGAAAGAAGAAAAGGGAGGCTGAAAGGCGCGAGTGTGAAGAGCTTGAGATGCTGGCGGGTAGGAACGATGCTCGAAAATTCTATCAAAAAATCAGGCGGATGACTGAAGGTTTCAAGACCGGGGCAAATTCCTGCCGGAATGATAACGGTGATCTGGTAACTGATGTCCAGAGCATACTTAAGTTGTGGAGGGATCACTTCTCCTCCTTGCTAGATAATGGCAACAGTGAAAGTGCGGAAGGAGAAGATGTACGACCCGAATCCCCAATAGCAGATGATGGTAGGCATGTTCCACCACCTGATCATGACGAAGTGCGAATAGCAGTATCTAGGCTTAAGAATAACAAGGCCCCGGGCGCTGACGGCTTGCCAGCCGAGCTATTCAAACATGGTGGCGAAGAGTTGATAAGGAGCATGCATCAACTCCTATGCAGAATATGGTTGGACGAGCGCATGCCCGACGATTGGAACTTAAGTGTGCTCTGTCCAATCCACAAAAAAGGAGACTCCACAGTACGCGCCAATTATCGTGGGATAAGCCTCCTGAATATCGCATATAAGGTCTTAGCAAGTGTATTGTGCGAAAGACTGAAGCCTATCGTCAAAAATCTGATTGGACCTTATCAGTGTGGCTTCAGACCTGGTAAATCTACCATCGACCAGATCTTCACAATACGACAAATACTGGAAAAACCCCATGAAAAAGGAACCGACACACACCATCCCTTTGTCGATTTTTAAGCCGCTTTTGATAGCACGAGTAGGAATTGCCTGTATGCCGCAATGTCTGAATATGGTTTCCCTGCTAAACTTATACGGCTATGCCAAATGACGTTGACTAACACCGCCAGCTCCGTCATAATTGGGAAGGACCTCTCCGAGCCGTTCGAGACCAAAGAGGTTTCAGACAAGGTGACTCTCTTTCGTGCGACTTCTTCAATTTGATGCTGGAAAAGATAATACGAGCTGCAGAACTTAACCATACAGGAAGCATTTTATACCACAAGAGTGTACAACTGCTGGCGTACGCCGATGATATCGACATCATTGGCACTAACACTCGCGCCGTATGTTCTGCCTTCTCCAAGCTGGATAAAGAGGCTAAGAAAATGGGTTTGGCGGTCAACGAGGACAAGACGAAGTACCTCCTGTCATCACACAAAGAAACAGCACGCCTTGGCAGCCACGTCAATGTTGATAGCTACAAATTCGAAACTGTTAAGGACTTCGTCTATCTGGGAACCAGCATTAACACCAAGAATGATGTCAGCACGGAGATCCAACGAAGAATCACGCTTGCCAATAAATGCTACTTCGGACTAAGTAGGCAACTGAAAAGTAAAGTCCTCTCTCGACAAACAAAAATCACACTCTACAGGACGCTCATCGTTCCAGTCCTCATGTACGGCGCAGAAGCATGGACAATTTCAAAATCAGATGAGATGGCACTTGGAGTATTCGAGAGAAAAGTTCTTCGTAAGATTTATGGACCTTTGCGCGTTGGCGTGGGCGAGTATCGACGGAGATTTAACGATGAGCTGTACGAGCTTTACACAGACATCGACATTGTTCAGCGAATAAAGATCCAGCGGCTGCGTTGGGCAGGTCATGTCGTGAGAATGGACGAAGGCGCTCCGGCCAAGAAAGCATTTCTATCGAAACCCGCTGAACGCAAAAGAAAAGGGAGACCTCCACTGCGTTGGGAAAATCAGGTGGACAGCGATGCTGCCTCCCTAGGTGTTCCCAAGTGGCGCCATGCTGCACGAAACAGAAGCAATTGGCGCGCTCTGTTGGACTCGGCCAGAATCGTCTAGACGGTTAAGCGCCAATCAAGAAGAAGAGGAAGCAGCTTGTCACTTCTGCACACTCGACCGATTTTCAGCACTATTTTGCGTTGCACAATTTTTTGGACAAATATGACACACTTTTAATTTTCCATCACTGAATGTACTCATTTGTTCGATACCGTGGTTGAAGTACTCGATACCAAAAAATATCGTTGCAAAAGAATCGAGTAAAAAGTATCGGTATCAAATGAAAAAATATCGGTTTGGTATCGTATCGTATCGAAATTCGTGTCCCTAGTAAATATAAAAATAATAGTTAAGAACGCGTAAAACCGCGGAAAAATTAAATTTTACATTGTCTAATATTTACTCATTTCCATTGTTGATTCGGGAGGCTATGTGGATAAAATATATATAAAGGTTCTAGTAGATTAAAGGAAGATATACCCAAAAAAACTATATCTGACAGCAGTTAAGGGAAGGGAACAGAGGGAGTGTAGATATTCTGAGGGAAACATAGAGTAAAGAGCAGGTGTGAATTTTTTTTGTGTATGGTATGGCGACATGCTTCGAAGCCGCAAGAACCACCCCACAGTTAGGGATGGCAAAAAAAAATGAAATAATCGATTAACCGCTTTTTAGGTTAATCGAAAGCGTTCGATTATTAATCGCGAATAATTGTGGGGAACTAACCGATTATAACCGTTTTTCGATTACAATTATTGCTTAAAAAATATATAATAAACGAAAAAAATGGCCATTTATTAGGAAAAATTGTCAAATCGTCAATGCTTAGAAAAATCGTCAAAATGACGATAAAATCGTCTATTCGGCAACGCTGGCTGGAGGGAACATTTATTGTGTTTTTTTGGATATACCTACTCACAAAACCGTAGGTAACCGAATTCGGAGTCGGCTTAAGAGGCGGAAATTTTCAACTTCGATTATTTCCTTTCGATTATTTTCGACTTGAGAGGAACAAGGTTAATCGAAAAAATAATCAAAAGGAAAAAACCGATACATTTTAACCGTTAACCGAAAGAAATTAACCGATTATAATCGTTTTTCCGATTATTGTTGCCATCCCTACCCACAGTCCGGCGAGCTAGCTCGCGCTTATGTAAGCACACCTGAGCGGCGAAGGGGAGCATGTCACGTTAGGGTGGCGCGATAGAGCCATAGTAGGATGCCAGTCCCAAACAAAAAGCCAGTTCGTAACATATTAATAAAACTTTAAGGCGATGAAAATAATCTTATATAAAACAAACAATAGCCTGTTTCTTCAGCTTTCAAACGGTGCACACTGGGGCCACTTATATATATGAGGACGCTCAAAATTCTGAAATCAACTTTTTTACATCAGAATCGCTTTATCTGCACTAAAGCTGTTAATCTATAGCATCTTAACCCATTGACGGCCATGAGTTAACCCGTTGGTGACCTATGTTTTTTATTTTAGTTTCGAGTTTAATTTTCTTGAATCAGAATCGGTATATCGATACTAAAATAGTAAATCCTAAGAATTTTAACCCCTTAACGACCATGCATTAACCCATTTTTAACCAAATTTTTTCACTTAATTCTTAGATCAAAATATTTAAATCATATTAGTTGTATCTACACTAAAACCAGTAATCTTTGGAATCTTAACCCATTAACGGTCATGAATTAACCTATCGGTGACCAGTTTTTTTTAAGATCTGTAAATAAATTATTTAAATCACAATTGGTATGTCTGTGGTATGGTGGCCGCAGTGGTGGAGTGGGTAGAGTGCTCGCCTGCTATGCCAGAGGTCTCGGGTTCAAACCCCAGTCCGAGCAAACACCAAAAAAATTTTTCTAATTAGTATAAAATCCAATTATTGGGTTTTTTAAGAGCAGCGGTCACCTCTCGGCAGTGGGCGGCATACCCTCCGAGAGTATTTCTGCCATGAAAAAGCTTCTCAAAAAAAAAAAGCATTCGCCGTTCGGAGCCGGCATAAAACTGTAGGTCCACCCAATTGGTACCAAAAACAAAAGGAGCACACCTCGAATTGAGACAGAAGCTCGGCCATAGAACTCGTCAGAGTTATAATAGCGCCATTGTTTTATATAATTATTATATTAGTATGTCTGTACAAAAATAGCCAATTTGTATTATATTAACCCATTAGCGGCTATTTATTAACCCATTGATGAAATATGTACATATGTATGTATACAAAAATGGTTTTCTCCAATTTTTTGTTTCGAGATATTAAAAGTTTTATGTTGTCACAAGTATGTTTATATGGGAATTAGGAGTTTCAACGTTAGCGTTTTAAGCAGAACACGTATTTCCCCACACATTTTCATGCCTAACATAAAAAAACATAAAATTGGAGTAACACAACTTGTGCTTCAAAGAACTCATATTATAATCCAACTTACAAGTCTAAATTAAAGAAAACTGGCTTGACAAGTAACCTTAACCACAATTTGTAATTAAAGTAACCAGTAAATAATGGATCAACTAAATTTAAGATAGAACAGAATCAAATTCAACCAGATATAGGTGTTGTTTTTTTTTAACTAAAATTGGAATGCAATTTTTAAACTCACTTTTTTTTAAAATGCGCACTTTGCTTTTGGTTCTGAACTCGGATTCTTTGTCACAAAGGACCATATTTTACTGCTGCATTTTTACATTTGCTACTTTTTTGCGCAAATTAAAAAAAATCCATTTTGAAAAAAAATATTTAAAAAAAAGAGGTACGTTTAGTTTTATACTAAAAATTAATTTTTTAAAACATCTAGTTCCAAAAAAAAACACTCATCGATTATATAAGCTTCACTTAATGTTATGGAAAAAGCAGAATAATAAAATTTTATATCCTTCTCTTACACCAACCAATGCAAATACACATTAAAATTTCTCACTTTGAAAAAAAATTATTTTTTGGAAAATTTGCCATGTTTGTGTATGGATAACTCAAAACTGAAAAACGATAGAAAGCTGAAAATTGGGCCAGAAGTGTAGAATTTCATAGGGAACAATACTGCGTTTTTATTTTTTTGAAAAACTCATTATTTAAAAACTGAATTTTGAGCACGCTCGGCCCCAGAGTGCGGTGCCAAGATGAAATCTAATTCATGGAAAAATCAAAACTTTGACAGATTATATTTATTTACTTATTTATTTATTTATATGTGGTTGTACAGTAAGATAAATCTTTTATAGTACACCATCTCAGACACTACAATTCTGTATATATTAGCTAAAGACCTAATACTAAAACCTAAGTATCTTAAGATAAAGAAAATTAGACATCCTAAAGAGAGATAGAGTGAAAGATATTGCGAAGATATTGAAGTAAGGATTATTCACAGTCATATAACACTGCTTTCCGCAGTAAACCATTTATAAATCAGCCTTTTGCAGTTCGTTCCATTCAGAGCAGCTTTAACGGTATCAGGAATTGAGTTCCATAGCCTAGCAGCATTAACGAAAAATAACCTCGAAGACGCTATATACACATACCTGGGAATAACTAAGTTATGCTTTCTACAGGATTTGGTAAATTTTAGTTTCTCATACAAATAATTGGGCGTTTTACATTCAATAAGTTTATACACATATACACAATTTCTAGCCGCAATGTAGTCAAAAATACCACATCCCAAAATTTTATCCTTCCAAGCTGATATGTGGTCATATTTTTTCAAGCATTACCCATAACGTGTTATATTGTTGAGAGAAACTTCAATTTTTCTACATGATACCGAATCAAGTTGGCTGTACACTAGTTCGGAATACAAAATATGTGGCAGTATAAGCTGGATTGCTAATTTTTTCCGCGTTTCCAGCGGCGTAAAGTATGCAGACATTCGCAGCCTACGTAACACATAATATAGGTTAACTGCAGCAACAGCACTTAATATGTTAGTTCCATAAAATACATTCCCGCAACCGAATTCCCGATAACTATTCTGACACTTAAATAAACAATGCATTCCTCAAGATGCGCTTTTAATTCAAAGTAACTCCAATTCGCCTTCCCACACATTTTCACATTCTAGCAACCGTTCAATGCTAAGTGAAATATGAGTATGTCCAACTTTGCTTTCTTGCTCGCTGTTGAAGCTGCAAACCAAATTCGCGGAAATTGACTCGCGCTGCCCAATATATAGCCGTAAGCTAGATTATAAGAATTACAATAAGAAAAATAGAATAAGAGAATATCTGTGAATTAATATAAATGGAACTCTAATGGAAATAAAGCTCAGATTGGATTGACATTCGAAAGTGTAGAGCTGCGTCTATTTATTGGCGCCCAACATAAAAAGTTATTTTTCAAATAAAAAATCCTTATAAAGGATAAAAGTTGGAAAAAACTAAAAATCCGTATAAAGGATAAAAATTTTTGAAAAAAAATCCTTATAAAGGATAAAATTGTGGAACAAAAAATCCTTAAAAAGGATACAATTTTCAAAGAAAAAAGAACCCTTATAAAGGACAACAATGTTGAACAAGAAATCCTTATAAAGGATAAAATTAGCGAAAAAAGCGCAAAATAAAAAAAACGGGTCCTTATTTAAAGGATGATTCAAAAAACAAACACTTTTGATACAGAAAATTCATCAAAGCAAACAAACAAAAGCAAAGAAAAGAAATAATTGCAGTGATTCTAGTTTGGAAAAATTAACCGAGTGCCGACTAAAACATTCTAGTGTGTGCGAAAAACAAATAAAAACAGGTGCTTATTTGATTCATCACCGCCCAAATCAGATCTGCCGAAAATTCATTGAAGTAGACAAACAAAAGCAAACGAAAGCAATAATTGCAGTGACTCTAATTTGGAAAAAAATAACCGAGGGCCGATATTTTTGAAAACGACTAAAACATTCTAGTGTGCGTGAAAAACAAATAAAAACAGGTGCTTATTTAATTCATCACCGCCCAAATCAGATCTGCAGAAAATTCATTGAAGTAGACAAACAGACAAACAAAAGCAAAGAAAAGCAATAATTGCAGTGACTAATTTGTAAAAAAAAAACAACCGAGGGCCGATATTTTTGAAAAGAGGAACGGAACAGCACAGCAACATCATGGCATCTTTGGCGATTACTTTGTAAGTCTAATTAAGAAAACTTATTGTTGTAAAAAAATATATAAAAATTTTATTTAAAGAAGAATTAAAAAACAAAAACCAAAAAAAAAAAATGTACTTACAATAGAATTAAATAGAAGAAACAACGGAAAATATTAAGTTTTTATGGGTGTCGAAGAGTTGAGGGAGTTGGAAAATATTATCGACAGTTTAGCTAGTTTAAAAATAAATACAATGGACCAAGCTACAGTACAGAATTTCATGCAGACAGCCATTGCTCAGGCTATTGAACAGAGCAGACAACACTTCCAGGCAACAATAGACAATTTAACACGAAGACTGAACGTCTTAGAGGTTCCTTCAACAGTGGAGGAATATAGGGAAATCGAAATCGTGAACGGGGTTGAGCGTAGTGAGTACCTGGATGTGGTAAAGACCATACCGGAGTTTAGTGGACAGACCGCAAGATACGTTTCGTGGCGACAGGCCGCAACTACAGCACATAAGCTGTATGACAGATATAGATATATAGCACACCTGAGCGGCGAAGGGGAGCATGTCACGTTAGGGTGGCGCGATAGAGCCATAGTAGGATGCCAGTCCCAAACAAAAAGCCAGTTCGTAACATATTAATAAAACTTTAAGGCGATGAAAATAATCTTATATAAAACAAACAATAGCCTGTTTCTTCAGCTTTCAAACGGTGCCAAGATGAAATCTAATTCATGGAAAAATCAAAACTTTGACAGATTATATTTATTTACTTATTTATTTATTTATATGTGGTTGTACAGTAAGATAAATCTTTTATAGTACACCATCTCAGACACTACAATTCTGTATATATTAGCTAAAGACCTAATACTAAAACCTAAGTATCTTAAGATAAAGAAAATTAGACATCCTAAAGAGAGATAGAGTGAAAGATATTGCGAAGATATTGCAGTAAGGATTATTCACAGTCATATAACACTGCTTTCCGCAGTAAACCATTTATAAATCAGCCTTTTGGAGTTCGTTCCATTCAGAGCAGCTTTAACGGTATCAGGAATTGAGTTCCATAGCCTAGCAGCATTAACGAAAAATAACCTCGAAGACGCTATATACACATACCTGGGAATAACTAAGTTATGCTTTCTACAGGATTTGGTAAATTTTAGTTTCTCATACAAATAATTGGGCGTTTTACATTCAATAAGTTTATACACATATACACAATTTCTAGCCGCAATGTAGTCAAAAATACCACATCCCAAAATTTTATCCTTCCAAGCTGATATGTGGTCATATTTTTTCAAGCATTACCCATAACGTGTTATATTGTTGAGAGAAACTTCAATTTTTCTACATGATACCGAATCAAGTTGGCTGTACACTAGTTCGGAATACAAAATATGTGGCAGTATAAGCTGGATTGCTAATTTTTTCCGCGTTTCCAGCGGCGTAAAGTATGCAGACATTCGCAGCCTACGTAACACATAATATAGGTTAACTGCAGCAACAGCACTTAATATGTTAGTTCCATAAAATACATTCCCGCAACCGAATTCCCGATAACTATTCTGACACTTAAATAAACAATGCATTCCTCAAGATGCGCTTTTAATTCAAAGTAACTCCAATTCGCCTTCCCACACATTTTCACATTCTAGCAACCGTTCAATGCTAAGTGAGTATGTCCAACTTTGCTTTCTTGCTCGCTGTTGAAGCTGCAAACCAAATTCGCGGAAATTGACTCGCGCTGCCCAATATATAGCCGTAAGCTAGATTATAAGAATTACAATAAGAAAAATAGAATAAGAGAATATCTGTGAATTAATATAAATGGAACTCTAATGGAAATAAAGCTCAGATTGGATTGACATTCGAAAGTGTAGAGCTGCGTCTATTTATTGGCGCCCAACATATAAAGTTATTTTTCAAATAAAAAATCCTTATAAAGGATAAAAGTTGGAAAAAACTAAAAATCCGTATAAAGGATAAAAAATTTTGAAAAAAAATCCTTATAAAGGATAAAATTGTGGAACAAAAAATCCTTAAAAAGGATACAATTTTCAAAGAAAAAAGAACCCTTATAAAGGACAACAATGTTGAACAAAAAATCCTTATAAAGGATAAAATTAGCGAAAAAAGCGCAAAATAAAAAAAACGGGTCCTTATTTAAAGGATGATTCAAAAAACAAACACTTTTGATACAGAAAATTCATCAAAGCAAACAAACAAAAGCAAAGAAAAGAAATAATTGCAGTGATTCTAGTTTGGAAAAATTAACCGAGTGCCGACTAAAACATTCTAGTGTGTGCGAAAAACAAATAAAAACAGGTGCTTATTTGATTCATCACCGCCCAAATCAGATCTGCCGAAAATTCATTGAAGTAGACAAACAAAAGCAAACGAAAGCAATAATTGCAGTGACTCTAATTTGGAAAAAAATAACCGAGGGCCGATATTTTTGAAAACGACTAAAACATTCTAGTGTGCGTGAAAAACAAATAAAAACAGGTGCTTATTTAATTCATCACCGCCCAAATCAGATCTGCAGAAAATTCATTGAAGTAGACAAACAGACAAACAAAAGCAAAGAAAAGCAATAATTGCAGTGACTCTAATTTGAAAAAAAAAAAAAAACAACCGAGGGCCGATATTTTTGAAAAGAGGAACGGAACAGCACAGCAACATCATGGCATCTTTGGCGATTACTTTGTAAGTCTAATTAAGAAAACTTATTGTTGTAAAAAAATATATAAAAATTTTATTTAAAGAAGAATTAAAAAACAAAAACCAAAAAAAAAAAATGTACTTACAATAGAATTAAATAGAAGAAACAACGGAAAATATTAAGTTTTTATGGGTGTCGAAGAGTTGAGGGAGTTGGAAAATATTATCGACAGTTTAGCTAGTTTAAAAATAAATACAATGGACCAAGCTACAGTACAGAATTTCATGCAGACAGCCATTGCTCAGGCTATTGAACAGAGCAGACAACACTTCCAGGCAACAATAGACAATTTAACACGAAGACTGAACGTCTTAGAGGTTCCTTCAACAGTGGAGGAATATAGGGAAATCGAAATCGTGAACGGGGTTGAGCGTAGTGAGTACCTGGATGTGGTAAAGACCATACCGGAGTTTAGTGGACAGACCGCAAGATACGTTTCGTGGCGACAGGCCGCAACTACAGCACATAAGCTGTATGACAGATATAGATATATAGCACACCTGAGCGGCGAAGGGGAGCATGTCACGTTAGGGTGGCGCGATAGAGCCATAGTAGGATGCCAGTCCCAAACAAAAAGCCAGTTCGTAACATATTAATAAAACTTTAAGGCGATGAAAATAATCTTATATAAAACAAACAATAGCCTGTTTCTTCAGCTTTCAAACGGTGCCAAGATGAAATCTAATTCACGGAAAAATCAAAACTTTGACAGATTATATTTATTTACTTATTTATTTATTTATATGTGGTTGTACAGTAAGATAAATCTTTTATAGTACACCATCTCAGACACTACAATTCTGTATATATTAGCTAAAGACCTAATACTAAAACCTAAGTATCTTAAGATAAAGAAAATTAGACATCCTAAATAGAGATAGAGTGAAAGATATTGCGAAGATATTGCAGTAAGGATTATTCACAGTCATATAACACTGCTTTCCGCAGTAAACCATTTATAAATCAGCCTTTTGCAGTTCGTTCCATTCAGAGCAGCTTTAACGGTATCAGGAATTGAGTTCCATAGCCTAGCAGCATTAACGAAAAATAACCTCGAAGACGCTATATACACATACCTGGGAATAACTAAGTTATGCTTTCTACAGGATTTGGTAAATTTTAGTTTCTCATACAAATAATTGGGCGTTTTACATTCAATAAGTTTATACACATATACACAATTTCTAGCCGCAATGTAGTCAAAAATACCACATCCCAAAATTTTATCCTTCCAAGCTGATATGTGGTCATATTTTTTCAAGCATTACCCATAACGTGTTATATTGTTGAGAGAAACTTCAATTTTTCTACATGATACCGAATCAAGTTGGCTGTACACTAGTTCGGAATACAAAATATGTGGCAGTATAAGCTGGATTGCTAATTTTTTCCGCGTTTCCAGCGGCGTAAAGTATGCAGACATTCGCAGCCTACGTAACACATAATATAGGTTAACTGCAGCAACAGCACTTAATATGTTAGTTCCATAAAATACATTCCCGCAACCGAATTCCCGATAACTATTCTGACACTTAAATAAACAATGCATTCCTCAAGATGCGCTTTTAATTCAAAGTAACTCCAATTCGCCTTCCCACACATTTTCACATTCTAGCAACCGTTCAATGCTAAGTGAAATATGAGTATGTCCAACTTTGCTTTCTTGCTCGCTGTTGAAGCTGCAAACCAAATTCGCGGAAATTGACTCGCGCTGCCCAATATATAGCCGTAAGCTAGATTATAAGAATTACAATAAGAAAAATAGAATAAGAGAATATCTGTGAATTAATATAAATGGAACTCTAATGGAAATAAAGCTCAGATTGGATTGACATTCGAAAGTGTAGAGCTGCGTCTATTTATTGGCGCCCAACATAAAAAGTTATTTTTCAAATAAAAAATCCTTATAAAGGATAAAAGTTGGAAAAAACTAAAAATCCGTATAAAGGATAAAAATTTTTGAAAAAAAATCCTTATAAAGGATAAAATTGTGGAACAAAAAATCCTTAAAAAGGATACAATTTTCAAAGAAAAAAGAACCCTTATAAAGGACAACAATGTTGAACAAAAAATCCTTATAAAGGATAAAATTAGCGAAAAAAGCGCAAAATAAAAAAACGGGTCCTTATTTAAAGGATGATTCAAAAAACAAACACTTTTGATACAGAAAATTCATCAAAGCAAACAAACAAAAGCAAAGAAAAGAAATAATTGCAGTGATTCTAGTTTGGAAAAATTAACCGAGTGCCGACTAAAACATTCTAGTGTGTGCGAAAAACAAATAAAAACAGGTGCTTATTTGATTCATCACCGCCCAAATCAGATCTGCCGAAAATTCATTGAAGTAGACAAACAAAAGCAAACGAAAGCAATAATTGCAGTGACTCTAATTTGGAAAAAAAATAACCGAGGGCCGATATTTTTGAAAACGACTAAAACATTCTAGTGTGCGTGAAAAACAAATAAAAACAGGTGCTTATTTAATTCATCAGAAAATTCATTGAAGTAGACAAACAGACAAACAAAAGCAAAGAAAAGCAATAATTGCAGTGACTAGCCCAGTGAAGCTGGACCCCCCATTCAATGGATTTGAAAATTAATAGGCTAGGAATTATGTGCTATTTATGTGCTAATTTGTTCCAAAAAAAAAAAATTTTGTGCTCCATTTTTAAGGGGTTTTTTTTATACGTCAAAATGGGGGGTGCAGCTTCACGTGAAGCTGGACCCCCCCCTCAACGGATCGAAAATTCAATATGCAAAAATTAATGCCAGATTTATGTGCTAATTTCGTCCAACCACCAAATTTTTTTTTTTAATTTTTTTAAAAAAATTTTTTTAAATTTCAAATTTGGGGTAAATTTTTATAAAATTTAATAAGCCTAAATGAACGCTATGATAACGAACTGTCATCTACCAAAAAGATTTTTTTTGTTTTTTGAATTTTTAAGACTTTTTTTCAATTTCAAAGTGGGGGTGCAGCTTCACGTTTTTTGAAAAACTCCCCCCTTCAATGGATCTGAAATTCAATATGTAAAAACGAATGCCAGATTTATGTGCTAATTTCGTCCAACCACCAAATTTTTTTTTTTTAATTTTTTAAAAAAATTTTTTTTAAATTTCAAATTTGGGGTAAATTTTTATAAAATTTAATAAGCCTAAGTGAACGCTATGATAACGAACTGTCATTTACCAAAAAGATTTTTTTTGTTTTTTGAATTTTTAAGACTTTTTTTTCAATTTCAAAGTGGGGGGTGCAGCTTCACGTTTTTTGAAAAACTCCCCCCTTCAATGGATCTGAAATTCAATATGCAAAAATTAATGCCAGATTTATGTGCTAATTTCGTCCAACCACCAAATTTTTTTTTTTAATTTTTTAAAAAAAATTTTTTTAAATTTCAAATTTGGGGTAAATTTTTATAAAATTTAATAAGCCTAAATGAACGCTATGATAACGAACTGTCATCTACCAAAAAGATTTTTTTTGTTTTTTGAATTTTTAAGACTTTTTTTTCAATTTCAAAGTGGGGGGGTGCAGCTTCACGTTTTTTGAAAAACTCCCCCCTCCAATGGATCTGAAATTCAATATGTAAAAATTAATGCCAGATTTATGTGCTAATTTCGTCCAACCACCAAATTTTTTTTTTTTAATTTTTTAAAAAAAATTTTTTTAAATTTCAAATTTGGGGTAAATTTTTATAAAATTTAATAAGCCTAAATGAACGCTATGATAACGAACTGCCATCTACCAAAAAGATTTTTTTGTTTTTTGAATTTTTAAGACTTTTTTTTCAATTTCAAAGTGGGGGGTGCAGCTTCACGTTTTTTGAAAAACTCCCCCCTTCAATGGATCTGAAATTCAATATGTAAAAATTAATGCCAGATTTATGTGCTAATTTCGTCCAACCACCAAATTTTTTTTTTTTAATTTTTTTAAAAAAATTTTTTTAAATTTCAAATTTGGGGTAAATTTTTATAAAATTTAATAAGCCTAAATGAACGCTATGATAACGAACCAAAAAGATTTTTTTTGTTTTTTGAATTTTTAAGACTTTTTTTTCAATTTCAAAGTGGGGGGTGCAGCTTCACGTTTTTTGAAAAACTCCCCCCTTCAATGGATCTGAAATTCAATATGCAAAAATTAATGCCAGATTTATGTGCTAATTTCGTCCAACCACCAAATTTTTTTTTTTTAATTTTTTTTTTAAAATTTTTTTAAATTTCAAATTTGGGGTAAATTTTTATAAAATTTAATAAGCCTAAATGAACGCTATGATAACGAACTGTCATCTACCAAAAAGATTTTTTTTGTTTTTTGAATTTTTAAGACTTTTTTTCAATTTCAAAGTGGGGGGTGCAGCTTCACGTTTTTTGAAAAACTCCCCCCTTCAATGGATCTGAAATTCAATATGTAAAAACGAATGCCAGATTTATGTGCTAATTTCGTCCAACCACCAAATTTTTTTTTTTTAATTTTTTAAAAAAAATTTTTTTAAATTTCAAATTTGGGGTAAATTTTTATAAAATTTAATAAGCCTAAGTGAACGCTATGATAACGAACTGTCATTTACCAAAAAGATTTTTTTTGTTTTTTGAATTTTTAAGACTTTTTTTTCAATTTCAAATTGGGGGGTGCAGCTTCACGTTTTTTGAAAAACTCCCCCCTTCAATGGATCTGAAATTCAATATGCAAAAATTAATGCCAGATTTATGTGCTAATTTCGTCCAACCACCAAATTTTTTTTTTTTAATTTTTTTAAAAAAATTTTTTTAAATTTCAAATTTGGGGTAAATTTTTATAAAATTTAATAAGCCTAAGTGAACGCTATGATAACGAACTGGTACGTTTAGTTTTATACTAAAAATTAATTTTTTAAAACATCTAGTTCCAAAAAAAAACACTCATCGATTATATAAGCTTCACTTAATGTTATGGAAAAAGCAGAATAATAAAATTTTATATCCTTCTCTTACACCAACCAATGCAAATACACATTAAAATTTCTCACTTTGAAAAAAAATTATTTTTTGGAAAATTTGCCATGTTTGTGTATGGATAACTCAAAACTGAAAAACGATAGAAAGCTGAAAATTGGGCCAGAAGTGTAGAATTTCATAGGGAACAATACTGCGTTTTTATTTTTTTGAAAAACTCATTATTTAAAAACTGAATTTTGAGCACGCTCGGCCCCAGAGTGCGGTGCCAAGATGAAATCTAATTCATGGAAAAATCAAAACTTTGACAGATTATATTTATTTACTTATTTATTTATTTATATGTGGTTGTACAGTAAGATAAATCTTTTATAGTACACCATCTCAGACACTACAATTCTGTATATATTAGCTAAAGACCTAATACTAAAACCTAAGTATCTTAAGATAAAGAAAATTAGACATCCTAAAGAGAGATAGAGTGAAAGATATTGCGAAGATATTGCAGTAAGGATTATTCACAGTCATATAACACTGCTTTCCGCAGTAAACCATTTATAAATCAGCCTTTTGCAGTTCGTTCCATTCAGAGCAGCTTTAACGGTATCAGGAATTGAGTTCCATAGCCTAGCAGCATTAACGAAAAATAACCTCGAAGACGCTATATACACATACCTGGGAATAACTAAGTTATGCTTTCTACAGGATTTGGTAAATTTTAGTTTCTCATACAAATAATTGGGCGTTTTACATTCAATAAGTTTATACACATATACACAATTTCTAGCCGCAATGTAGTCAAAAATACCACATCCCAAAATTTTATCCTTCCAAGCTGATATGTGGTCATATTTTTTCAAGCATTACCCATAACGTGTTATATTGTTGAGAGAAACTTCAATTTTTCTACATGATACCGAATCAAGTTGGCTGTACACTAGTTCGGAATACAAAATATGTGGCAGTATAAGCTGGATTGCTAATTTTTTCCGCGTTTCCAGCGGCGTAAAGTATGCAGACATTCGCAGCCTACGTAACACATAATATAGGTTAACTGCAGCAACAGCACTTAATATGTTAGTTCCATAAAATACATTCCCGCAACCGAATTCCCGATAACTATTCTGACACTTAAATAAACAATGCATTCCTCAAGATGCGCTTTTAATTCAAAGTAACTCCAATTCGCCTTCCCACACATTTTCACATTCTAGCAACCGTTCAATGCTAAGTGAAATATGAGTATGTCCAACTTTGCTTTCTTGCTCGCTGTTGAAGCTGCAAACCAAATTCGCGGAAATTGACTCGCGCTGCCCAATATATAGCCGTAAGCTAGATTATAAGAATTACAATAAGAAAAATAGAATAAGAGAATATCTGTGAATTAATATAAATGGAACTCTAATGGAAATAAAGCTCAGATTGGATTGACATTCGAAAGTGTAGAGCTGCGTCTATTTATTGGCGCCCAACATAAAAAGTTATTTTTCAAATAAAAAATCCTTATAAAGGATAAAAGTTGGAAAAAACTAAAAATCCGTATAAAGGATAAAAATTTTTGAAAAAAAATCCTTATAAAGGATAAAATTGTGGAACAAAAAATCCTTAAAAAGGATACAATTTTCAAAGAAAAAAGAACCCTTATAAAGGACAACAATGTTGAACAAGAAATCCTTATAAAGGATAAAATTAGCGAAAAAAGCGCAAAATAAAAAAAACGGGTCCTTATTTAAAGGATGATTCAAAAAACAAACACTTTTGATACAGAAAATTCATCAAAGCAAACAAACAAAAGCAAAGAAAAGAAATAATTGCAGTGATTCTAGTTTGGAAAAATTAACCGAGTGCCGACTAAAACATTCTAGTGTGTGCGAAAAACAAATAAAAACAGGTGCTTATTTGATTCATCACCGCCCAAATCAGATCTGCCGAAAATTCATTGAAGTAGACAAACAAAAGCAAACGAAAGCAATAATTGCAGTGACTCTAATTTGGAAAAAAATAACCGAGGGCCGATATTTTTGAAAACGACTAAAACATTCTAGTGTGCGTGAAAAACAAATAAAAACAGGTGCTTATTTAATTCATCACCGCCCAAATCAGATCTGCAGAAAATTCATTGAAGTAGACAAACAGACAAACAAAAGCAAAGAAAAGCAATAATTGCAGTGACTAATTTGTAAAAAAAAAACAACCGAGGGCCGATATTTTTGAAAAGAGGAACGGAACAGCACAGCAACATCATGGCATCTTTGGCGATTACTTTGTAAGTCTAATTAAGAAAACTTATTGTTGTAAAAAAATATATAAAAATTTTATTTAAAGAAGAATTAAAAAACCAAAAACCAAAAAAAAAAAAATGTACTTACAATAGAATTAAATAGAAGAAACAACGGAAAATATTAAGTTTTTATGGGTGTCGAAGAGTTGAGGGAGTTGGAAAATATTATCGACAGTTTAGCTAGTTTAAAAATAAATACAATGGACCAAGCTACAGTACAGAATTTCATGCAGACAGCCATTGCTCAGGCTATTGAACAGAGCAGACAACACTTCCAGGCAACAATAGACAATTTAACACGAAGACTGAACGTCTTAGAGGTTCCTTCAACAGTGGAGGAATATAGGGAAATCGAAATCGTGAACGGGGTTGAGCGTAGTGAGTACCTGGATGTGGTAAAGACCATACCGGAGTTTAGTGGACAGACCGCAAGATACGTTTCGTGGCGACAGGCCGCAACTACAGCACATAAGCTGTATGACAGATATAGATATATAGCACACCTGAGCGGCGAAGGGGAGCATGTCACGTTAGGGTGGCGCGATAGAGCCATAGTAGGATGCCAGTCCCAAACAAAAAGCCAGTTCGTAACATATTAATAAAACTTTAAGGCGATGAAAATAATCTTATATAAAACAAACAATAGCCTGTTTCTTCAGCTTTCAAACGGTGCCAAGATGAAATCTAATTCATGGAAAAATCAAAACTTTGACAGATTATATTTATTTACTTATTTATTTATTTATATGTGGTTGTACAGTAAGATAAATCTTTTATAGTACACCATCTCAGACACTACAATTCTGTATATATTAGCTAAAGACCTAATACTAAAACCTAAGTATCTTAAGATAAAGAAAATTAGACATCCTAAAGAGAGATAGAGTGAAAGATATTGCGAAGATATTGCAGTAAGGATTATTCACAGTCATATAACACTGCTTTCCGCAGTAAACCATTTATAAATCAGCCTTTTGCAGTTCGTTCCATTCAGAGCAGCTTTAACGGTATCAGGAATTGAGTTCCATAGCCTAGCAGCATTAACGAAAAATAACCTCGAAGACGCTATATACACATACCTGGGAATAACTAAGTTATGCTTTCTACAGGATTTGGTAAATTTTAGTTTCTCATACAAATAATTGGGCGTTTTACATTCAATAAGTTTATACACATATACACAATTTCTAGCCGCAATGTAGTCAAAAATACCACATCCCAAAATTTTATCCTTCCAAGCTGATATGTGGTCATATTTTTTCAAGCATTACCCATAACGTGTTATATTGTTGAGAGAAACTTCAATTTTTCTACATGATACCGAATCAAGTTGGCTGTACACTAGTTCGGAATACAAAATATGTGGCAGTATAAGCTGGATTGCTAATTTTTTCCGCGTTTCCAGCGGCGTAAAGTATGCAGACATTCGCAGCCTACGTAACACATAATATAGGTTAACTGCAGCAACAGCACTTAATATGTTAGTTCCATAAAATACATTCCCGCAACCGAATTCCCGATAACTATTCTGACACTTAAATAAACAATGCATTCCTCAAGATGCGCTTTTAATTCAAAGTAACTCCAATTCGCCTTCCCACACATTTTCACATTCTAGCAACCGTTCAATGCTAAGTGAAATATGAGTATGTCCAACTTTGCTTTCTTGCTCGCTGTTGAAGCTGCAAACCAAATTCGCGGAAATTGACTCGCGCTGCCCAATATATAGCCGTAAGCTAGATTATAAGAATTACAATAAGAAAAATAGAATAAGAGAATATCTGTGAATTAATATAAATGGAACTCTAATGGAAATAAAGCTCAGATTGGATTGACATTCGAAAGTGTAGAGCTGCGTCTATTTATTGGCGCCCAACATATAAAGTTATTTTTCAAATAAAAAATCCTTATAAAGGATAAAAGTTGGAAAAAACTAAAAATCCGTATAAAGGATAAAAAATTTTGAAAAAAAATCCTTATAAAGGATAAAATTGTGGAACAAAAAATCCTTAAAAAGGATACAATTTTCAAAGAAAAAAGAACCCTTATAAAGGACAACAATGTTGAACAAAAAATCCTTATAAAGGATAAAATTAGCGAAAAAAGCGCAAAATAAAAAAAACGGGTCCTTATTTAAAGGATGATTCAAAAAACAAACACTTTTGATACAGAAAATTCATCAAAGCAAACAAACAAAAGCAAAGAAAAGAAATAATTGCAGTGATTCTAGTTTGGAAAAATTAACCGAGTGCCGACTAAAACATTCTAGTGTGTGCGAAAAACAAATAAAAACAGGTGCTTATTTGATTCATCACCGCCCAAATCAGATCTGCCGAAAATTCATTGAAGTAGACAAACAAAAGCAAACGAAAGCAATAATTGCAGTGACTCTAATTTGGAAAAAAATAACCGAGGGCCGATATTTTTGAAAACGACTAAAACATTCTAGTGTGCGTGAAAAACAAATAAAAACAGGTGCTTATTTAATTCATCACCGCCCAAATCAGATCTGCAGAAAATTCATTGAAGTAGACAAACAGACAAACAAAAGCAAAGAAAAGCAATAATTGCAGTGACTCTAATTTGAAAAAAAAAAAAAAAACAACCGAGGGCCGATATTTTTGAAAAGAGGAACGGAACAGCACAGCAACATCATGGCATCTTTGGCGATTACTTTGTAAGTCTAATTAAGAAAACTTATTGTTGTAAAAAAATATATAAAAATTTTATTTAAAGAAGAATTAAAAAACAAAAACCAAAAAAAAAAAATGTACTTACAATAGAATTAAATAGAAGAAACAACGGAAAATATTAAGTTTTTATGGGTGTCGAAGAGTTGAGGGAGTTGGAAAATATTATCGACAGTTTAGCTAGTTTAAAAATAAATACAATGGACCAAGCTACAGTACAGAATTTCATGCAGACAGCCATTGCTCAGGCTATTGAACAGAGCAGACAACACTTCCAGGCAACAATAGACAATTTAACACGAAGACTGAACGTCTTAGAGGTTCCTTCAACAGTGGAGGAATATAGGGAAATCGAAATCGTGAACGGGGTTGAGCGTAGTGAGTACCTGGATGTGGTAAAGACCATACCGGAGTTTAGTGGACAGACCGCAAGATACGTTTCGTGGCGACAGGCCGCAACTACAGCACATAAGCTGTATGACAGATATAGATATATAGCACACCTGAGCGGCGAAGGGGAGCATGTCACGTTAGGGTGGCGCGATAGAGCCATAGTAGGATGCCAGTCCCAAACAAAAAGCCAGTTCGTAACATATTAATAAAACTTTAAGGCGATGAAAATAATCTTATATAAAACAAACAATAGCCTGTTTCTTCAGCTTTCAAACGGTGCCAAGATGAAATCTAATTCATGGAAAAATCAAAACTTTGACAGATTATATTTATTTACTTATTTATTTATTTATATGTGGTTGTACAGTAAGATAAATCTTTTATAGTACACCATCTCAGACACTACAATTCTGTATATATTAGCTAAAGACCTAATACTAAAACCTAAGTATCTTAAGATAAAGAAAATTAGACATCCTAAATAGAGATAGAGTGAAAGATATTGCGAAGATATTGCAGTAAGGATTATTCACAGTCATATAACACTGCTTTCCGCAGTAAACCATTTATAAATCAGCCTTTTGCAGTTCGTTCCATTCAGAGCAGCTTTAACGGTATCAGGAATTGAGTTCCATAGCCTAGCAGCATTAACGAAAAATAACCTCGAAGACGCTATATACACATACCTGGGAATAACTAAGTTATGCTTTCTACAGGATTTGGTAAATTTTAGTTTCTCATACAAATAATTGGGCGTTTTACATTCAATAAGTTTATACACATATACACAATTTCTAGCCGCAATGTAGTCAAAAATACCACATCCCAAAATTTTATCCTTCCAAGCTGATATGTGGTCATATTTTTTCAAGCATTACCCATAACGTGTTATATTGTTGAGAGAAACTTCAATTTTTCTACATGATACCGAATCAAGTTGGCTGTACACTAGTTCGGAATACAAAATATGTGGCAGTATAAGCTGGATTGCTAATTTTTTCCGCGTTTCCAGCGGCGTAAAGTATGCAGACATTCGCAGCCTACGTAACACATAATATAGGTTAACTGCAGCAACAGCACTTAATATGTTAGTTCCATAAAATACATTCCCGCAACCGAATTCCCGATAACTATTCTGACACTTAAATAAACAATGCATTCCTCAAGATGCGCTTTTAATTCAAAGTAACTCCAATTCGCCTTCCCACACATTTTCACATTCTAGCAACCGTTCAATGCTAAGTGAAATATGAGTATGTCCAACTTTGCTTTCTTGCTCGCTGTTGAAGCTGCAAACCAAATTCGCGGAAATTGACTCGCGCTGCCCAATATATAGCCGTAAGCTAGATTATAAGAATTACAATAAGAAAAATAGAATAAGAGAATATCTGTGAATTAATATAAATGGAACTCTAATGGAAATAAAGCTCAGATTGGATTGACATTCGAAAGTGTAGAGCTGCGTCTATTTATTGGCGCCCAACATAAAAAGTTATTTTTCAAATAAAAAATCCTTATAAAGGATAAAAGTTGGAAAAAACTAAAAATCCGTATAAAGGATAAAAATTTTTGAAAAAAAATCCTTATAAAGGATAAAATTGTGGAACAAAAAATCCTTAAAAAGGATACAATTTTCAAAGAAAAAAGAACCCTTATAAAGGACAACAATGTTGAACAAAAAATCCTTATAAAGGATAAAATTAGCGAAAAAAGCGCAAAATAAAAAAACGGGTCCTTATTTAAAGGATGATTCAAAAAACAAACACTTTTGATACAGAAAATTCATCAAAGCAAACAAACAAAAGCAAAGAAAAGAAATAATTGCAGTGATTCTAGTTTGGAAAAATTAACCGAGTGCCGACTAAAACATTCTAGTGTGTGCGAAAAACAAATAAAAACAGGTGCTTATTTGATTCATCACCGCCCAAATCAGATCTGCCGAAAATTCATTGAAGTAGACAAACAAAAGCAAACGAAAGCAATAATTGCAGTGACTCTAATTTGGAAAAAAAATAACCGAGGGCCGATATTTTTGAAAACGACTAAAACATTCTAGTGTGCGTGAAAAACAAATAAAAACAGGTGCTTATTTAATTCATCAGAAAATTCATTGAAGTAGACAAACAGACAAACAAAAGCAAAGAAAAGCAATAATTGCAGTGACTAGCCCAGTGAAGCTGGACCCCCCATTCAATGGATTTGAAAATTAATAGGCTAGGAATTATGTGCTATTTATGTGCTAATTTGTTCCAAAAAAAAAAAATTTTGTGCTCCATTTTTAAGGGGTTTTTTTTATACGTCAAAATGGGGGGTCCAGCTTCACGGAGCCGCCAATGTGCACACATGAAGACCAGTGATGCCGTTTTGATACAATCGTATCAAAAGTGATACTTTTTTAAGCCGAAGATACGTAGATACTTTTTATTTTGCCGTAGAACAAATTTGATACATTTTTAATCCGTATCAAATGATTTTGATACAATTTAATCAAAATCAAAGAATATTAACCGATTCTTTAAAAATTCAAAAAACAAAAAAAATCTTTTAGGTAAATGACAGTTCGTTATCATAGCGTTCACTTAGGCTTATTAAATTTTATAAAAATTTACCCCAAATTTGAAATTTAAAAAAAATTTTTTTAAAAAATTAAAAAAAAAAATTTTGGTGGTTGGACGAAATTAGCACATAAATCTGGCATTAATTTTTACATATTGAATTTCAGATCCATTGAAGGGGGGAGTTTTTCAAAAAACGTGAAGCTGCACCCCCCACTTTGAAATTGAAAAAAGTCTTAAAAATTCAAAAAACAAAAAAATCTTTTTGGTAGATGACAGTTCGTTATCATAGCGTTCATTTAGGATTATTAAATTTTATAAAAATTTACCCCAAATTTGAAATTTAAAAAAATTTTTTTTAAAAAATTAAAAAAAAAAATTTGGTGGTTGGACGAAATTAGCACATAAATCTGGCATTAATATTTACATATTGAATTTCAGATCCATTGAAGGGGGGATTTTTTCAAAAAACGTGAAGCTGCACCCCCCACTTTGAAATTGAAAAAAAAGTCTTAAAAATTCAAAAAACAAAAAAATCTTTTTGGCAGATGGCAGTTCGTTATCATAGCGTTCATTTAGGCTTATTAAATTTTATAAAAATTTACCCCAAATTTGAAATTTAAAAAAATTTTTTTTAAAAAATTAAAAAAAAAAAATTTGGTGGTTGGACGAAATTAGCACATAAATCTGGCATTAATTTTTGCATATTGAATTTCAGATCCATTGAAGGGGGGAGTTTTTCAAAAAACGTGAAGCTGCACCCCCCACTTTGAAATTGAAAAAAAAGTCTTAAAATTTCAAAAAACAAAAAAAATCTTTTTGGTAAATGACAGTTCGTTATCATAGCGTTCACTTAGGCTTATTAAATGTTATAAAAATTTACCCCAAATTTGAAATTTAAAAAAAATTTTTTTAAAAAATTAAAAAAAAAAAATTTGGTGGTTGGACGAAATTAGCACATAAATCTGGCATTCGTTTTTACATATTGAATTTCAGATCCATTGAAGGGGGGAGTTTTTCAAAAAACGTGAAGCTGCACCCCCCACTTTGAAATTGAAAAAAAAGTCTTAAAAATTCAAAAAACAAAAAAAATCTTTTTGGTTCGTTATCATAGCGTTCATTTAGGCTTATTAAATTTTATAAAAATTTACCCCAAATTTGAAATTTAAAAAAATTTTTTTTAAAAAATTAAAAAAAAAAATTTGGTGGTTGGACGAAATTAGCACATAAATCTGGCATTAATTTTTACATATTGAATTTCAGATCTATTGAAGGGGGGAGTTTTTCAAAAAACGTGAAGCTGCACCCCCCACTTTGAAATTGAAAAAAAAGTCTTAAAAATTCAAAAAACAAAACAAATCTTTTTGGTAGATGATAGTTCGTTATCATAGCGTTCATTTAGGCTTATTAAATTTTATAAAAATTTACCCCAAATTTCAAATTAAAAAAAATTTTTTTTAAAAAATTAAAAAAAAAAAATTTGGTGGTTGGACGAAATTAGCACATAAATCTGGCATTAATTTTTGCATATTGAATTTCAGATCCATTGAAGGGGGGAGTTTTTCAAAAAACGTGAAGCTGCACCCCCCACTTTGAAATTGAAAAAAAAGTCTTAAAAATTCAAAAAACAAAAAAAATCTTTTTGGTAAATGACAGTTCGTTATCATAGCGTTCACTTAGGCTTATTAAATTTTATAAAAATTTACCCCAAATTTGAAATTAAAAAATTTTTTTTTTAAAAAATTAAAAAAAAAAAATTTGGTGGTTGGACGAAATTAGCACATAAATCTGGCATTCGTTTTTACATATTGAATTTCAGATCCATTGAAGGGGGGAGTTTTTCAAAAAACGTGAAGCTGCACCCCCCACTTTGAAATTGAAAAAAAAGTCTTAAAAATTCAAAAAACAAAAAAAATCTTTTTGGTAGATGACAGTTCGTTATCATAGCGTTCATTTAGGATTATTAAATTTTATAAAAATTTACCCCAAATTTGAAATTTAAAAAAATTTTTTTTAAAAAATTAAAAAAAAAAAAATTTGGTGGTTGGACGAAATTAGCACATAAATCTGGCATTAATTTTTACATATTGAATTTCAGATCCATTGAAGGGGGGAGTTTTTCAAAAAACGTGAAGCTGCACCCCCCACTTTGAAATTGAAAAAAAAAGTCTTAAAAATTCAAAAAACAAAAAAATCTTTTTGGTAGATGACAGTTCGTTATCATAGCGTTCATTTAGGCTTATTAAATTTTATAAAAATTTACCCCAAATTTGAAATTTAGAAAAAATTTTTTTAAAAAATTAAAAAAAAAAATTTGGTGGTTGGACGAAATTAGCACATAAATCTGGCATTAATTTTTACATATTGAATTTCAGATCCATTTAAGGGGGGAGTTTTTCAAAAAACGTGAAGCTGCACCCCCCACTTTGAAATTGAAAAAAAAAGCCTTAAAAATTCAAAAAACAAAAAAAATCTTTTTGGTAGATGACAGTTCGTTATCATAGCGTTCATTTAGGCTTATTAAATTTTATAAAAATTTACCCCAAATTTGAAATTTAAAAAAATTTTTTAAAAAAAATTAAAAAAAAAAAATTTGGTGGTTGGACGAAATTAGCACATAAATCTGGCATTCATTTTTGCATATTGAATTTTCGATCCGTTGAGGGGGGGTCCAGCTTCACGTGAAGCTGCACCCCCCATTTTGACGTATAAAAAAACCCCTTAAAAATGGAGCACAAAATTTTTTTTTTTTAATTTTTAAAAAAAAATTTTTTTTAATTTCAAATTTGGGGTAAATTTTTATAAAATTTAATAAGCCTAAATGAACGCTATGATAACGAACCAAAAAGATTTTTTTTGTTTTTTGAATTTTTAAGACTTTTTTTTCAATTTCAAAGTGGGGGGTGCAGCTTCACGTTTTTTGAAAAACTCCCCCCTTCAATGGATCTGAAATTCAATATGTAAAAATTAATGCCAGATTTATGTGCTAATTTCGTCCAACCACCAAATTTTTTTTTTTTAATTTTTTAAAAAAAATTTTTTTAAATTTGAAATTTGGGGTAAATTTTTATAAAATTTAATAAGCCTAAATGAACGCTATGATAACGAACTGTCATCTACTAAAAAGATTTGTTTTGTTTTTTGAATTTTTAAGACTTTTTTTTCAATTTCAAAGTGGGGGGTGCAGCTTCACGTTTTTTGAAAAACTCCCCCCTTCAATGGATCTGAAATTCAATATGTAAAAATTAATGCCAGATTTATGTGCTAATTTCGTCCAACCACCAAATTTTTTTTTTTTAATTATTTTAAAAAAAATTTTTTTTAATTTCAAATTTGGGGTAAATTTTTATAAAATTTAATAAGCCTAAATGAACGCTATGATAACGAACCAAAAAGATTTTTTTTGTTTTTTGAATTTTTAAGACTTTTTTTTCAATTTCAAAGTGGGGGGTGCAGCTTCACGTTTTTTGAAAAACTCCCCCCTTCAATGGATCTGAAATTCAATATGTAAAAATTAATGCCAGATTTATGTGCTAATTTCGTCCAACCACCAAATTTTTTTTTTTTAATTTTTTTAAAAAAATTTTTTTAAATTTCAAATTTGGGGTAAATTTTTGTAAAATTTAATAATCCTAAATGAACGCTATGATAACGAACTGTCATCTACCAAAAAGATTTTTTTTGTTTTTTGAATTTTTAAGACTTTTTTTTCAATTTCAAAGTGGGGGGTGCAGCTTCACGTTTTTTGAAAAACTCCCCCCTTCAATGGATCTGAAATTCAATATGTAAAAACGAATGCCAGATTTATGTGCTAATTTCGTCCAACCACCAAATTTTTTTTTTTAATTTTTTAAAAAAAATTTTTTTAAATTTCAAATTTGGGGTAAATTTTTATAAAATTTAATAAGCCTAAGTGAACTCTATGATAACGAAATGTCATTTACCAAAAAGATTTTTTTTGTTTTTTGAATTTTTAAGACTTTTTTTTCAATTTCAAAGTGGGGGGTGCAGCTTCACGTTTTTTGAAAAACTCCCCCCTTCAATGGATCTGAAATTCAATATGCAAAAATTAATGCCAGATTTATGTGCTAATTTCGTCCAACCACCAAATTTTTTTTTTTAATTTTTTTAAAAAAATTTTTTTTAATTTCAAATTTGGGGTAAATTTTTATAAAATTTAATAAGCCTAAATGAACGCTATGATAACGAACTGTCATCTACCAAAAAGATTTTTTTTGTTTTTTGAATTTTTAAGACTTTTTTTCAATTTCAAAGTGGGGGGTGCAGCTTCACGTTTTTTGAAAAACTCCCCCCTTCAATGGATCTGAAATTCAATATGTAAAAACGAATGCCAGATTTATGTGCTAATTTCGTCCAACCACCAAATTTTTTTTTTTAATTTTTTAAAAAAAATTTTTTTAAATTTCAAATTTGGGGTAAATTTTTATAAAATTTAATAAGCCTAAATGAACGCTATGATAACGAACTGCCATCTACCAAAAAGATTTTTTTGTTTTTTGAATTTTTAAGACTTTTTTTTCAATTTCAAAGTGGGGGGTGCAGCTTCACGTTTTTTGAAAAACTCCCCCCTTCAATGGATCTGAAATTCAATATGTAAAAATTAATGCCAGATTTATGTGCTAATTTCGTCCAACCACCAAATTTTTTTTTTTAATTTTTTAAAAAAAAAATTTTTAAATTTCAAATTTGGGGTAAATTTTTATAAAATTTAATAATCCTAAATGAACGCTATGATAACGAACTGTCATCTACCAAAAAGATTTTTTTTGTTTTTTGAATTTTTAAGACTTTTTTTCAATTTCAAAGTGGGGGGTGCAGCTTCACGTTTTTTGAAAAACTCCCCCCTTCAATGGATCTGAAATTCAATATGTAAAAACGAATGCCAGATTTATGTGCTAATTTCGTCCAACCACCAAATTTTTTTTTTTTAATTTTTTAAAAAAAATTTTTTTAAATTTCAAATTTGGGGTAAATTTTTATAAAATTTAATAAGCCTAAGTGAACGCTATGATAACGAACTGTCATTTACCAAAAAGATTTTTTTTGTTTTTTGAATTTTTAAGACTTTTTTTTCAATTTCAAAGTGGGGGGTGCAGCTTCACGTTTTTTGAAAAACTCCCCCCTTCAATGGATCTGAAATTCAATATGCAAAAATTAATGCCAGATTTATGTGCTAATTTCGTCCAACCACCAAATTTTTTTTTTTAATTTTTTAAAAAAAATTTTTTTAAATTTCAAATTTGGGGTAAATTTTTATAAAATTTAATAAGCCTAAATGAACGCTATGATAACGAACTGTCATCTACCAAAAAGATTTTTTTTGTTTTTTGAATTTTTAAGACTTTTTTTTCAATTTCAAAGTGGGGGGTGCAGCTTCACGTTTTTTGAAAAACTCCCCCCTCCAATGGATCTGAAATTCAATATGTAAAAATTAATGCCAGATTTATGTGCTAATTTCGTCCAACCACCAAATTTTTTTTTTTTAATTTTTTTAAAAAAATTTTTTTAAATTTCAAATTTGGGGTAAATTTTTATAAAATTTAATAAGCCTAAATGAACGCTATGATAACGAACTGCCATCTACCAAAAAGATTTTTTTGTTTTTTGAATTTTTAAGACTTTTTTTTCAATTTCAAAGTGGGGGGTGCAGCTTCACGTTTTTTGAAAAACTCCCCCCTTCAATGGATCTGAAATTCAATATGTAAAAATTAATGCCAGATTTATGTGCTAATTTCGTCCAACCACCAAATTTTTTTTTTTGATTTTTTAAAAAAAATTTTTTTAAATTTCAAATTTGGGGTAAATTTTTATAAAATTTAATAAGCCTAAATGAACGCTATGATAACGAACCAAAAAGATTTTTTTGTTTTTTGAATTTTTAAGACTTTTTTTTCAATTTCAAAGTGGGGGGTGCAGCTTCACGTTTTTTGAAAAACTCCCCACTTCAATGGATCTGAAATTCAATATGTAAAAATTAATGCCAGATTTATGTGCTAATTTCGTCCAACCACCAAAATTTTTTTTTTAATTTTTTAAAAAAAATTTTTTTAAATTTCAAATTTGGGGTAAATTTTTATAAAATTTAATAAGCCTAAGTGAACGCTATGATAACGAACTGTCATTTACCTAAAAGATTTTTTTTGTTTTTTGAATTTTTAAAGAATCGGTTAATATTCTTTGATTTTGATTAAATTGTATCAAAATCATTTGATACGGATTAAAAATGTATCAAATTTGTTCTACGGCAAAATAAAAAGTATCTACGTATCTTCGGCTTAAAAAAGTATCACTTTTGATACGATTTTATCAAAACGGCATCACTGGTCTTCATGTGTGCACATTGGCAGCAATACAAGGAAATCGAGGGTTTTTGTAAACCGGCGTTTTCTGCCTGCCCAAGTTCTGCGCGTTTTCTGCCGTTATGTTTGGCTAGTATATTTCTGATTAAATTTTGCCTATCGCGCAGAATAAACAGTATATACCCACCGAAAAATCGAAGCCTTATTTAATAATTAAAACAGCAGATTTAAAGGCTTAAGAAATAAGGATAAGGGTTTCAAATATGTATGGCGTAAGGCTTAAAATAAGGCTGATTTCCCAAAGGCTCATCCGCCATGCGAAATAAGGCCTAGATATGTATTAGAAAGTTAAGAGCAGACAGAGTGAGTGCATAACAGAGGCAGTGCTACCAGCGTACTTCTCTTTAGACCTGATTTGTCAACAATAAACAAAACTTTTTTGCAGGGTATGTATGTATATACATATACGTATGTATGCATTCTACTACTGGTGAGGTTGTGTTAGTGAGAACAAACCCTGCACCAAAAATTTTTTTACAAAAACCCTCGATTTCCTTGTATTTTGGGCAATGTGCATACATGAAGGCGCGCGTTTTCTGCCGTCATGTGTGGCTAGCTTTAGTGAGCAGTGCTCATTCCTTCCATGGCCAGTGATGCCTACTGTAAAGTTTGATAAAATATTTCCCTTTTTTGTATTTTCAAAGACCTTCACAATACATGTTTTTCGTGGCATTCACAGGTTGTTAAAATTTTTAAGAAAATCTTAAAAATGAAAAAGAATCGGTTAGTATTCTTTGATTTTGATTAAATTGTATCAAAATTATTTGATACGGATTAAAAATGTATCAACTTTGTTCTACGGCAAAATAAAAAGTATCTACGTATCTTCGGCTTAAAAAAGTATCACATTTGATACGATTGTATCAAAACGGCAACACTGATCATCAGTCGTTTGTGAACTAGCCATGGGTAATGGCGCAATTTTTTAGCGCTGATACGTAGCGCTAGCGCACGATACTGGCGCAATAATACCTTATCGCAATTGCCATGTAATAATAGATAAATAAAAAATTTTCGCTTGTTACTCTCTACCATCTTCGTTTTATACATTTTGGCACAATTCTGCTTACATATACACGGGCACAATTAATTTTAATATTCATAATCATTTGGACACATTCTATTCCGTATTTTTGTTAAAATATTCTGGAAATTAGGGTCACTTAGATCACTACCAAGCATACGATTTTCGTCGCCGCGAGCTGACAGCGAGCCGACAACAAGTACGTGTAGCACGACGGCTGCCGATTGCACTAACACACACAAAAAAACTCAAATTTGACTAACTCACTAAAAAAAAAACACTCAAACTGGGCAATCTAGATTGTAAGTTGCCAAGGGCCTACACTCAAAAAAAAAAAAATTACTCAGATTATGGAAAAGTGGGAATGATTCGGCGCTAAAGACAATTTTCATTGTTTTGATGTACAATTTTCTTCAAATCAAGGAATAATTACCAAGTATTAAAGAAAATTGTACATCAAAACAATGAAAATTATCTTTAGCGCCGAATCATTCCCAATTTCCCACAATCTGAGTAATTTTTTTTTTAGTGTATACGATGGTGCTGTTATTGGCGTTGTGGTGGCGCCATTTTACTCCAGCGCTATATTGCAGCCGGTATGGTGCTGGTGTTAGCGCACGTAATTTGAGTGGATGTTATATTGCACTATCGTAATATTGAGTTGGCGCATTTTCCAAATCGGGGTTAGCGCAATAACGCCAAGGTTGGCGCTAGCGCAATTGGTCGGCGCAGCGCAGTGTGTGGACCTTCAAGCGAACACACCGTGTATGCTAATGTCGTTTTGTTTTTCAACGCAGATATTCCTTTAGCACGCGTGTGGATGTTTGTTAGCGCAAACCAAAAATGCCCTGCGCGAAATATTTTATGATTGTTCATGCTTTCGGACATATAATCGATTTTGAAAAAAAAAAAGTTTATTTAAAAGACATTTTGAACGATTCCATATAGAGTTCAAACAGTTTGATGAAGAGTAAATGCAGCGACTTTTTCTTCAAAAAATTTAAATTTTTAACTTTTATATATGTACATATTTTCATTAATTTTTTTATTTTATTGCAATTTTTGTACACATACATATATGCATATGTATTACATACATTGTTGATGTAAATATATATGTATGTAAACGAAAAATTTTTATACGTATGATCACTTTAAGCGCTTCAATTTCTCACTGGGGTTCACATAGGCCCAGTTTATGCTCAACGTGGTCAAATATCTCCTATTGCTTTTCCATTAAAGCGAAAAATGAGAGAGAGAGAGAGTGGGAGAACACACAATTTTGACCGAGATTCGGCGCTGACACCGAATCAAAGTGCAGCCAATCTCTCACAGAAAGTAAAAATCGTAAAATGAGAGTAAAAGTGTATTTGACCGCGTTGATTTTGATCTTAGCGTAAACTGGGGCATACGGAGCAGCTCTTTCCCTGCAAAAATTCCGAGTACTCCAATCGCTAACCCATGGATTGCTCGCTATGGACCAACCGATTACTCCATAACTTGCCACATTTCATACAAAAAATATGGTCCATTTAACATTGCATGTCATTGCAGTGGAGTATATACTCCAGTCCCGCATAACAATAAAATTAATCCATGGAGTACCTACATTGGAGTAATTGATGGAGTACCTAACAGTTAGCCGAACATAACAACAAAAACAAATGTTTATCGCGACGACGACGAATGACGTGTATACATTCAAACATGTAGAATTTAGTTATGTACATATGTATACACATTAGAGCGTATCACGGTGTAGGGAGGAAAAAAAGTTGAAAATGTTCCCCCCCAGTTTGAACACTTACCTTATGAGGTTTTCAAAAAAAAATTTTTTAATTTTTTTGTCACCCTGTAAAAACAGCGAAATTTGTTTTTTTCTATAATTTCTATATTTTACGTTCGATTTTCAAAAGAGATACATTTTTAGAAAGGTATTCACCAAGGCAATATTTCATCCATAGAAACTTTTAGTCCATCATGCCAAGTTCAGATTTTATTCTATTTTTACTAAAACCAACACCCTGTATTTGAAAAAAAAATTGTTTCCTGAAAACTAAGAGCCCGTACACAATTGGCTTTGTCTGCTCCAACTTTGATAGAAAAAACCTTAAAGCAAAGCGAAATTTCAGATGCTTGCTACAATTAACACTTCGACAATTTTCACTTCACTTCTTTGCTTTAATATATAAACCTGATTTTTGGTAAAATATTTGGGGAATTAGCTTTTTTCTGCTTATTCGAATGTTATTTTTTACTTTTCTCTGTTCACTTCTCACGAAATTGCGCGAAATCGCTAAAATAAGTGTAGCTATACAAACATACACACACACACACACAAGGGGAGATGTTTGTCAAAGTGTAAAAAAGTTCAAAGATGGCTAACTTTATACCTTGCTTTACTCGCTTCACCTCAATTGTGAACATGTCCCTTTGAAAAGCACATGCTGAACGAAACTGTCAAAGCAAAACTCTGAAGCAAAGCGAGGTAGAAGTCAATTGTGCACGGGCTCTAAGAGCTGCTCCAGCTTACGCCAGGTTAAGATATTTCACAAAATTGTGTTTAATGAACACTTTTCTTGCTCTATCTTTTGTTTCACGAGGATGCTCAAAACAAAACTAGAGTACCTAATCTAAATCACAAATTTCTGCTCTAGCTTTTTTTGTGGAGTAAGTTAGAGCAGAGAAGCAATTGTAAGTCAAGAAAAAATGAATTTTTGAAAAGTTTTAAAAAACTAGCTTGCAAGAAAAACCACGTTTGGCATACGTGCATTTGTGCATTTGCATTAATTTTGAGGATTAACAAAAAAATAAATGGAAACTATAAAGATTCAAGTGTTTCATGGCATTTCTGCTCTGAGTTGCTCTAAGTTGCTCTATTTCTATTTTGACAGCTGCCTTACTCTGCTCTGCTCTAACCTGCTCTGAACTTTTTTTTGTTCATTAAACAGAGCTAATATTAATAAATAATAATCTTTTTTACTCATATAATGATGTCAAAACTATATTCAAGGCTATATTTACTTTATTCAAAAAAAATTTTTAATACAGGGTGTTGCTTTTAAATAAATTTTAATAAAAGCTAAAGTCGGTGTCGCAGGTTAATGGCTTATATGGACGAAATATGACACGGGTTAAAACCTTTACAACAATATAATGCTCGTTGAAATCAAATACCAAATAGAAAAGTTATAAGCAAAAAACGAATTTCGCTGTTTTTACAGGGTGCCGAAAAAATTTTTTTTTCCATTTTTGAAATCTCCAACAAGTAAACATTGGAACCAGGGGGGAACATTTTAAATTTTTTTTGGTGATACGCTCTAATACACATATCGTCGTCGTCGCCATAAACATTTGGTTTTTGTTATGTTCGGCTAACTACGAACCGATGCAGCATGAATCGGTCGTTTGGGATATGTTGGTGAACACTTTGAAAGTACTCCAACCTACCACAAATGGAGCATATAATCCAATGATTTTTGCAGGGTTTGTTCTCACTAACACAACCTCACCAGTAGTAGAATGCATACATACGTATATGTATATTCATACATACCCTGCAAAAAAGTTTTGTTTATTGTTGACAAATCAGGTCTAAAGAGAAGTACGCTGGTAGCACTGCCTCTGTTATGCACTCACTCTGTCTGCTCTTAACTTTCTAATACATATCTAGGCCTTATTTCGCATGGCGGATGAGCCTTTGGGAAATCAGCCTTATTTTAAGCCTTACGCCATACATATTTGAAACCCTTATCCTTATTTCTTAAGCCTTTAAATCTGCTGTTTTAATTATTAAATAAGGCTTCGATTTTTCGGTGGGTATATACTGTTTATTCTGCGCGATAGGCAAAATTTAATCAGAAATATACTAGCCAAACATAACGGCAGAAAACGCGCAGAACTTGGGCAGGCAGAAAACGCCGGTTTACAAAAACCCTCGATTTCCTTGTATTGCTGCCAATGTGCACACATGAAGACCAGTGATGCCGTTTTGATACAATCGTATCAAAAGTGATACTTTTTTAAGCCGAAGATACGTAGATACTTTTTATTTTGCCGTAGAACAAATTTGATACATTTTTAATCCGTATCAAATGATTTTGATACAATTTAATCAAAATCAAAGAATATTAACCGATTCTTTAAAAATTCAAAAAACAAAAAAAATCTTTTAGGTAAATGACAGTTCGTTATCATAGCGTTCACTTAGGCTTATTAAATTTTATAAAAATTTACCCCAAATTTGAAATTTAAAAAAATTTTTTTTAAAAAATTAAAAAAAAAAATTTTGGTGGTTGGACGAAATTAGCACATAAATCTGGCATTAATTTTTACATATTGAATTTCAGATCCATTGAAGGGGGGAGTTTTTCAAAAAACGTGAAGCTGCACCCCCCACTTTGAAATTGAAAAAAGTCTTAAAAATTCAAAAAACAAAAAAATCTTTTTGGTAGATGACAGTTCGTTATCATAGCGTTCATTTAGGATTATTAAATTTTATAAAAATTTACCCCAAATTTGAAATTTAAAAAAATTTTTTTTAAAAAATTAAAAAAAAAAATTTGGTGGTTGGACGAAATTAGCACATAAATCTGGCATTAATATTTACATATTGAATTTCAGATCCATTGAAGGGGGGATTTTTTCAAAAAACGTGAAGCTGCACCCCCCACTTTGAAATTGAAAAAAAAGTCTTAAAAATTCAAAAAACAAAAAAATCTTTTTGGCAGATGGCAGTTCGTTATCATAGCGTTCATTTAGGCTTATTAAATTTTATAAAAATTTACCCCAAATTTGAAATTTAAAAAAATTTTTTTTAAAAAATTAAAAAAAAAAAATTTGGTGGTTGGACGAAATTAGCACATAAATCTGGCATTAATTTTTGCATATTGAATTTCAGATCCATTGAAGGGGGGAGTTTTTCAAAAAACGTGAAGCTGCACCCCCCACTTTGAAATTGAAAAAAAAGTCTTAAAATTTCAAAAAACAAAAAAAAATCTTTTTGGTAAATGACAGTTCGTTATCATAGCGTTCACTTAGGCTTATTAAATGTTATAAAAATTTACCCCAAATTTGAAATTTAAAAAAATTTTTTTTAAAAAATTAAAAAAAAAAAATTTGGTGGTTGGACGAAATTAGCACATAAATCTGGCATTCGTTTTTACATATTGAATTTCAGATCCATTGAAGGGGGGAGTTTTTCAAAAAACGTGAAGCTGCACCCCCCACTTTGAAATTGAAAAAAAAGTCTTAAAAATTCAAAAAACAAAAAAAATCTTTTTGGTAGATGACAGTTCGTTATCATAGCGTTCATTTAGGATTATTAAATTTTATAAAAATTTACCCCAAATTTGAAATTTAAAAAATTTTTTTTTAAAAAATTAAAAAAAAAAAATTTGGTGGTTGGACGAAATTAGCACATAAATCTGGCATTAATATTTACATATTGAATTTCAGATCCATTGAAAACGTGAAGCTGCACCCCCCACTTTGAAATTGAAAAAAAAGTCTTAAAAATTCAAAAAACAAAAAAATCTTTTTGGCAGATGGCAGTTCGTTATCATAGCGTTCATTTAGGCTTATTAAATTTTATAAAAATTTACCCCAAATTTGAAATTTAAAAAAATTTTTTTTTAAAAAATTAAAAAAAAAAAATTTGGTGGTTGGACGAAATTAGCACATAAATCTGGCATTAATTTTTACATATTGAATTTCAGATCCATTGGAGGGGGGAGTTTTTCAAAAAACGTGAAGCTGCACCCCCCACTTTGAAATTGAAAAAAAAGTCTTAAAAATTCAAAAAACAAAAAAAATCTTTTTGGTAGATGACAGTTCGTTATCATAACGTTCATTTAGTCTTATTAAATTTTATAAAAATTTACCCCAAATTTGAAATTTAAAAAAATTTTTTTTAAAAAATTAAAAAAAAAAAATTTGGTGGTTGGACGAAATTAGCACATAAATCTGGCATTAATTTTTGCATATTGAATTTCAGATCCATTGAAGGGGGGAGTTTTTCAAAAAACGTGAAGCTGCACCCCCCACTTTGAAATTGAAAAAAAAGTCTTAAAAATTCAAAAAACAAAAAAAATCTTTTTGGTAAATGACAGTTCGTTATCATAGCGTTCACTTAGGCTTATTAAATGTTATAAAAATTTACCCCAAATTTGAAATTTAAAAAAATTTTTTTTAAAAAATTAAAAAAAAAAAATTTGGTGGTTGGACGAAATTAGCACATAAATCTGGCATTCGTTTTTACATATTGAATTTCAGATCCATTGAAGGGGGGAGTTTTTCAAAAAACGTGAAGCTGCACCCCCCACTTTGAAATTGAAAAAAAAGTCTTAAAAATTCAAAAAACAAAAAAAATCTTTTTGGTTCGTTATCATAGCGTTCATTTAGGCTTATTAAATTTTATAAAAATTTACCCCAAATTTGAAATTTAAAAAAATTTTTTTTAAAAAATTAAAAAAAAAAAATTGGTGGTTGGACGAAATTAGCACATAAATCTGGCATTAATTTTTACATATTGAATTTCAGATCCATTGAAGGGGGGAGTTTTTCAAAAAACGTGAAGCTGCACCCCCCACTTTGAAATTGAAAAAAAAGTCTTAAAAATTCAAAAAAAAAAACAAATCTTTTTGGTAGATGATAGTTCGTTATCATAGCGTTCATTTAGGCTTATTAAATTTTATAAAAATTTACCCCAAATTTCAAATTAAAAAAAATTTTTTTTAAAAAATTAAAAAAAAAAAATTTGGTGGTTGGACGAAATTAGCACATAAATCTGGCATTAATTTTTGCATATTGAATTTCAGATCCATTGAAGGGGGGAGTTTTTCAAAAAACGTGAAGCTGCACCCCCCACTTTGAAATTGAAAAAAAAGTCTTAAAAATTCAAAAAACAAAAAAAATCTTTTTGGTAAATGACAGTTCGTTATCATAGCGTTCACTTAGGCTTATTAAATTTTATAAAAATTTACCCCAAATTTGAAATTTAAAAAAATTTTTTTTAAAAAATTAAAAAAAAAAAATTTGGTGGTTGGACGAAATTAGCACATAAATCTGGCATTCGTTTTTACATATTGAATTTCAGATCCATTGAAGGGGGGAGTTTTTCAAAAAACGTGAAGCTGCACCCCCCACTTTGAAATTGAAAAAAAAGTCTTAAAAATTCAAAAAACAAAAAAAATCTTTTTGGTAGATGACAGTTCGTTATCATAGCGTTCATTTAGGATTATTAAATTTTATAAAAATTTACCCCAAATTTGAAATTTAAAAAAATTTTTTTTAAAAAATTAAAAAAAAAAAAATTTGGTGGTTGGACGAAATTAGCACATAAATCTGGCATTAATTTTTACATATTGAATTTCAGATCCATTGAAGGGGGGAGTTTTTCAAAAAACGTGAAGCTGCACCCCCCACTTTGAAATTGAAAAAAAGTCTTAAAAATTCAAAAAACAAAAAAAATCTTTTTGGTAGATGACAGTTCGTTATCATAGCGTTCATTTAGGCTTATTAAATTTTATAAAAATTTACCCCAAATTTGAAATTTAGAAAAAATTTTTTTAAAAAATTAAAAAAAAAAATTTGGTGGTTGGACGAAATTAGCACATAAATCTGGCATTAATTTTTACATATTGAATTTCAGATCCATTTAAGGGGCGAGTTTTTCAAAAAACGTGAAGCTGCACCCCCCACTTTGAAATTGAAAAAAAAGCCTTAAAAATTCAAAAAACAAAAAAAATCTTTTTGGTAGATGACAGTTCGTTATCATAGCGTTCATTTAGGCTTATTAAATTTTATAAAAATTTACCCCAAATTTGAAATTTAAAAAAATTTTTTAAAAAAAATTAAAAAAAAAAATTTGGTGGTTGGACGAAATTAGCACATAAATCTGGCATTCATTTTTGCATATTGAATTTTCGATCCGTTGAGGGGGGGGTCCAGCTTCACGTGAAGCTGCACCCCCCATTTTGACGTATAAAAAAAACCCCTTAAAAATGGAGCACAAAAATTTTTTTTTTTTGGAACAAATTAGCACATAAATAGCACATAATTCCTAGCCTATTAATTTTCAAATCCATTGAATGGGGGGTCCAGCTTCACGGAGCCGCAGTGACTCTAATTTGAAAAAAAAAAAACAACGGAGGGCCGATATTTTTGAAAAGAGGAACGGAACAGCACAGCAACATCATGGCATCTTTGGCGATTACTTTGTAAGTCTAATTAAGAAAACTTATTGTTGTAAAAAAATATATAAAAATTTTATTTAAAGAAGAATTAAAAAACAAAAACCAAAAAAAAAAAAAATGTACTTACAATAGAATTAAATAGAAGAAACAACGGAAAATATTAAGTTTTTATGGGTGTCGAAGAGTTGAGGGAGTTGGAAAATATTATCGACAGTTTAGCTAGTTTAAAAATAAATACAATGGACCAAGCTACAGTACAGAATTTCATGCAGACAGCCATTGCTCAGGCTATTGAACAGAGCAGACAACACTTCCAGGCAACAATAGACAATTTAACACGAAGACTGAACGTCTTAGAGGTTCCTTCAACAGTGGAGGAATATAGGGAAATCGAAATCGTGAACGGGGTTGAGCGTAGTGAGTACCTGGATGTGGTAAAGACCATACCGGAGTTTAGTGGACAGACCGCAAGATACGTTTCGTGGCGACAGGCCGCAACTACAGCACATAAGCTGTATGACAGATATAGATATATAGCACACCTGAGCGGCGAAGGGGAGCATGTCACGTTAGGGTGGCGCGATAGAGCCATAGTAGGATGCCAGTCCCAAACAAAAAGCCAGTTCGTAACATATTAATAAAACTTTAAGGCGATGAAAATAATCTTATATAAAACAAACAATAGCCTGTTTCTTCAGCTTTCAAACGGTGCCAAGATGAAATCTAATTCATGGAAAAATCAAAACTTTGACAGATTATATTTATTTACTTATTTATTTATTTATATGTGGTTGTACAGTAAGATAAATCTTTTATAGTACACCATCTCAGACACTACAATTCTGTATATATTAGCTAAAGACCTAATACTAAAACCTAAGTATCTTAAGATAAAGAAAATTAGACATCCTAAAGAGAGATAGAGTGAAAGATATTGCGAAGATATTGCAGTAAGGATTATTCACAGTCATATAACACTGCTTTCCGCAGTAAACCATTTATAAATCAGCCTTTTGCAGTTCGTTCCATTCAGAACAGCTTTAACGGTATCAGGAATTGAGTTCCATAGCCTAGCAGCATTAACGAAAAATAACCTCGAAGACGCTATATACACATACCTGGGAATAACTAAGTTATGCTTTCTACAGGATTTGGTAAATTTTAGTTTCTCATACAAATAATTGGGCGTTTTACATTCAATCATTTTATACACATATACACAATTTCTAGCCGCAATGTAGTCAAAAATACCACATCCCAAAATTTTATCCTTCCAAGCTGATATGTGGTCATATTTTTTCAAGCATTACCCATAACGTGTTATATTGTTGAGAGAAACTTCAATTTTTCTACATGATACCGAATCAAGTTGGCTGTACACTAGTTCGGAATACAAAATATGTGGCAGTATAAGCTGGATTGCTAATTTTTTCCGCGTTTCCAGCGGCGTAAAGTATGCAGACATTCGCAGCCTACGTAACACATAATATAGGTTAACTGCAGCAACAGCACTTAATATGTTAGTTCCATAAAATACATTCCCGCAACCGAATTCCCGATAACTATTCTGACACTTAAATAAACAATGCATTCCTCAAGATGCGCTTTTAATTCAAAGTAACTCCAATTCGCCTTCCCACACATTTTCACATTCTAGCAACCGTTCAATGCTAAGTGAAATATGAGTATGTCCAACTTTGCTTTCTTGCTCGCTGTTGAAGCTGCAAACCAAATTCGCGGAAATTGACTCGCGCTGCCCAATATATAGCCGTAAGCTAGATTATAAGAATTACAATAAGAAAAATAGAATAAGAGAATATCTGTGAATTAATATAAAGGGAACTCTAATGGAAATAAAGCTCAGATTGGATTGACATTCGAAAGTGTAGAGCTGCGTCTATTTATTGGCGCCCAACATAAAAAGTTATTTTTCAAATAAAAAATCCTTATAAAGGATAAAAGTTGGAAAAAACTAAAAATCCGTATAAAGGATAAAAATTTTTGAAAAAAAATCCTTATAAAGGATAAAATTGTGGAACAAAAAATCGTTAAAAAGGATACAATTTTCAAAGAAAAAAGAACCCTTATAAAGGACAACAATGTTGAACAAAAAATCCTTATAAAGGATAAAATTAGCGAAAAAAGCGCAAAATAAAAAAAACGGGTCCTTATTTAAAGGATGATTCAAAAAACAAACACTTTTGATACAGAAAATTCATCAAAGCAAACAAACAAAAGCAAAGAAAAGAAATAATTGCAGTGATTCTAGTTTGGAAAAATTAACCGAGTGCCGACTAAAACATTCTAGTGTGTGCGAAAAACAAATAAAAACAGGTGCTTATTTGATTCATCACCGCCCAAATCAGATCTGCCGAAAATTCATTGAAGTAGACAAACAAAAGCAAACGAAAGCAATAATTGCAGTGACTCTAATTTGGAAAAAAATAACCGAGGGCCGATATTTTTGAAAACGACTAAAACATTCTAGTGTGCGTGAAAAACAAATAAAAACAGGTGCTTATTTAATTCATCACCGCCCAAATCAGATCTGCAGAAAATTCATTGAAGTAGACAAACAGACAAACAAAAGCAAAGAAAAGCAATAATTGCAGTGACTCTAATTTGAAAAAAAAAAAAAAAAAACCGAGGGCCGATATTTTTTAAAAGAGGAACGGAACAGCACAGCAACATCATGGCATCTTTGGCGATTACTTTGTAAGTCTAATTAAGAAAACTTATTGTTGTAAACAAATATATAAAAATTTTATTTAAAGAAGAATTAAAAAACAAAAACCAAAAAAAAAATGTACTTACAATAGAATTAAATAGAAGAAACAACGGAAAATATTAAGTTTTTATGGGTGTCGAAGAGTTGAGGGAGTTGGAAAATATTATCGACAGTTTAGCTAGTTTAAAAATAAATACAATGGACCAAGCTACAGTACAGAATTTCATGCAGACAGCCATTGCTCAGGCTATTGAACAGAGCAGACAACACTTCCAGGCAACAATAGACAATTTAACACGAAGACTGAACGTCTTAGAGGTTCCTTCAACAGTGGAGGAATATAGGGAAATCGAAATCGTGAACGGGGTTGAGCGTAGTGAGTACCTGGATGTGGTAAAGACCATACCGGAGTTTAGTGGACAGACCGCAAGATACGTTTCGTGGCGACAGGCCGCAACTACAGCACATAAGCTGTATGACAGATATAGGGGTAGTACAAAATACTACCAAGCCGTTGCAATAATACGCAACAAAGTGACAGGGAGCGCCGATACGCTTTTAAGTTCCTATAACACGCCATTGAACTTTTTGGCAATTATTTCCAGACTCGACTTCGCTTACGCGGACAAACGTTCTCTATATACTTTAGAGCAGGAACTGTCCACCCTAAAGCAGGGTTCGAAACGAATAACGGACTTCTATGATGAAGTCGAACGGAAGCTGACTCTTATTACAAACAAGGTCATCATGACCAATGAGGGCAATCAGCAACTAATTGACTCTCTGAACGCCAAATACAGACAGGATGCTTTAAGAGTATTTATATCAGGACTGAAACGTCCAATGTGCGATATTTTATTCTCCTGCAAACCGCAGGATATGCCATCGGCGCTTGTGTTAGCGCAAGAATTAGAAACCAACCAGGTGAGGTATAATTTCGCCAACACCTTCTGGAATAACTCCAGACCAACCACCGCACCCTCAGCCTCCCCTCATTATCAAAGGACAGTACGCCCAGTGACACAACAACAAAATGTGAGTGCACCACATTTAAGACCAGGAAATAGTAATTCCAACAGGGGCCAGGAAAACGCCCCAGAGCCCATGGAGGTGGATAGAAGCTACAGAAGCGCAATGCAAAGCTTCCAAAGAAAACAACAGCCACAAGCTGTTAAAAGAAACCTATAGTCAACCAGAGGGGTTAACCCCAAAATACAAAGGGTAAATTATCTAAATGACGAGCCCATACCTGAACCCCAAAATACAAAGGGTAAATTATCTAAATGACGAGCCCATACCTGAAGAAATAAATTTTTTAGGTTAAATTCGCTTCTGCCTTTTATAACCAAACCGTTGAATAATAGGCAGAGGCTAGGAATACTTATAGATACAGGGACCTCAAAAAACTATATAAAAATAACACAAAACCTTAAGAATATTAGCAAACTCGATAAAGCATTTGTAAGAACCATAAACGGTGAAACCGAAATTACAGAGAAATGCAAAATTTCATTTTTGGGCCATACAGGAATATTTTATATCCTTCCAGGGTTAACCACGTTTGATGCCATTGTGGGATACGACTTTCTTAAGGAAATAGATGCAGAAATTAGAAACGATATTTTGCGATATGCATGTGGAATAGAAGAATTACAGTACTTTGGTTCTGAGGAGGTGAATAACCTTGAAATTGACTTCTCTACCGTTCCACAAGGTGCTAAGAAAGAGTTCACGGAAATAATAGAAAAAAATCATTGCGCATTTGCAGAACCAGACAGGGCACTCCCATATAACACAAATGTGGTTGCAAAAATTAGAACCACCACTAATGAAGCTATTTACACTAAGGCCTATCCGTACCCAATGTCAGCAGCAAGCTTTATCAATAAAGAAATCGAATCTTTGTTGGCGGATGGGATTGTGAGACCTTCTTGCTCGCCCTATAATTCGCCGATACATGTAGTAAATAAGAAAGGATTAGATGAAAACGGTAAACCCAAACTTCGGATGGTAGTCGATTTCAGAAAAATCAACGATAAAACCATCGCACACTGGGGCCGAGCGTGCTCAAAATTCAGTTTTTAAATAATGAGTTTTTCAACAAAATAAAAACGCAGTATTGTTCCCTATAAAATTCTACACTTCTGGCCCAATTTTCAGCTTTCTATCGTTTTACAGTTGGGAGTTATCGATACACAAACATGGCAAATTTTCCAAAAAATAATTTTTTTCCAAAGTGTGAAATTTTAATGTGTATTTGAAATAGTTGGTGTAAGAGAAGGATATAAAATTTTATTATTCTGCTTTTTCCATAACATTAAGTGAAGCTTACATAATCGATGAGTGTTTTTTTTTTGGAACTAGATGTTTTAAAAAATTAATTTTTAGTATAAAACTAAACGTACCTCTTTTTTTTTTTTAATATTTTTTTCAAAATGGATTTTTTTTAATTTGCGCAAAAAAGTAGCAAATGTAAAAATGCAGCAGTAAAATATGGTCCTTTGTGACAAAGAATCCGAGTTCAGAACCAAAAGCAAAGTGCGCATTTTAAAAAAAAGTGAGTTTAAAAATTGCATTCCAATTTTAGTTAAAAAAAAAACACCTATATCTGGTTGAATTTGATTCTGTTCTATCTTAAATTTAGTTGATCCATTATTTACTGGTTACTTTAATTACAAATTATGGTTAAGGCTACTTGTCAAGCCAGGTTTCTTTAATTTAGACTTGTAAGTTGGATAACAATATGAGTTCTTTGAAGCACAAGTTGTGTTACTCCAATTTTGTTTTTTTTTTTATGTTAGGCATAAAAATGTGTGGGGAAATACGTGTTCTGCTTAAAACGCTAACGGTGAAACTCCTAATTCCCATATAAACATACTTGTGACCACAGAAAATTTTTAATATCTCGAAACAAAAAATTGGAGAAAACCATTTTTGTATACATACATACATATGTACCTGCACCTGCATATTTTATCAATGGGTTAATAAATAGCCGCTAATGGGTTAATACAATACACATTGGCATTTTTGTACAGCCATACTAACATAATAATAATATAATACAATGGCGCTAATATGACTCTGACGAATTTTATGGCCGAGCTTCTGTCCCAATTCGAGGTGTGCTCCTTTTGTTTTTCCTACCAATTCGGTGGACCTACAGTTTTATGCCGGCTCCGAACGGCGAATGCATTTTTTGTGAGAAGCTTTTTCATGGCAGAAATACTCTCGGAGGGTATGCCGCCCACTGCCGAGAGGTGACCGCTGCTCTTAAGAAACCAATAATTGGATTTTTACTAATTAGAAAATTTTGTTTGGTGTTTGCTTGGACTGGGGTTTGAACCCGAGACCTATGGCATAGCAGGCGAGCACTCTACCCACTGCACCACAGCGGCCACCATACCACAGACATACTAATTTTGATTTAAATAATTTGTTTACAGATCTTAAAAAAAACTGGTCACCAATGGGTTAATTCATGCCCGTTTTAATGGGTTAAGATTCCAAAGATTACTAGTTTTAGTGTAGATACAACTAATATGATTTAAATATTTTAATCTAAGAATTAAGTGAAAAAATTTGGTTAAAAATGGGTTAATGCGTGGTCGTTAAGGGGTTAAAATTCTTGGGATTTACTAGTTTAGTATCGATATACCGATTCTGATTCAAGAAAATTGAACTCGAAACTAAAATAAAAAACATAGGTCACCAACGGGTTAACTCATGACCGTCAATGGGTTAAGATGCTATAGATTAACTGCTTTAGTGCAGATAAAGCGATTCTGATGTAAAAAAGTTGATTTCAGAATTTTGAGCGTCCTCATATATATAAGTGGCCCCAGTGTGCATCGCCGACAAATACCCAATAGCAGAAACCTCAGTTATTTTAAGTAACTTAGGAAATTCAAAGTATTTTTCGACACTCGATCTAAAATCAGGATTTCATCAAATATTGTTAGCGGAAAAGGACCGCCAAAAAACTGCATTTAGTGTTAACAATGGCAAATACGAATTCTGCCGTTTGCCTTTCGGCCTTAAAAATGCCCCAAGTATCTTCCAAAGGGCAATAGACGATATTCTCAGGCCATATACTATAGGAAAATTTTGTCACGTGTACATCGATGACATCATTATATTCTCTCCTGATGAGAGAACACATTTAAACCATATAAACACTATACTTGGAGATTTGGCTAAGGCACATATCGCTAGCTTAGAGTGCAAATTGTGTAAGTCCATTTTTCAAACTTTGTAGGAGAGACAAAAAACGCAAAATAAAAAAATTTCAAAATGAAAAAAAAATTTCTGTTCATATAAAAATTTTGGACTTACACAATTTTCTTCGCTTTTTGGACTTACACAATTTGCGTATCACTGAATAACAACGAGTAGAAATATGACAAGTATCACAGACTTGTTTAGCGTGGTGCGTATTTAATTTTTCTAGCTTTCTACACCTAAAAACACTTTTTCATAAAAATGGACTTACACAGTTTGCACTCTAAGCTAGCGATATGCGAGTTTCAGTCGAAAAATCGAAGTTTTTCAAACAAGAAGTAGAGTTTTTGGGATTTATAGTGTCGCAAAAAGGTGTAAAAACTTCACCAGAAAAAATTAAGGATATTGTGAACTACAATATCCCTACAACCCTCAGAGCCTTAAGGTCATTCCTCGGGCTATCGGGTTATTATAGGAAATTTGTGAGGGATAATGCGGCAATAGCTAGATACTTACGTGGCGAAAACGGCCACATCGGGGCAAATAAATCTAAAAAGGTCCGTATTGATTTGGACAAAGACGCAGTAAATGCATTCGAGAAAATCAAGCGGATTCTTGCATCCGAGGATGTGTTATTGCTTTATCCTGATTTTACAAAGCCGTTTGAATTAACAACGGATGCCTCGAGCCATGCATTGGGGGCTGTTTTATCTCAGAACGGACGCCCAATAACTATAATTTCTAGAACATTAAGTAAAACGGAGGAGAACTACGCTACAAATGAGCGAGAGCTATTGGCTATTGTGTGGTCTTTAAAGGCCTTGAGAAATTATCTGTATGGAGTGAAGAATATAAAAATTTTTACGGATCACCAGCCTTTGACTTTTTCTATAGGGGACAAAACTTCAAACTCAAAAATGAAGAGATGGAGGGCATTCGTGGAAGAGTTTTCCCCAACATTCTGCTACAAGCCTGGAAAGGAAAACGTCGTTGCCGACGCTTTGTCACGGCAATTCTTAAACAATATAACGGACAACGAATCTATGCAAAATACGGCGCATAGCGAATTATCTTCTTCCAATGTAATAAAATCCATTAATGTCCCTCTGAATCAATTTAGGAATCAAATTAGCCTGATTGAGGGAAATGTAAATTGCAAAAAAACAAAAATCTTTTTTCAAAGATATGTTCGACATACGATCGAATATAATAATAGTGAGTATTTATTTTCAATTCTAAAAACGAGCATAAGCCCGAAAGTGGTAAATGCAATTTACTGTGACCTACCAACACTTGCTCAGATACAGCATCGTGTTATAGAAATGTTCCCATCTGTGAAATTTGTTCATACAAACAAAATTGTCATTGATCTTACGAATCCAAATGACCAGATTGAGGTAGCAAATCGCGAACACAATAGAGCACATAGGTCGGTAAATGAAAATTTCAAACAATTGTTAGAAAGCTATTATTTCCCAAACTTGAAAAAGTTGCTTAACTCAATTGTCAGGAATTGCAAAACCTGCATGGAAAATAAGTACAACAGGAAGCCTGCGGACACTGTTATCGGAGAAACTCCTATTCCGGAATATCCCGGACAAATATTGCATATCGATATTTTTTCTACTGACGGTCAGCACTTCTTGACTTCGGTCGATAAATTTTCAAAATTTGCTACCGTAATTCCAATTGCATCAAGAAATCTCATTGATATTAAAAATGCCCCTTTTCAGATTCTGAGTAGATTCAAAAAGACTCAGCTAATAGTCTCGGACAATGAAAAATCCTTTCAGGCAAACGCCATCAAAAGTTTATTAAAAAACCATTTTGATGCCGAGCAATTTTTCGTGCCACCTCTTCATAGTAAGAGCAATGGTCAAGTGGAACGATTTCATTCGACCCTAATGGAAATTGCGCGTTGCGTCAAGGTTCAACAGGATATTACGGATACGGTTGACCTGATTATGGTAGCCACATTAAAATATAACGAAACCTATCATTCTGTCACAGGTGAGAAACCAATTGATGTATTAAATAATTTCGATCACGTAAAATTAAATTAAATTAAAGACAAATTGAAAGCAGCCCAAGAGAAACTATTAAGGCGTGCCAGGGTAGACAAAAGAAATTGTGAAAACGGTGAAATAGTATTCGTAAGAAGAAACAAAAGATTAGGTAATAAGTTTGATAAGGTATTTGTAGAGAAGAAAGTGGAGAAGGATCTAGGAACAGCAGTCTTAATAGACAACAGAAAGGTTCACAAAAATAATTTACGCTAGAAGTAGAAATTAAAAAATAATATAAAATAGTTTTCTCTACAAAAATTACATAGCCGATTTTGTTTTCCAATTTTTCAGCATTTTGCTCATACCAGGGGTGCTTGGCGAAATAATAAACTATTCGACATCAAAATACATTCCTATTACGGAAGGGCGTGTGGCAATTTTTCAGGACTACACTCCCTTCGCACACTTGACCAATTTAACGAAATATGAACAACTACGACAAGAAACGGAGTATCTACTGGCATACATCCCAGAGAATCCTTTGAGGAAACTTTTGGAAGTTGACCTAGGAAGAATAGACCGACTTTAAATACAATTACAGTCCACCACCGACAAACACGAAGCCTCAACTTTTTGGGCACGGCATTAAAAGTTATTGCCGGCACACCAAATGGTAATAAATACCAAAATTCAGACACAAATAAATAAACTTACGGACGCAGTAAACAAGATAGCTTTAACGGAGAAATTTCCTAAGAATAAAGAAGTTAATATTTTCCAATTAGCAAGTAGTAGAGCAAAAGCTATTATTGAAGATTTGGAAAATACAGCAATGTCAATAGCGTTAGCCAAAGCAAATATTAAAAACCCAATAATTTTAGACAATAACGAGATAAACTTTATTTTAAATAACGAAAAATTTAGTGTAAGCATTAATGATATATTAATTAATAGTAAGTTTAAGATAGTTCAGCAAAATATTGTCATCATATATTTTATTAGATTTCCTATAATTAAGGACCTCTGTAATGCAACTTCAATATACCCTGTTTCACATAACAATAAAATTGTAAATTTCGAATCCAATTTAGCTGCAAAATGTCAAAATAGTTACAAAGTATTGAGGAATTGTAATAAACAAAGCAGCACAATTTTTTGCCAGGAACTTAAAGAATCCAGTAATAATTGTCTCAAAAATATTCTAAACACTTACGAAGCAAACATACGAAGCAAACAGCATACTTACATCCAATATCAGAAGCCAACAATGGTGTAATCATCATAAATGACGCGACTGTAAACATTAAAATTCCAAATAAACAACCAACACGAATTAATGGTACTTACCTTGTAACATTTAAGGAATCCGTTATAATAAACGAAACTGTATTCATAAACCAAGAACGGCAAATTTTTGTTAACCCAGAAACCCCATTGGCACATATAGTTAATGTCACAGAACATATAAAAAACTTTTCCTTGCCCGTTCTTCAGGAACTTCATTTCAAAAATCTTTTCCATATAGAAACCCTACAAAAAAAGATGACAGTCCATGTTTCTATCTACAATTTTCTTTTCGCTTTAATGATTATCATTACATTTATCATAATAATATGCAAACTTATATCACGAAAACAAAAAAAGGAGAAAAAAGAGGACTTGAGAGAAGCAATTCAATCTCTTCAGCAAAAACTTAAAAAAGCCGAGGACGACTATTCCTTAAGGGGGGGGGAGTAGTTAACTGCAGCAACAGCACTTAATATGTTAGTTCCATAAAATACATTCCCGCAACCGAATTCCCGATAACTATTCCGACACTTAAATAAACAATGCATTCCTCAAGATGCGCTTTTAATTCAAAGTAACTCCAATTCGCCTTCCCACACATTTTCACATTCTAGCAACCGTTCAATGCTAAGTGAAATATGAGTTAGTGCTGGAAGCGATATCGATATAATATCGATTCATCGATGTTTTTGAACTTTTTCGATATATCGATATTTTTTTTCCGATATTCGATATATCGACGGTCATGGATCCATCACTGATAAACGCGGAAAGAAGCTGGTAAAAGGCAGCATTGCCGTTTTGTGGGTAATTCGCCAAATTTGGAGATTTTTTTTAAATTTGATTCCTATGTAGAAATTCCTGTGTTTAAAAGTAATGTAAATACGAACATTTTTTTTTAAATGTTCATTGTAGAATTGCAAAATCAGAAAAAACATTTTAAATTTAAAAATTTAAAGCACTATGAGATTTTTAACCAAAAACTTATGTTTTTTTCCATTCATTTTTATTTTTAATTTAAACATTTTCTTTTTAAATCCCAAAATTCATTTCTAAAATAAAATGACTTGGTTGAAAACGTGCATTATAAAAATAAAAATTTTATTTTTGATTTATTTTCTCTGAGTGTAAAAGGTATTTAGAATTCGTTATTAATTTGTCTATTTCAAACCTTTTAGTCTTTAACATTGTTTTTTAAATAACTTAAATGCGAAATATTTCAGTGACTGTAATTGATACCTACTCTTTCTGGCTGGAACAGAATTTACCTCTTTTGTTTTTTTGATTATGGAATTCCCTTTTCAAAAAAGATTTCTGTTGATAATAAATTGAAATATTTAGTTTAAATGTTTATTCAGTTAATTTTTAGAGTAATATAAATGACTGTCACTCTCGTTCAATTCAGGGCACAATAATGAATGCAGACATTTCGAAAAATAAAGCTGTTATATATAGATATGTTAAATTAAGGTTTATATAAAGTAGAGCTCTCGATTTTTTTTGAACATTTTCGAGTAGCCCGAACAAATGCTGTTCAAATTCTCGAACACTTGTTTGTTTGTTTATTACCCGTATGTTTGCACGGGCATTTGAAGTTTGTATTTTTCGTTTGTTTATTTTTTTTTGTTGTCTTCATATGTATTTTTTTTATTTTTGTTTTCCTGACACAAATTTTTTTGTCTGTAAGCTCGAATGCTCGAATGTTTGTACGGGCATTTGAACAACAAACGAGCCTCAGACAAATTCGATCTTTTCGAATTGTTTGATAACCGGGTATCTAGAGCTCTAATATAAAGGTCGATATATCGATAATATCGATGTTTTTTCTGAAAAATATCGAAAATATCGATACTCGTAAACATCGATGTTTTTCCAGCACTAATATAGGTATGCCCAACTTTGCTTTCTTGCTCGCTGTTGAAGCTGCAAACCAAATTCGCGGAAATTGACTCGCGCTGCCCAATGCCCATTGGAATAGCATTGCAGAGGAGGTACATAGTAGAGCTGCAAAACCATCGATAGTCGGACCACTCGATATTTTCGATAGTCGAAAAAAACTATCGATACTATCGATAGTTTTTTATGAATATTTCACTACAATAAAAAGAGGGATGGTTTTGTTTACATTTTTCTTTTCAAAAAGTCGCAAAACAATAATTAAATAAAAAATCAAATAAGAATTAAATACTTCACTTATGTATATAGCATTTTCAGGTTAAATTAGACCTTAAAAAGAGGATTGTTTTGTAGGAATATTTTATGATAAATGCTTATAATATCCTTAAACGTGCATATAATTTTTCTGTTTAAAAACTGTATAGAAAAATTCTCTATGCATTTTGAAATCAAGAGCTAATCCGGACATTCTGAAAACGCCATCGTATTTATTTGTGGTATTTCAGCGTTTTTCTGTGATATTTTTGCCTCTCTACAGTGTAATTAAAAAAACATAACATAATCATAAATATATATGCAAATCTAACTCATAGCAAGAGCATCATCCGCGCATTTATTGCCATCTTCTCACTTGAAGTACGCATTTACAAATGAGATATTCGCACGTTAGTGGGTAAAGGCGACGAGCATGCTGGCGCGCATGTTGGCGAGCATGTTCGTCGTGTGTGGCTGGCTTAACCCATTGATACAACTATGCAGGTAGTGGCCTACCAGCAGCTGATTTTACTTTTTTCATTTTTAATTTCTCCCAATTGTCAAACTTTGTTTACCTTTCGTTTTGTTTACTTCCGGGTTGTTTATGTTTACACCTGCTTAGTTAGTTAGTTAAAAAATAATAGCTTAAAAAAACTAAAAAACACGCCTTAATCTTGAAAATCGTACTAAAAATTGAGAAATAATTTAATTATAAACAAAATGATGAGCGAAAATATAAGTATTTAAGGAATAGCGTCGGGTGCTCAGTATGTTAAAAAATATTTAAAATCGCTGTTTTTTGACTACTGAATATTTTTATTTTGACTTTTTTGAGATTTCATATATCGTACTCTTTAATTTCGCAACTAGGTATATTTTTGTACTAGTTGTAAGAATCGAATATTTTCATGTTCAAATATTATTGAGCACCCCCACGGGTTTCCTTAAATACTTATATCTTCGTTCATCATTTTGTTTCTAATTAAATTATTTCTCAATTTTTAGTACGATTCTTAAGATTAAAGCGTGTTTTTTAGTTTTTTGTAGGCTATTATTTATTTTTAAGTTACCTTAAAATGGGGGATGATTTTGTTTATATTTTCCTTTTCAAAGTCTTTATTTTTTTTTTTTAACGCATAACATTAATTAATTACCAAAAGAAAAACAAATAGTATTCAGTATTCTTCTCTGGGGACAAAACTACAATAGGGATAACCATCGATAGTGGAAAAAACTATCGATAGTGACACGAAAAAAAAACTATCGATACTATCGATAGTGCCATCGATAGTTTTGCAGCTCTAGTACATAGCCGTAAGCTAGATTATAAGAATTACAATAAGAAAAAGAGAATAAGAGAATATCTGTGAATTAATATAAAGGGAACTCTAATGGAAATAAAGCTCAGATTGGATTGACATTCGAAAGTGTAGAGCTGCGTCTATTTATTTATACGTTACCTACTGCTTTATTAATATGATGAATACAGTTAAGCTAGTGCTGGAAAACCATCGATAGTGGTCCCATCGATTGACCATCGATAGTTTTAAAGGCAACCATCGATAGTATCGATGGTTTAATATATATACGTAGGTGGCCCGTTAGAGGGAAAGGTGGTACTCAAATATTTAAGGCACATATACAGACATATGTACAGAGTTGGGCAAAATTTATTCGAATAACGAATAATAGATGAATAAATTTTTTTATCTTTATTTGTTTATTCAGAAACCAAATTATTCGAATAATAGATAATTTTCATTTACATATGTAAAAACAAACAAACATACAAACAAACAAAAATAGACAAAATTTTGTTTACTATTACTCAGTTCTTTTTTTTTGTTGTACCCTAAGTTTTTATTTATTATTTGAAATAACGAATAAATCTCAGAATAATTATTCGTAGGGAATTTATCTGAATAAAATTTGAAAAATAAATTTTTATTCAAATAATTATCTAAATAAAAATTTATTGGAATAATGCCCAAGTCTGCATAAGTATGCATGTCTGTACATACGTTCTCATATTTAAAAGAAAAATATAAATTTTTATTAGAAAAATATTATAAAATTAATAAAAACCAAGGTTTATGTAAAAAGTTCAATACAAAAAATAAATCAATAACTATTCAAAGTAAGAATACTACATACACACATTTGTACGTATACAGTTGTCCACAAAATAATAGGAGAGGCGAAATCAAAACCTAAATTGCTCAATTCTCAGTAAAAAAACCCGCTTTATTTGCAAGGTTTTTCATAAAATGATTCACTAATCTTTTATTTATATATTCACAGCCCACATATTCCAATCAAGTACCTTAAAAATTATAAATCTAATTTTTTTAGCAGACGTTGTCAGTGGCGGATTAAAGGTCCAGAGCGCCCTAGGCAGCCACTTTCTCGGCGCCCCTGTACCGACCATAAATGACCATCATAATACTATAAATTTTAACTACCTAGTTGTTTTACACCCTAACAATCAAAATCTTTCCTCTTTATAATATTAGTGTAGATGTAGATATACATGATGTAAAAGCTTAGATAATTTGTTAATCTCTACATATAATAAAATTGTAACAGGTCGATGTCTGTACATTGCAGATATCGAGAAAAAAATGATTGGGGGAAGCATTATTAGGCCAGTAGAATCCAAATCAACCATTTTTAGAATTTTTGTCTGTCTGTCTGTCTGTCTGTCTGTCCGTATGTTTGTGGCCGAATCACTCAAAAAGTGCTGAATGGAATTGAACGAAACTTTTTTATTGGATTGCTAGACGCTCAACTTAAAGTTTAAGGTATTATTTGTTTCGATATCTCGACCGGTTTCGGAGTTATCGGCCAATATGTTGGTGCACAATGTGTTAGTACAATATGGGTATCAAACGAAAGGTGTTTATGAATGCTGCCATAAACCATTTGATTAATTTCAATACCTAAACTGGCTTCGGAGATATCTCATAAAATGTGAACCTTCTTAATCTCAAAATGCTTAATATGGCTATTTTATTATAAGAAATAAAATAATGGCTACCTGGTAACCGACGTACAGAGTGTACTTATGTTATGGAGCGATAAATTCTCCTCATTGATAAATTGCGAGGGAGTCGTCGAACCCGAAACCACAATCCCTGACGATGGAAAAAACATTCCACCACCCGACTATGATGAAGTGAGGACAGCTATACCCCGGGTCCAAAACAATAAAGCTCCTGGAAAAGACGGACTACCTGCCGAGCTGTTCAAACACGGACGCGAAGAGCTGGTTGAAAGCAGGCATCATCTTAGAGTTGAAATCCAGTCTTTTTTGTTGGTACTTATTATTTACCAACAGAGTTGAAAAATAGAAGAGAAATTATACGCATACGAAGTCGCGGGCAACAGCTAGTATTTAATAAATTATCAAAATAAGTTTTGAATTATTTATTGCAAGATCACACGTACGCAAAGCCAGGCATCACTTTTCTCACAAGGCCCTTAAGAAAGTGCTGTCGACGATGCACAAAACATATGTCAGCGATGAACAGCACGTGCGGTGTCAGCTGAAGCTCACTGTCCCGTAGGGTGTCAAAGTTGTACAGACCGTCGTATCGTGGGTAGGCGAGTGTGCAGTGGTTTGCACTCAAGTGTGCAGAAAATGGTTGCCAGAGTATGTAGTATATATTTATTTTCTCAATAGATCTCTACATATCGTAAGATTTATTGGCAAAGTGGAGATAATGGGTCGTATTAATAAACAAAAAGCAATTGCTATTTCTCAAATTTTTTGTAATTTGACAAAAATTTATATGAAGAAACTTTCAAAATTTGAGAAAAAGTAATTGCTTTTTTATTAATATAATCCAATATTTTGATAATCGCCAAAAAAGTCGCCATCGCCAATTTTCATAAATTGGTCGCCAAAGTTTGTAAAAAATCGCCAATTTTTCGAGAAATCGCCAGTACTGGCAAGCCTGACGAGGCAACAAACGCGCAATATTGCACAATATATCGATGCTTGTGCAATATAATCGATTTTTCTATTATCGATCTATTATAGATCAGCTTTAATTCTTAATCGTCGATATGTTATTTTCTTTCTTTGTTTAAAAATTCTGAGCTCGCGCACCCCTTGTAACTACGCGCCCCTAGGCAAGTGCCTAGTTTGCCTTAGGGATAATCCGCCTCTGGACGTTGTAGTTATGCACCAAGTAAAATACTATCGATGGTTAAAAAAAACCATCGATAATCGCTATGGCATCGGCCCCATCGATAGTATCGATAGTTCAATCGATGGTTTTCCAGCACTAAGTTAAGCTTCGAGTTGACTACAAACCCCAAGTTTCTGATTTTCTCAGTAAACACAAGTATACTACTCCCGATAAATTATTTTGGGATGTTCTCAACATGTACTGTATTGACAGAGATAGGTAACACATAGGACTTTTCAGCATTAATACAAACACAATTTTTACAGGCCCACTTGGAGATTGCAGACAGATCACTATTTACTTTGCAACATAAATCCTGAACAAGACCAATACGGTTGGATTAATACAGTTGAATATCATCAGCATATGCATGAATGTTAACGTACTGGCACACAGAGAATACAGCTCCGGTCAACTAGTTAGCAACGCTTCGGCACTGATATTTCTTCCTTCAATAGTACCGAAATTCTATCGCAATTTTTTGCTCTTTTTCCGTACAGATATCGTTTTAAATGTAATTTAATAGATTTCACTTGCTTTTCTAGCATACCTCAAATATATCGCATTTTATTAAGACTTAAGCCAAAAATGCACTTTTTAGTCGGTCACATAATTAGCAACGCTCTTATTTTATGGTCAAAAATCTAATTTTTTATTAATAATATTTAATATTTTGTTGTCAAACCATTATTTCTACTCACAGCTTCCCACCTACAAGGCATTGACTCAAAAAAATTTGCCCAGACATCCTTCGGAATACTTTCCCACTCCCACTGCGCTTTTGTCAACAAATCAGCGAAATTTCTTAGTTTTTGAAAGCGGACTTTCCCTTTCAAGTGCTCCCTCAGATTCTCGATACGATTTAGATCCCGACTGCAAGAAATCCAGTCGAAAAATCTAACAATTTTTACCTCCATCCACCGATTTGTTGATCTTGCTGTAGGTGTCGGATCGTTATCTTGCTGAAAGATCCATGTCACCGGCATGTTCTCGTCTCAAATCTCTTTAGATGGCAATGACGGACTTAACTTGGATTCACAAAACTGCTTTTCCTTCCTTACAACAGAGGTTGCCTTATTACGTGCAACTTTATACTGAGACCAACAAGAATCAGTACCTATACCAAGGGCACGAGTACATATTAATACGAACCTTACGAATGGGAACATGGGTGTCAAATAATTTCCTTAGCTCAGCATTTAATATATCAATTTTTGCATTTATCGACGAAGTAAACCAACATAAATTCCAGTCCACATTTGACATGTCAAAAAATAAATTATCTAAATTTAAAGACTTAAAATCACGATAAACAGCAGTAACAAACTCCACCGGACTATTAAACATAACATTAACGTACAAAAAATTAAGTCATGATCTGAGATAGATGTTATTTGATCTAGTTTAAGGACAATATCAGGACTTGATGTAATAATAAAGGCCAATAAGCTCGGAGTTCAGTTGTGTGCAAATCTTTTCGGTTCTCCGAAAAAAAAAAATTTCAAAATTAAATCCCCGGATACGTGTAAGGTTATTTTAGGTGGAGAACCCATAAACCGAATTTCAAGCAAATCAGAGAGGTAACATTTATTTTTTCCCGAAATCCGTCCGATTTGTAAAATAATGACTCATGTACAGAACCATGAGAGTTGATCTCACGCAAAAATTAATTAGGAAAAACAATACGATAGTTAATGACTTATATAAATAGCGCAGTATTGATATTACACAAAAACAATATTTGACTTGCACAGCCGCCGTAGCCCCAAGACTTTATGGACTACTGAAAACACATAAAGAAAATACACCTCTTAGACCTATTTCTGCTTCGACTAATATATCATGCCTCCAACTCGCCAAATACATAGGACAAATTTTAAAACCACTGATTTCCAAGGACTACAATATTTCAAATTCGATACAGCTAAAAGAAAAATTAAAGGACTTGACAATAGAAAAAGACGAACTACTACCTCAGTGAAATAGTTATATGTGCATGGAATAATATTTTATAAAAATTATAAAAAACTAAAGTTATATTTTTTTAAATATTATTTTTAACATATATGACTAGATATGAACCAATACAATAGCAAATCAATTTGTCTTTATTTACTGGTGATTTTAAATTAATTTTTATTTAATTTTCCCTTAGGAAAAAATTATATGTGCGTCAAAGGATTTTTAACATGTATGTGGCTAGATAACAATATTTTATAAATTCTAATAATTTATATGCTTCCCTTTCTTCAACTGAACCTGGGTCAATCTCCTTGGCATGGACTCTACCAATTTTTGTAAGGTTTGGATGCTTATTTCGTCCCATTCCTTTACCAACGTTTCTTTAAGCTGCTTCATGGTCTGAAACTGTCTACCATTCTTATAAACCTTAGCCGAGAGTATTCCCCACAGGTCCTCAATGGGGTTGAGGTCAGGACTGATGGCTGGCCAAACCAACAAAGGGATGTTTCTGGACGATAAAAAATATTTTGTTGTACGAGGGGTGTGGATTGGGGCGTTGTCCTGTTGAAATATCCACTCATTTCCATAAACTTCTTCAGCAAATTGAATAAGGACATTGTCCAATAACTCAATGTACATTTGGGAATTGGTTTTGCATGGGATGAAACAGAGTGGAGATTTTCCAGCCTAAAAGCCCCCCAAACCATTAACGAGCCGCCACCATGGTTTCGCTTAAGACTATTCTGCCTCGGGTGTCTTAAGTCGCGCCAATATTTTTGACAGCCATCGGGACCATCCAAATTAAACTTTTTCTCATCGCTGAATATAACTTTTTGGAACTCTGTATCCCAGAACTTATATTTATCGGCGAAGGCCAAACGGGATGTCATATGTCTTTTTAAAAGCATAGGTTGAGATACTCGCGCAGTATATGTGACATTTTTGTTTTGGGATAATATTTGGTGGACTCGTCTCCTTGTTACCTTAAGATTAAGATGGGCTTGAATTTCACTGCAACTCATGCCTTTTTCAACAGCTAGACGCCGAATTGTTCGCTTACAACGTTCATCAATCTCTGATTTTCTGCCACTGCGTTTGGTAGTCCCATTAGTAATCGTATTTCTATGGCGTCCCAATTTCGTTGCAATTTCGACCTATGGCAAACCACCATCCCTTTGTCCAATTATAAAACCGCGCTCTGTTTCTGTCAAGGTGGATCCGCGTGGTATTTTTTTTTTTAAGTTGGAAATCACTCAATATCCGTTTGCAAAAAAATGTATATTTGCCTCACTTGTGATTTGTATGAATAAAGTTATTTTATCTTACTTGTTGACATTTGAAGCAGGGAAAATGCGTTTTGCACATATAAATTTTTCCTAAGAAAGGTGACAAGTTTTTATATACCGTATACATTATCAGCGGATTAAAACTAATCATTATATATAAACGATTTCCAAGTATGTAATATAATATTTACATGCCGAAAGATAACTAAATAGAGTCTTAAATTAGAGAGATAAATTGAATTAATGAAGTGCACATATAAATATTTCTCTGAGGTAATTTCCTTTGACGTAATATCCCTATTCACTAACATACCAGTGCACCTAGCAATCAGAACAATTATGCAGAAATGGACATCCTTACGGGATAAAACGAACCTGATGAGAAAACAATTCCTTGACATTTTAGATTTCTGCCTAAGAGACAATACTTACTTTATTTATGACGGGGCGGTATACCAACAGATTCATGATATGCCAATGGGTAGTCCACTATCACCTACTAGCCATGGGTATTAGCGCAATTTGTTTGGCGCTGATACAATAACACCAGCACCAACCGCGGCGCTAGCCCACTGTTCTGGCGCAATAACACCTTTAGCGCAATTGGCTGCGCCACCCATGCCTAAACACCACAACGTAGTATGCAAAGGTAATAAAGACGAGATTTGTAACAAAACGTACATAGGCACTACAAAACGCGCACTAGGTGTTAGAATAACTAGGTGAACATAAAACAGACGCCTGAAACAAAAAATCAACAACAGCATTAGCGCAACACTTAACAAATATGGGACATGCAGCGGACTTTGACAACGCGAGAATATTGGACATAGAGAGACGAACAAAAACAAGATTGACACTGGAAAGTCTGCACATACAAGAACGAATAAGGGACGCAATGAACTTTAAGGAAGACGTGGACAACATAAGTGGCGCCTACAGAGCAATAATAACAAGAACGAATGACAGTAGAAGATAATAAGTGCAATATCTATGTATTATACGTATGTTGATTATAGCAAGGCTGCAAAATAACGTTTTTTTTTAACAATAAACAAAAAAAAAAATTTGTTTCTGTTGAAATATTCGTTTTATAAACGTAAAAAGCATAACAAAATCTATTTTGTTTCAACTGTTATCAAAAAAAATTAACAAAATTTTTTTTTGTTTTGATAATTATCAAAACAATTATTTCAAAAAAATATAGTATCAAATTTAATCGAAAAAATTGACTTTTCAATAATTTCGTTTTCTATGAAGAAAAGAAATTTTACATGTTTGTATGTATGTACATACGTACATAAATAAAAACAAATACAATTTTTGTTAATTTTTTTGATATCAACGAAACAAAATTATTCTGATTAAAGGTTTATTGATAATTTTTGAAACGAAAAAAATTTGTTTCTGATAACACTGTGTTACAGTGATTCTGAACTTCTAAAGCGACCTAGTGTGCGTTGTAGGTCTTGACGAGTAGATCATCATGACATTTCTCAAAATTTTCTAACACCCCCAAATTTTTAAGTTATGGTCAAAAAAACGTTTTCAGTATTCTTCGCGCAGTCAAAAACTCGTAGGTCCGTTACTAGTAAACCAATTTTTAATTTCTTTACCTTTTTGGAAAGCTGAAAGATTGGGGCTTCACACATTTATACTTTCTATTGCAAAATTTTTAGATTTTTTAAAAATTAGCAAAAAAAACTGTTTTTTAATTTATTTAATTTAACGAGCACAGGCCCAGGTTATATTTTATTTTTTATTTTTTAGAAACTAGAAAAAAACTTTTTAAGCATGGATGTAACTACAGCTGTTTCACCTTAGATCCCTCTAAGACTCATCAGGTTACTTTTGCTTCTGCCAAGACTCGAACTTGCGGACCTTGCAGTACAATAACTACAGTTCTAACCGCTGAGCTATTGCCTGCCTTCGACATCTGATAGAAAATTTGTTGCTAGTTTCTTTCCTACTATAATTCGTTTCTAACTTATGCACATACATATGTACATATTTACATATTATTGTATGATTAAACATAAGTAGCGAATAAAGTGTAGGGATGTTCAAATGAACTTAATTTTTTATTTTTTATTTATTTAATTTAACGAGCACAGGCCCAGGTTATATTTTATTTTTTATTTTTTAGAAACTAGAAAAAAACTTTTTAAGCATGGATGTAACTACAGCTGTTTCACCTTAGATCCCTCTAAGACTCATCAGGTTACTTTTGCTTCTGCCAAGACTCGAACTTGCGCACCTTGCAGTACAACAACTACAGTTCTAACCGCTGAGCTATTGCCTGCCTTCGACATCTGATAGAAAATTTGTTGCTAGTTTCTTTCCTACTATAATTCGTTTCTAACTTATGCACATACATATGTACATATTTACATATTATTGTATGATTAAACATAAGTAGCGAATAAAGTGTAGGGATGTTCAAATGAACTTAATTTTTTATTTTTTATTTATTTAATTTAACGAGCACAGGCCCAGGTTATATTTTATTTTTTATTTTTTAGGAACTAGAAAAATAACCTGATGAGTCTTAGAGGGATCTAAGGTGAAACAGCTGTAGTTACATCCATGCTTAAAGTTTTTTTCTAGTTTCTAAAAAATAAAATATAACCTGGGCCTGTGCTCGTTAAATTAAATAAATTAAAAATAAAAAATTAAGTTCATTTGAACATCCCTACACTTTATTCGCTACTTATGTTTAATCATACAATAATATGTAAATATGTACATATGTATGTGCATAAGTTAGAAACGAATTATAGTAGGAAAGAAACTAGCAACAAATTTTCTATCAGATGTCGAAGGCAGGCAATAGCTCAGCGGTTAGAACTGTAGTTATTGTACTGCAAGGTGCGCAAGTTCGAGTCTTGGCAGAAGCAAAAGTAACCTGATGAGTCTTAGAGGGATCTAAGGTGAAACAGCTGTAGTTACATCCATGCTTAAAAAGTTTTTTTCTAGTTTCTAAAAAATAAAAAATAAAATATAACCTGGGCCTGTGCTCGTTAAATTAAATAAATTAAAAATAAAAAATTAAGTTCATTTGAACATCCCTACACTTTATTCGCTACTTATGTTTAATCATACAATAATATGTAAATATGTACATATGTATGTGCATAAGTTAGAAACGAATTATAGAAGGAAAGAAACTAGCAACAAATTTTCTATCAGATGTCGAAGGCAGGCAATAGCTCAGCGGTTAGAACTGTAGTTATTGTACTGCAAGGTGCGCAAGTTCGAATCTTGGCAGAAGCAAAAGTAACCTGATGAGTCTTAGAGGGATCTAAGGTGAAACAGCTGTAGTTACATCCATGCTTAAAAAGTTTTTTTCTAGTTTCTAAAAAATAAAAAACTGTTTTTTATTTAACATTTTTCAAATGCTTACATCGTTTTTCCTGTTAATTCTAGCGGAAATTTTTTTTTTGTTATATATTCTGAAATAGTACTTTATTTCAAGTTTAAAAAGTGCTGGTCAATCAAAATCGGTGGACAATTGTTGAAATTACAACATCTTTTATGAAATAGAAAATTTCACTCTTAGTCAGAAAGTTGCAAGATTTAGTCAGAAGAATTTCATATTGTTTCCTCTTGTTTTTTTTTCTTAAAAATGTGTGATAGGCGTAACAAGTTTTGCTACATCTGTGGATTATTCGTTGATGCACAACATCGTGTAGAGTTGAAAACAAATACAGCTATCTCGGAAGCTTTTAACAATTTATTTAATATTAATAAATCGTTCAGTGAAAGTGCTTGGTATGAACCAGAGTATGCTTGTACAAAGTGTTGCAGCGCAATCAAAAAATGGAGAGCTGGGATGTGCAAAAAACAACCCTTACCATTCTTAAAGCCAATGATTTGGCATCACCAAATTTACCATAAGCCCGAAGACTGCTACTTCTGCAAAACAAATACTGTTGTCCATCATTACAAAACCCGAGACCTTATACAATATGCAAATGTGTGTACTGCATCTCATCCTATCAAGGGAGAAGAGGTGATTATTCGAAGTGAAATTTCTGATTTGGAAAATTCTTTCGAACTTGATGAAGAAAACGCTGATGACCCAGAAATCGACAATACTTTCTTTCCAAGTGGTATAACGGAACAACATTTAGTGTCAAATGATGACTTTCACGATCTTGTACGGGACTTAGGATTGTCACAGAGGCAGACAGAGACTTTGGGGTCCAGGCTTAAGCAGTGGAAACTTGTTGAAAAAGACTTTAAGGCCACATTCTTAAGAGATCACAACCTTTCATTCTTCGAACAGGTTTTTCGCATTGATGAAACTGAGAAAAATCTTGTATATTGCACAGATATCAACGAACTGTTTCACTCTCTTAATCACGTACACAAACCGGAAGAATGGCGTTTGTTTTTGGATGGCTCATGCAAGAGTGGATGTTTTATCTATCTATCTTTAAGACTAAAATAAGTTCATTATTTTTTCAACTAATTAGGTCTAAAAGCTGTTTTACTCCATAACGAAAATCAGTTGCCGTCAGTTCCTATAGCGTACGCAGTAGACACGAAGGAAACGTATACAACGATGAAGAAAATTTTGGATCTCGTTAGCTACGATAAATATCAATGGCAGATCGTTTCTGACTTGAAAGTTCTAACAATTCTATTCGGAATGCAAGGAGGCTACACCAAATTTCCTTGCTATCTGTGCGAGTGGGACAGCCGTGCAAAAGATCATTACAAAACACATAAATTGGCCGCCTAGAGAAAGATTTCAAATAGGCAAAAAAAACGTAGTCAACATTCCTCTTGTCCAGAGCGACATAATTATTTTTCCGCCGTTACATCTTAAGTTGGGATTCATGAAGCAGTTCGTCAAACGACTTCAAAGTGACGGTGAAGCTTTTTCATACTTGCAAACAGTTTTCCCAAGACTCAGTGATGCAAAAATCAAAGAAGGTACGTGAAATTTCGATATTGCTTTGTATACCAACACGTACAATACACATTGATATTTTACAGGAATATTTGTTGGGCCCCAAATCCGTAAACTTTTTTGTGATACAGAATTCGTCGGAAAATTAAACAATGTAGAGCAAAGAGCGTGGAAGAGTTTTATTTCCTAATGGAAAAATTTTTTAGGAAACCACAGAAGCGATAACTACATTGAAGTAGTGAACGAGTTTTTAGAGGCTTATGAGCAGATGGGATGCAGAATGTCAATGAAAATACATTTTCTGCACTCTCATTTGGATTTCTTTCCTGAAAATCTTGGACAATTTAGTGACGAACAGGGTGAGCGATTTCACCAAGAACTATTAGAGATGGAAAAACGATTCGTAGGAAAAAGTCAGATCAGAATGTTAGCAAACTACTGTTGGTCTCTAAAGCGGGATACTGATGACGTGGCCTGCAAACGGAAGAGATATCGTAAACATTTTTAACGTAAAGCGAAACTCAAAAGTGTAGTTGTATGTATGTACATATATTTACTGACCTTATGGAATAAAACACTTAATAAAACGTTTAAAAATAAGAGTGAATTTCATAAAAGATGTTGTAATTTCAACAATTGTCCACCGATTTTGATTGGCCAGCACTTTTTAAACTTGAAATAAAGTACTATTTCAGAATATATAACAAAAAAAAAAATTTCCGCTAGAATTAACAGGAAAAACGATGTAAGCACTTGAAAAATGTTAAATAAAAAATTTTTTTTGCTAACTTTTAAAAAATCAAAAAATTTTGCAATAGAAAGTATAAATGTGTGAATTTTATTCGAAGCCCCAATCTTTCAGCTTTCCAAAAAGGTAAAGAAATTAAAAATTGGTTAACTAGTAACGGACCTACGAGTTTTTGACTGCGCGAAGAACACTGAAAACGGTTTTTTGACCATAACTTAAAAATTTGGGGGTGTTAGAAAATTTTGAGATATGTCATGATGATCTACTCTTCAAGACCTACAAAGCACACTAGGTCGCTATAAAAGTTCTTTCAATATTTTTGATTTTGTAACACAGTGTAATTAGCAAAACAAAATAATTTTTGGATATTTTTTATTGATATTTTTTTAAACAAAATTATTTTGTTCATTTCGTTGAGCAGCCTTGGATTATAGTTCTGATGTGAAGTGTATTGTAAACATTTTAAATGTAAGTCTTTTCAAATGTTTTCTTAATGTTTTTAAACTGTAGGATATGTACATTAAGCCGTATCACGAAAATAAAGTTTGCGTGTGTCAGTTTTATTTGAAAACTTATGTCGAAAAAATAGTTTTGGTGTAAAAATTTTAATTTAGGCCCGCGTTAAAAACAGCTAAATCGCGTTTTTTGTAATAACTTCCTTATTTGATGTCGGATCTCTATGATCTTAATGTCGCAGAAAAGGTCTCGCTCAGCACTCTATTTGGCCCATATAAAGTTTCGACCCCAAAGGTTGTTCTGAGTTTTACCTTTAAAAATTTTGGAGTTACTATCCCTAGATTTTTTTATTTTTATCACAAATACAAAGCTCTCAAAAAACCATGAGGACTCCGCTAAAAAAGTTGTAGCCTTTATTCACAAGCAAAAAAGTTATACCGTTTTAAAATCAGAGAACCTGTTTTTTGAAAATTTATCCCAAGTTCTTATTTATATGAGGCAGTAACGCCATATAGTATGAGTTTTTGATTAAAAAGTATTCTAAGTCCTCGCTTGACTTGAGAATGTTGTACCGCGATGGAAAAGCTACCAATACTGGATACATGATATGCAAAAAATTATTGATGATTGGACTATTCGTGCTGATCAAGATAATTTATATTGAATGATAATGGCTGTAGTGAAGATTTGGTAAGTATTCAAGTGGGATCTCTAAGCATAGCGCGCTCCCTTACAACGGCTTCACGATTTCTGCTTCCGTGCGTATCGTAAAGTCATCCAAGTTATTTAGAAAAACTGCTAGAGTTCGTTGTAAAATTATACGCGCCTAAAGAGACAACGGAAGTCTAAATGTATTATCAATACTTGCGCTGGATGCGTCGTCTGCCCCTAAAAATGCAGTTAATTATTCAGCCTACAATTGAGAACAACGCACTTTACTTTAATCCCGAAAATATCTTCTTATCTATGATAACCGAGACCGAAACTGACGATGTCCTCAAAATTTTGAGATATTTATGAAAAAAGTTTCAGAGCTCTGAAAGTGAATTCTTCGTCGCTTATATTACTTTGCTCACACTCAAAAAAAAATTACTCAGATTATGGAAAATGGGCATGATTTGGCACTAAAGATATATTTTCATTGCTTTGAATACAATTTTCTTTAAAACGTGGTTTTTATTCCTTGAGTTAAAGAAAATTGTACATCAAAACAATGAAAATATGTATGTCTTTAGCGCCGAAACACTCCCATTTTTCCATAATCTGAGTAAGTTGTTTTTTGAGTGCAGGTTTCGAACGTTTAAAATAAATTGGAATTTATGTGCAGGGTATTCTCTTCCCTCTCATATGCATTTTATATACATATATGTACGTATAGTTTTTTCCCCTTCTCTTTATTTTTATTACCTCAACAATAGTTACTCATACGTCCCCCCATCGGATCGCTTTGTATGTATAAACTGAACATGTTTTCTTAAATATCTCGAAAATGGGAGCTAATCCGGGTTTTCTAAAAACGCCATCGTAATCTGGAGCCAAAAATTAAGCTGACGTGCTTCGTCGTTTCTCTGTGGTAATTTTTATAAAAAAAACAAGTGTTTCATTTTACAACGTTATCTTTATATATATTACGCTAAGCAATTTTTTGTAAGCACCATAACTTTTACACCGTTATACCGATTTTCGAAAATGTGTCAGATGAAGGGGCTTGACCTGTAGATGTGCAGGAAGGTTTAATTTTTTTGAAAAGGATTGTCAGGTGTTTGAAAATTTAATTTTACTGTATAGTTTGTTTGATTTTAAAATTTTTGGTACCATATGAAGGGGCTTGACCTGATATTGAGCAATTTAATAGAAATTTTTCAAAAAGGGTTGCCACCTGTTCAAAAATTCAGTTTTACGCTATAGTTTGTTTAATTTTTAAATTTGAGGTGTCATTTGAAAGGACTTCGCATGGACATGAGTAATTTATTCAAATTTTTACAAAAAGGGTACCATCTGTTCAAAAATCCATTTTTCCCTACAGTTTATCTTATCTTTATATATATTACGCTAAGCGATTTTTTGTAAGCACCATAACTTTTACACCGTTATACCGATTTTTGAAAATGTGGTGTCAGATGAAGGGGCTTGACCTGTAGATGTGCAGGAAGGTTTAATTTTTTTTGAAAAGGGTTGCCAGATGTTTGAAAATTTAATTTTACTGTATAGTTTGTTTGATTTTAAAATTTTTGGTACCATATGAAGGGGCTTGACCTGATATTGAGCAATTTAATAGAAATTTTTCAAAAAGGGTTGCCACCTGTTCCAAAATTCAGTTTTACGCTATAGTTTGTTTGATTTTTAAATTTGAGGTGTCATATGAAAGGACTTGGCACGGAAATGAGTAATTTATTAAAATTTTTACAAAAAGGGTACCACCGTTCAATAATCCATTTTTACGCAACAGTTTTTCTCATTTTTAAATTTGAAGTGTCATGCAAGGCCTAGCACTGAAGATGGGTAATAAAAGGAAAGGGAAGAGGAAAATGAAAATGAAAGGGACGGATATGGCGAAGGACAGGAAGCGAAAGAGGAAATATGAAAAATAAAATGGATAAAGGGAAAATAAAGCGCAAATAAAGGGGAAAGGGGAAGAGAAAGAGAACTAGAAAGAAAAGGAGGAGCTCCCCAAATGGCCTTTTGTAGGTCGCTTTAAGGTTACCATAGTCTAGAAAAATATTCGGCACAAAACTTCACTATGGGGCTCCTTGGTCAAAATCTATGTATAAAAAATCTAGGTCCACAGAAAATAAAAATAACCAGTAGCTATGAAGGTATATCAAAAAATTTTCAAATGTGGCAATAAGTGGTCTTCCACCCTCAAATTCTCGCACAGTGTAATTAAAAGCCACAGCATCGCGTGGCCGGGTTTACTAGTAACTTTTATTGTTTGTGAATAAAGGCTAGAAATTTTTTGGGGGATTCCTCATGGTTTTTTGAGAGCTTTGTATTAGTGATAAAAATAAAAAAATCTAGGGATAGTAACTCCAAAATTTTTAAAGGTAAAACTCAGAACAGCCTTTGAGGCCGAAACTTTATATGGGCCAAATATAGTGCTGAGCGAGACCTTTTCTGCGACATTAAGATCATAGAGATCCGACATCAAATAAGGAAGTTATTACAAAAAACGCGATTTGGCTGTTTTTAACGCGGACCTAAAAAAAATTTTTACACGAAAAATATTTTTTCGACATAAGTGTCCAAATAAAACTGACACACTACAACTTTTTTTTGTCCATATAACGTGATACGGCTTAATGTACATATCTTTTTTATTTTATGAAGCAATGTTAATTGTAATTACTAGGGCATGGAATTTCATGTACTAAAAAATAAAAATATGCGCATAAAAAATGCAACAAAAACTGAGAAATATGCAGGAAAAATCAAAAAAAAAATGCATTACCTAATTCAAATTTTTCAACTTCAGATAATTCATGTTTATTGAAGTTACAATAGTTAAATAAATTAGGTACAAACATTTTTTAATTCAATTTTGCTCTTACGTTGTACGTTTATACATATGTATGTTTATATATATATATATATATATATATATAGATACATAAATTCAGTCTTGAACATTTCATAATTTGCAAAGGTTAATCCTTATTCAACGATTCATTAGCGTACACAATTAAATATTTTTTCATATTCTCAAAAAGAAAACTTTGCCGATTCGGTCGAAAAAAGCTCTTATACATAGAAAACGAACGTTCTACATCCACAGAGGTAACTGTGTAACCTAAATCAAACGCACGCCGTCAATTTACTGTCAAAAATTTCTCATGCCCATACAACTTGTATGGGTGTAACCGAAATTGAACGGCGTGCGTAAAAAGCAAATTCGACGCCCAATTTTTGTTTTGCGTGACAGTTGAAATTAAGCATTGTTGGTGATTGTTTGCAAAAAAAATTACACTTGCTTTTGATATCGTGTCTGTTAGGTACATATTCCACAAAATAACAAGATTTTCTCTGATTTTCTGTATTTTTCTATTTCTTTATCTGAACACGCACGCAAGTCAATTTCGGTTCAACGCATATGAAAAATTTGCGTGCGTGCGTTAAATTGACGACTTGCGTTTGATTTAGGTTACACAGTAATAGGATCATGTTTGAAAACGGCTCTTTGTCGACAGGTATGCACCGAATCGAAAATACTAATAATAGCCGTGTTCACACGAAACTCTATTCGTCGTCAGAGGGCTGTTATGCATGAATTTCGTTTGTATAAAACTGTCAACTAGCAAATTACAAAAATAGGCAATATAATGCGAAATATGTAATAAAAAAATGCAAACAACGCAAAATATGTAAAAATATGCATATATGACCAAAATATGCAAAATATGCAAAAACATTTGCATGCCATTTTTAAGACAATTTCACGATTCGCAAAGATTGTTTATTTATTTAAATCTAAGAAAAACATGTATTTGCATAGATTTCCATGCCCTAGTAATTACACTACCCGACAAAATTTCAAAAATTTTCATATCCTCGACATTTTGTACATGAATTCTATGAAGAATTCCAAATATATAATCAGATGGTTCAAAAGTAGAACAGTTTTCGATACATTTTGAAATTTCAGTTTTTGAGATAAGAAAAAAAGTGGGATTACTAATTAGTCTCGATTTTTACATTATTTAATTTTGTTTTGAGAGGATGAAATACCCTTTCCAACAAAGCCAAAATAATTAAAATCGACGTTAAATTGACGGAGTTATAGCTATCAAAATATTTTTTTTATGAAAATTTTCAGTTTTTTTTCCGACATTCATAACTTTTTTGTAATTTTTTTTTTAAAGAAAATTAAATATCCTCCTGGTTTCACACTTTAAGTCAATAGCCTATTTCTTTGTGAACATTTTGGCACTTTCCGGATTATAATCCGTAGAAAAAGTACAATGCTATAAGGGAATTAATGAACAAACCTATATTTATTTGTTATCACAATCTTGTACTTAACCTCCATTTTTTTTTTATTTTTATCTATATTAAAAGTGTTTGCTGTAAACTACTGTTATTGTTATAGTGGTTTACATTTGCCAGATTTGGAAGTTCAATGAAAATATAAATATAGGTTTCTTCACTTAATCTCTTATAACTTTGCCATTTTTCCAGAGATTATAATCCGGAAAGTGCCAAAATGTTCACTAAGAAATAGGCTATTGACTCAAAATGTGAAAACAGGAGGATAATTCATATTTCATAAAAAAAATTACAAAATAGATGAATTTCGAAAAAAAACCTGAAAATTTTCATTAAAAAAAAATTTTGTTCGCCATAACTCCGTCATTTTAACGGCGATTTTAATTATTTTTGCTTTGTTGGAAAGGGTATTGCATTTCTCAAAACAAAATTAAATAACGTAAAAATCGAGACGGTAATGGCGGAGATATTGACTAATTAGTAATCCTACTTTTTTCTTATCTCAAAAACTGAAATTTCAAAATATCTCGAAGAGTGTTCTACTTTTGAACCATCTGATTACATATTTGGAATCAGCAGAAAATTCTACATAGGAATCATGCATCAAATGTCGAGGATATTTTTTTTTGTCGGGTAGTGTTTGTTGAATATGAGCTCACTCATATTTCGTCTACATTCTTTACATTACACTAAGTCAGCGGTGCACTGATTCGCGTTGAACAAATTATGCTTAAGCTGCAATTATGTGCATATGAAGAAGTGACTGCAGCTACAAAGCGTGAGAATTTACAATGCCGGCATCAGCCATATCATCTTCTTACTCTACATTCCTTGGTCTAATTACACAAAATGTGGGAACATCGTTTTGCCTAATAAGCATTCTGTGTTTAGTTGTAAATATGTAGGCATATCTGTATGTATTGTCCAAATGATATTTATGAACATATGTATATGTTTGTGCATTATGGGAATTGTACGTTTACTTGTATAAAAAGGCAAACATCTTCGCAATAAATAAAGTATTCAGTTGAAAACATCAAGCCAATCTCTTCATCTAAACATCTGGTGACCCCAAAGTAAAGAGACACGACTAAAATGACGAACTTTGAGGATTTAATTCAACAACAATTGGGAACTGGAGAAAACATCCAGACCATTATAAGAAATTACAAAAAAGATCTTCAAGCAAGGAAGACAGCCGCCTACTATGAAGAGCGCTTAAGGAGGTTGGAGAGCGAGTGGTCAACATTCGAAACCACAGATAACAAAATTCGTCTACTCGAAGACGCTCCAGCCGACCACGATTACTTTAAAAAGGACTACTATGGGTCCATAATTGATGTCGTGAACGAATACCAAGAGTTGTTCGAGTCGGTATTGCTTCAAGCGGCTCAGAACCAACAAAGGGAACAAATTACTGCAACAGCTAGCGGGCTAGGGAACACAGCTTCGAACAACCAGCAGCCCAAGCCGGATTCAGAAACAGACAGTTTCATAAAACTAGTTCGTAGACAGAACATTGCGGCGAGCATTAATGGACCACCGTTCACCAAGATGTGAGCCCGTAATAAATAAATTATGGAGTACCATCGAGGACATTCATTTCAAATTGTATGAAATGTTCGACGACCCCACTGAGCGGGGTTACGATCTCATTCAATTTATTACACTGGAGGAAATGGTTCGAAACGCCATGCAGGAATCATGCAATAGCAACGTAACGGCAAACCCAATAGCGTTCAAACCACAATCAATCACATTGCCGAAAATAACAATACAAAAATTCGATGGCAATTATCTAAGATGGCAGGAATTTTGTGACTTGTTCACACAGTTGGTAATAAGTCAACCTTTATCAAAGGTCCAAAAAATGTATTATCTCAAGACTCACGTGGTGGGGGAGGCTGGAAACTTGATAAAACATTTCACCTCAACTGAGGAAAATTTCGAAGCTGCGTGGCTTGTGCTTCTAGAAAGATACAACAATAAACGTTTGCTTGTTAGCAAATTAATCAACGAGCTTCTAGCAACAACTGGTGGTACAACGGTGGATAACATCAAAAAGCTGCATGATAAAACAAAGGAGTGTTTATTGGCATTACAAAATTTGCAGATAGACACTTCCACCTGGGACCCTTTGCTGCTTCATCTACTTCTGAAGAAACTAGATCAACCAACAAGGCTATGATATGAGCAATCCTTAGAAAAGCCGCGAGAGGTACAAACTATTAAAGAATTCCTCCAATTTCTGGAAAAACATTTCCAATCTATGGAGGTAATGGGCGCCAAAACTCCACACCCTGCCGCAAAGGTCTGCACTTCAGTCACAGCAAAACCACAAAGCAGTGACACTTGCAGCATGTGCAAAAAGGGAAAGCACCAATTGTTTTCCTGCAGGGACTTTCTGCAACAATCTCCATCGGCCCGATTTCAATTTATCCAAAAACAAAAATATTGCCACAATTGCCTTAGACCTGGACATGCAGCCAAAGCTTGCGCTGTCTTAAGTGCAACAAAAAACACAATACGTTGCTACATTTTGGGGAGACAATCAAAGACGACCAACCAACATCTGCAAGTAAATCAACAGAAGGCCATGGACCAAAAACCACACAAACGCATACAAAACAAGAAGCAGCTTCACTGGCAACCGCCAAACAATCAACATCAAAGGCTTATGTACTGCTTAGCACAGCCATGGTAAAAATCAAGGGAAATGGAAGGGAAATACATTGCCGGGCAATTCTGGATTCAGGCTCACAAGTAAATTTTGTTACGGAACGGCTGGTAAAGCGACTGGGAATCTCGACGAAACCTTCATTCATCTCTATCAACGGCATTGGTTCGAGCAATACCAAGGTACAGCATCGCGTCAATGTAGCATTACATTCAAGAATCAACAGCTTCACAACACGGGTCGAAGCAGCAGTATTATCTCATATCATAGCCCCCCAGCCTTCTCAAGAAATCAATATCGATGATTGGAAAATTCCAGCAAACATCACGCTAGCCGATCCAACATTCAATCATCCTGATAAAATCGACATGTTATTAGGGGCGGAGTTTTACAATCAGCTTATGGCAACAGGACATATCAAGCTATCAGATGACCTACCCAGTTTACAAAATACGGGTTTGGGATGGATCATCGCAGGAAAAATTAGTGGAAACCACCCACAGAACGCTGCATGCGGAATCTGCACAAACGATGACATCAATCTGGAAGCGGCCCTTGCTCGTCTGTGGGAGCTCGAGGATGTGGCAAAATCGAAAAAACAGCTTTCAATAACAGAAAAAGAGTGCGAAGCTCATTTTGCGCAAAGTACAACTGTTGCCAAAAATGGCAGATTCATTGTAAGGCTACCATTTCATGACTATCCGGGGGCCTTGGGTGAATCGTATGAAATCGCGTATAATCGATTTCTATCACTGGAACGTCGATTGGCAAAATCACCCGAAATAAAGGATCAGTATGTGAAATTTATGGAAGAATATAAAAGACTGGGCCACATGACGCAAGTGAATATTGACAGCATCAATGCACCCAGGTATTTCATTCCCCACCATTGTATCGTCAGACCCGAAAGCCGCACTACAAAATTACGTGTGGTATTCGACGCATCTGCCAAAACATCGTCAGGACTTTCCTTAAACGACCTTATGTACACTGGACCCACAGTTCAGAGCGATCTTTTTGCTATTTTACTTCGGTTCCGTCTACCTAGGTACGTTTTTACCACAGATGTAGAAAAAATGTATCGACAGATTTTCGTGCATCCGGAGGATAGAAGGTTCCAACTCATCATTTGGCGATAAGATCCGAGTATGCCAATAACACATTATCAGCTAAACACAGTTACTTATGGAACAAGATCTGCTCCATAATTGGCAACAAAATGTTTGCAGTCAATCGCGAATGAAAATCTGACACAATATCCTCTTGGTGCTCAATTTCTTCAGGACAATTTTTATGTGGATGACGGAATCGGTGGGTCAGACAGCCTAACCACAACAATAGAAATCCAACAGCAACTGATTAATATTTTGAGCCAACGGGGCTTTAATCTACAAAAATGGTGTGCCAATCATCAAAACTTACTACAGAATATCGGCATGGATGAAAATGAAGTCGACGTAGACTTTGACGATAACGTAAATCAAACCGTTAAAACCTTGGGATTAACATGGATGCCCAAGGTTGATCAATTTTGCGTAAAGGTATGTTTAGAAACTGGCACTCTGACAACCAAACGTTCAGTAAGCGCCGACCTAGCTAGGCTCTTCGATCCTTTGGGCATACTGGCACCGGTGGTGGTAATGGCCAAAATGTTCGTTCAAGACCTTTGGAAGCTAAAACTCACATGGGACGAAGCGCTGCCCGACCAATTACATGAAAAGTGGACGGCATTCAGAACAGATTTGGAAAAGTTGAACAATATGAAGATATCACGTCACATATTTGAAGGGCACATCCCAGCAAGTGCACAAATTCATGTGTTCGTAGATGCATCTGAAAAGGCATATGGTACTGCGATTTACCTCAGATCGGAACTGGACGATGTACACGTAATTGTACGCCTACTGTGTGCAAAATCGCGTGTTGCACCTTTGAAACGACAAACTCTTCCCCGTCTGGAACTATGTGCAGCAGTATTGGGATCCCAACTAAGTGCAAGAATCAAGACAGACCTCAAACTGGATGTCCTTACTCACTATTGGACAGATTCGCAGAGGTACCCTGACATAATCCCAAGGGGCATAATCCCAATTGGGATAATGTCATTTTCAAGCCCAAAAAAACATTTCAGATTTTTTCTTAGATTTTATTACATTAAGCAAAAAAATTAAAGCTGACAATAAAGTTAATACATTGAGTATATGTATAAGATAAAATATGTACTTATGTACTTAAATACACTAGTTCTCAAAAAATTACTTTAAAACTAAAAATTTGAATATGAGCTCACTCATATTTCGTCTACATTCTTTACATTACACTAAGTCACCGGTGCACTGATTCGCGTTGAACAAATTATGCTTAAGCTGCAATTATGTGCATATGAAGAAGTGACTGCAGCTACAAAGCGTGAGAATTTACAATGCCCGGCATCAGCCATATCATCTTCTTACTCTACATTCCTTGGTCTAATTACACAAAATGTGGGAACATCGTTTTGCCTAATAAGCATTCTGTGTTTAGTTGTAAATATGTAGGTATATGCATATCTGTATGTATTGTCCAAATGATATTTATGAACATATGTATATGTTTGTGCATTATGGGAATTGTACGTTTACTTGTATAAGTGCACGTTTGATTTGTATAAAAGGCAAACATCTTCGCAATAAATAAAGTATTCAGTTGAAAACATCAAGCCAATCGCTTCATCTAAACAGTGTTATTTAAATATTAATGTGTTGTGTACTTTTCAATTGTTTTACATGTTCAAATAAATTAGACTCCCTGAGGAAGGCGATGATAACGCCGAAACGCCTAGGAGGATAAAAGGAACTTTTTGTTTGCTTTTCTTTCAAACCGGCTAAAAAGCTCTTAGTCATTTGTTTAAATTAAATTAATTTCAATATTTATTGAGGTTCTTTTTGGTCGGTGAAATGAAAACCAAACCTTTGGTCTTCTTTGCGCCTTCTTCAGGGAGTATGTTTATTTTTAAACAGGAAAACATCATTAATATATTATTCCAATTAGTTACATTAACGAACATGTCTTAAGTGAACATTATATCCTAGAATCCCAAAACAATAGAATTGTACAAAAATACATTAAACAAATAATTAAAAAAATACATTAAACAATTATTTAAACAAAATTTTCTGTATAACATTATTGTTACTCGTCAAAATATCACAGGTTTGTATGTACTACTTATAATGTCAACGTCTTCTTTATGGTTCATTGCACATTGTAGTTTTTGTTGTATTCTTAAGCTTTCTAATGTCAATCTTTTTATAGTTTTCTTTTATGTCCAATATTCGCGCGCTTTCAAAATCAGCTTTGTGTCCGCTGCTAACTAAATGTTGTGCTAAAGCTGTTGACATTTTTATACTCAGCTGTACTAGTACACAGAGTATTATAGTTTTAATCACATAACGGTGGATTGTAACAGAATGAAATAATCGAGATAGATATAGACTTATATATATCAAAATGATCAGGGTGAAAAGAGAAATCGATTGAGCTATGTCCGTCCGTCCGTCCGTCTGTCCGTCTGTAAATACTCTAACTCGCGCAAAAATTTAGATATTTTGATGAAATTTGGAATGCAAGTTGGTATCGAGACTGGGACGGTTGGTATTGAAAATGGGAGAAATCGGACCATGACCACGCCCACTTTTCCTATATAGAAAAAATCGGAAATTTGGTATCTCAGTCCCTAATATAGCTGGAGCGATGAAATTTTACCCACGTGTTGAGCTCAGGCCCCTATGAAGAAATTTGGTGAAATTTTAGAAAATGGGCGGTGCCACGCCCACTTATTAAGGGTCAAACATTGAAAGTTTTATATATCATAACTCAGAAACCGTTGAAGATATATCGATGAAGTTTGGTATGCGTGATATACTTCCTTAGGCAAATGTTTGCACGGAAAATAATTAAAATCGGTTGACGGCCACGCCCACTTTTATATATGTGTATTATAAAGTGACCTAATAAAAACATTTTAAGCCATATCTCTGTCAAATATAAAGATCTATCACTGAAATTTTGTCGCATGAGTCCAACTATGGACATAAAACAAAAAACACAAAAATTTTGGAAAATGGGCGGTGCCACGCCCACTTATTAAGGGGCAAACATTGAAAGTTTTATGAGTCATAACTCAGAAACCGTTGAAGATATATCGATGAAATTCGGTACGCGTGATATACTTAGGCAAATATTTGGACGAAAAATTTTCAAAATCGGTTGACGACCACGCCCACTTTTATACATATATGGGTCTTATAAAGTGACCTAATAAAAACATTTTAAGCGATATCTCTGTCAAATATAAAGATATATCATTAAAATTTTATGGCAGGAGTCTAACTACGAACATAAGACAAAAACCGTAAAAATTTTGGAAAATGGGCGTGGCACCGCCTCTTTTTAGAAGCAGGAATATACGAGATTTCTTAGCCTATAACTCGACAAATAATTTATATATAATGACGAAACTTGGTGTGTACACTTTTATTACTTGTGGAAATACATGTTCAAAATTGACGGCCACGCCCACTTTTATATATGGGAACTATAAAGTGGTTTAATGAAAACATTTTAAGCGATATCTTTGTCAAATGTAAAGATAATTCATTGAAATTTTGTGGTATGATTTCTACAATAGACCGGAAACAAAAAATAGAAAAATTTTGGAAAATGGGCGTGGCACCGCCTCCTTTTAGACAAAGGAATCTACGAGATTTCGGAGCCCATAACTCGACAAATAATTGAGATATTATGATGAAACTTGGTTTATACACGTTTATAACTTGTATTAATACACGCAAAAATTTATTGAAATCGGTTTATGACCACGCCTACTTTTTAGCAAAGATATTTCTGGAACATGCTTTGGAAATTTGTAACGTGACATCTTTGTAACTGGAAGTCATAAAGGAATGAAATTTTGCACAAAGAATAATATTCATATGCTTAGTTGGATGACTGATAAAAATTTTGAAAATGGGCGTGGCTACGCCCACTTTATGCAGCACTCGCTTTATATAAAATCCATCAAACGCAAACAAACAATGAAAACATACAGCTGAGTATCTAATGTTCGATTCCACTCGAACTTAGGCTTCCTTACTTGTTTGTTTTTTTTTGTGTCTGCTTTGTGCTCATTAATCTTAACCGCTAAAGCCCTCTTTGTTGTCCCAATATACACTTTTTCGCAGCCCTCGTCTTTATTCCCTTTAGATGATATTTCGTAGATTACATTATGCTGTTGTTCTTTTTCTATTTTGTCTTTTGTCTTCGTAAATATATTATTGAGTGTGTGATTAGGTCGGTATGCAAATGTGATGTTTTTGCAATGATTTGTTGTCTGTTAGACCGGGTTAGTAAGCTATACCAGTGAATGTTCTGTTTTGATCTTTTGTTGTGTTATTGTTTGTGCGTCCTATTTGATTAAGTTTTGTTGTTACCCATTTTTCTGTTATTGCATTTGGTTACCCGTTCTTGTGTAAAATATTTTTAATTTTCGTTTTATTTTCATTTCTGTACTCCTCGTCGCTAAGTTTGTAAATTTTTTCTATTAAGCCCATTGCTGTGTTCCTCTTTTGTGTCCAAGGATGATTGGAATGATAATTAATCATCCTGGATGAGGCTATTGTTTTGGAGTACCAGTTCGCCTTAATTTGCTTTTTCATTCTATGTAATTCAATGTCTAGGTAGGCCAATTTATTATTTGCTTCTTTTTTCACATGTATGACCTCCACGTCCTTTTTCTCTATTATGGCAAAATATCGTCTACATATTTATGTATTTAATATGAATGCCCTTAGATTTAAGTTCTGTCAAGCTATCGTCAAATATTTTGTGAAGTACTATATCGGCTATTGTTGGGAATAGGGGTTTCCCATTGGCATTCCGTATACCTGCTGGTAGGTATATAATTTTTTCGTACACGAAATACATAATTGTCGCGTAAACAAAAGTCTAAGATATTTAAAATTAGCTTTTTTGTTATTTTTGTGTATTTCTCAATGATCGTCCATTTTTGCATTATTCTCCTAATTGCTAGTTGAATTGGTATATTTGGGAAGAGGGAAACTACGTCAAATGAAGCTGATATTTCATCTTCCACTAAAATAATTTTTTTAAGATTATCTTTTGATTGAAATGAATTTTTGATATTGTAATTTTCTGATACAATATTCTTATGTAATCCCCCTATGAACTTGCTAAAGTTGTAGCATGGAACATTAACGGACGAAAGTTATTTTTATGTATTTTTGGTAATCCGTATAATCTCGGTGCTGTAGCTGCATTACATGTTAATTGCTGCTTAAGTTTTGTGTTAATGTTTTGTTGTTTGTAAATTTCATTAACGATGTTATTGTTTTTTCTTAATTGTTGCGTCGGGTAAAATCTTAATATTTTATAAGTTGTTTTGTCGCTTAGAAGTTCTTTCATTTTATTTTTGTAGTCTGTTTTAAACATCACCGTTTTGTTGCCTTTGTCTGTTTTTCTGATTACTATAGAATTTTCATTTTCCTGTAAGAATTTTTTGGTGTTATTAAAATGTTATGAATGAACTTATCTTTAGGGTTAAGCTCAATTCTATTCCCATAACTGTTAACTCTTCTCGCAACGTCGTATCGAATGTGTGCTTTTGTCTATCATCTTCATAATTTTGTATCGCTTGCTCGATATCAGCAATAAAATGTATGGGGGAGAATAATTTCCGTGATACCAGTAAAGCAAATTTATTACCAAGGGATAAAAGCCATCTACTCTCTTATGGAACCTGTATGTTGGTTAAATTGGCAAACCAATCTTCGTTGGATCTTAATCCGAATTTATCTAAATTGTTTTTGATTTGTCCTTGAAATTTCTCATAAATATTTTTATCTGTGACCGTCTCTGAAAAATTGTTTTTGATTCTCTATAACCAGCTTGAAATCCCTCTCGTCCAGTTTGATTTTAAGATCTTCACAAATATGACTGATATGCGCACGGGTCATTTTAATTTTTATTGGCTTCCCTAACTTCAACGTTTAAGATTATTCGGAGGTATTCGCATTCTATTTTTCGTGCTTCATTTTTAGTTGTCTCCAGTGAGAAATTGTGCATGATACCCTTTTTATACTCAGCTGTACTAGTACACAGAGTATTATAATTTTGATGTCATAACGGTGGATTGTAACATAATGAAATAATCGAGATAGATATGGACTTATATATATCAAAATGATCAGGGTGAAAAGAGAAATCGATTGAGCCATGTCCGTCCGTCCGTCCGTACGCACGATAACTCGCGTAAAAATTGAGATATTTTGATTAAATTTGAAATACAAGTTGGTATCGAGACTGGGATGGTTGGTATTGAAAATGGGCGAAATCGGACCATGACCACGCCCACTTTTCCTATATAGAAAAAATCGGAAATTTGGTATCTCAGCCACTAATATAGCTAGAGTTATAAAATTTTACCAACGTATTGTCCTCAGGCCCTTATGAAGAAATTTTATGAAGTTTTGGAAAATGGGCGGTGCCATGCCCACTTATTAAGGGTCAAAAATTTAAAGTTTTATATGTCATAACTCAGAAACCGTTGAAGATATATCGATGAAATTTGGTATGCGTAATTTGCTCACTTAGACAAATGTTTTGGCGAAAAATTATCAAAATCGGTTGACGGGCACGCCCACTTTTACGCCCACTGAAATTTTGTGGCAGGAGTCCAACTACGGACATAAAACAAAAAGTATAAAAATTTTGGCAAATGGGCGGTGCCACGCCCACTTATTAAGGGGCAAATATTGAAAGTTTTATAGGCCATAACTCAGAAACCGTTAAAGATATATCGATGAAATTTGGTACGCGTGCTATATTTACTTAGCCAAATCGGTTACCAAAATCGGTTGACGACCACGCCCACTTTTATATATGGGTATTATAAAGTGACCTAATAAAATCATTTTTAGCGATATCTCTGTGAAATATAAAGATAATTCATTGAAATTTTGTAACATGAGTTCTACAATAGACCGGAAACAAAAAATAAAAAAAAGTTTATAAAATGGGCGTGGCACCGCCTCTTTTTAGACAAAGGAATATACGAGCCTATTACTCGACAAATAACTGAGATATTATGACGAAACTTGGTTTATGCACTTTTATAACATGTGTTAATAGACACGCAAAAATGTATTGAAATCGGTTTATGACCACGCCTACTTTTTAACAAAGATATTTCTGGAAAACCCTTTTGGAATTTGTAACGTGAAGTCTTTGTAACTATAAGTCATAGAGGGATGCAATTTTGCACTAACAATAATATTTATATGCTTATTTTGATGATTGATACAAATTTTAAAAATGGGCGTGGCTGCGCCCTGTTTATGCAGCACTCGTTTCATATAAAATACACCCTATATCGAACAAACGCAAATAAAAAATGAAAGCATACAGCTGAGTATCTAATGTTCGATTCCACTCGAACTTAGGCTTCCTTACTTGTTTATACTCAGCTGTACTAGGACGCAGAGTAGATGCAGTGAAATAACGCCCGTGGAAACAACGCCCGCAGAGTATTATAATATTAATTAATTTACGGTGGATTGTAACAGAATGAAATAATCGAGATAGATATGGACTTATATATATCAAAATGATCAGGGTGAAAAGAGAAATCGATTGAGCCATGTCCGTCCGTACGCACTCTAACTCGCGCAAAAATTGAGATATTTTGATGAAATTTGGAATGCAAGTTGGTATCCAGACTGGAACAGTTGGTATTGAAAATGGGCGAAAGCGGACCATAACCACGCCCACTTTTCCTATATAGAAAAATCGGAAATTTTGTATGTCAGTCACTAATATAGCTGTAGCGACAAAATTTCACCCACGTATGGAGCTCAGGCCCTTATGAAGAAATTTGGTAAAATTTTGGAAAATGGGCGGTGCCACGCCCACTTATTATGGGGCAAACATTGCAAGTTTTATATGTCATAACTCAGAAACCGTAGCAGGTATATCGATGAAATTTTGTATGCGATATCTCTGTTAAATATAAAGATATATCATTGAAATTGTGTGGCAGGAGTCCAACTACGGACATAAAACAAAAAACAGCAAAATTTTGTAAAATGGGCGTGGCACCGCTTCCTTTTACAAGCAGGAATATACGATTTTTAATTACAATTTTTCGCCTGCGGCGCTTTTTCCATTAATAGTACACCATATTTAAAAAAAAAAAACCCCGTCTGCGGGCTTAATTGCTCTTTCGAAAGGGAAATAAAGCCCACATCGCCGAATAGGGCGCGCGGGCGTTCTTTCCCTTTCTGAATGGAAATAAAATCCACGGGTTTAATTGGATTCGCGGGCGTTATTTCCTTTTTCAAAAAGGAAACAAGCCCGCGGGAGTTATTTCACTGAACCGTGGGCCACTTGTACCCGCTGAGTTTTACTCGCCATCGTTTCGAAAATTTTCTGCTGCATCGCCATGAATTCCTGAAATTGCTTGGCATCCATTTTTGTACGATACCTTGATGTATTTGTTGGTTCACCTCGTCACCAATTTATTGTAGTCGATTAAAGTTAAAAGTGGTTTCCTTTTAATACTTAAGTAAATATATATTCTTTTTTCGATGTAGCGCACGCGGCGGAAGTTCCACGTAGAAACACAGCAAACATCATTACATGACAGTTCATACAAACAGTATTGTACATATACATAAAGTTAGTGAACACAGTAGGTGCCATATCGATGAAGTAGTTACTATACCTATCAACTTTTCCTCAATGCTCAGATATAAGTTCCACACAAAATTTTTGGTACTATCTTGAAGATCATGTGAGAAAACCGAAGATTTACCCGAAAACCACCTAAAAGCTGTTTTGCCCGTAGAATGGGACAAAATAGCACCGGAATTTTTCCAAAAAATAGTAGAATCCATCATAAGCCCTTGGAAGCCATTTTGAACAAGAATGGACATCATTAAAAATATTAAACAGCTTTTAGATGCATTTATTCACCAAAATTACTAAAATGCAAAATAATTTTGTGAGCAAAAATGTATGACTTTTTTGTTTTTTTTTTTTTATTTTATATTAAAGTTGAAATGCGTTTTTGGATTTTTAATGAACGGTTCGTATAGTATGGAGCTATACTATATTAAAAATTTTTCAATTAATTCGAAAAAATAGGCGAATTTCCAACGTTTTCTCAACTAATTCAATATGCAAAATACTTCTGTGAGCCACTGTACAACATTTAGTCTAATAAAAGCGCGCCATCATCCAAAAACTACGCCTTTATAATCTCATTAACTGCTTGAACTCCACAAACAACACTTGCGAACGCATAAAATTATAATACAAAGAACGCTCACGAACGCATACCTAAAATGATACATTCATAGTGCGCTCACGAACGCATAAAATGAATTTTCAAAAAGTGCTCATTGAACGCTTGGGAATATTCTTTTGCGTTCGTGAATTTATGCGAGGCATTGTACGGTCTTTGATTTTTGAATGGAATTATGATGAATTTTTAGTACGAACTTTGGTAAGTTTCTATATGATATATGTATATAATTTTCTATAGCTTGCTGAATTCAAGGTGAAAAATCGTAAATAAATTTTATTATTTCATTTTCAATAAGGAAAAACTAAAAAGTTACGCCGAGTTCCGAACTGAAATTTATTGCAGTTGATTCCGCGAAGTATTGGCTTCAAGGTAAAGTATAACTTTCTTGCGCGTTTTCGCGACCGCCATACAAATTTTTTCACTTTTAAGAAATGGTTCCTCCAATTTCACGCAAACAAATTTTTGAAATTTGGCGCCAAACTGAAAACGCAAAAAGATTTCATACGGTTAAGATGTATATTGTGGATAATCTTGAACTCTCGGAGCTGCCTGAAGATGCTGAAAGGAAACTAAATGCCTCAATTAAAAATTTGCTGCTGATGTAGAGCGTCAAATGTAGTTACACAAGCGCAAACATACATACGTAATAAATTTCCATACATTGTATTGTCACGCGCTGGCGCTGACTACTTAGTCAGCCCCACACAAATTGTAAGTACAAAAAAATTGCTGACGCTGCCATTCTCACGCTTCCAATGTTATTCTAAGCCTAAGCGCTCATAGGAGCATACATATGTACATGTACGTAGGTACATACATATATACAATATACCGTGGGAAAGAGTCCCATTATTTTTAAGTACTTAGAGTAAATATGTATCATAGTAAATAAGTAGTACATAAGAATAAATTTTGTATAAAAGCACAAAATTTTGAATAATAAAGTGAATTAGATTTCGCACGTCATACCAACAAGAACTTGGTCGTTTTACTTTATTATATGGCGATCTTTGCCAAATAGGTCGTGGCAATTCACTTTGCCTTCCATCTATTTACGTGGCAATGAAAACCATCGGTGGTAATAACTAGGCACGGCAACAGCAGCGAACAACAAATTGCATATGCTTTGTGTTTTGAATTGGTCATCAATATCGTATCCTTGATTGAGCACGCGGAAGCAAATTGAGCAACAACAACAGCAACATTGGTACGCTTGACAGCGAAACAGTAACAACAGCCGGGCAGTCACAGTAGCGGCAGCAGCAACAGCAGAACATGCGGCGTCAAAAGGACTGAGCGAAGATAGCAGTATAATCTTCATTTTCTGACCAGCAGCAGCAGCAATAGAGCTTAGTGTTAATATAATTTAATATACACGTATATTTACTAACACATCTTGTGGCAATCTAACGGCTGCCTACTCAGTGGCGATAATTGAAGGATTTTCGCCTACAATTTTTTTTTTCTTTCTCTTCATTTCTAACAAATTCCATGGTCAACCAACAAGAGGTTGACGAAATATTTGAAAGGTGGTCGAGATTCTTTATAGAAAGAAATCAACAACCACCTGAAAACAATAGACCAGGTCCTTTGCCGATAACAATCGAGGAGTATCGGCAAAGACAACAAACTAACAGAAGGGTGGAGGAACCCAAAATTCCGAAGCCCATAGCCTTCAGGCGAAAGAGGGGTGGCAAGAAGTATAACAAGCGAAAAGCTCTTGCCATCACCCACGAGAAAATTAACCTCGCAACCAGTATTGAGGAAAAGAAAGAATTAAAGAATAAATTGAAGAATATAAGAAAAATGTTTAAATAAATCAAAAAAAAAAAAAAAAAAAAAAAAAGTGGAAGTGTCTTTTGTTTTTGGGAATGTCTAGGTCTAGGAACTCAATTGCTGATTTATCTAGCGGAGTGGAAGTAAGAGATTTGAGAGATTACGACAGGGAATTAGAATGGTTGAGAAGATTTTGGTATCGCATAGGAATGACTAGGGAACCAACTATAGAAGACGTTATAAATCCTACGACAAGAGTAGAAGAAATACAACGAATGTTTGAAGTTTCCGGCATTCCAAGATTTTAGTGACATTTTTTTTTTAATACAAATAAGCCAAATGCCAATGTGGTTAATTCCATTGAAGTAGTTGATCATACTGAGTCCTTGGATTCCATAAAATTCATTTTGCTTGCTATTGCAATTGTTAGTTGCATCAACTTATTTTTGAGAATATACTCAATCCACAACAAAATTTTGAAGAAGAGGTACATTTCTCGCGCTGACGGCCTGGATAAAGTATAAACAGATTTTTTTGAGATATCATTATTTTTCAATGGCCAAATGGGAAATAATTCTTAATACACTTATAGAAGAAAAAACCACTGCAGAAAAAGCATATAAATGCATAAACAAAAACATAACAATAAAAACGGAAACGGTAAGAAAACACCTCAAAACAATACTAGATTCATTAATTAATTTAGGTGAAATAATACGCAAAGTTAACAATCAACTCACTGCAGCTCACCAATTAGAGGCATACCAAATATTTTCCATTGTTAGAGACAAACTAGTATCTTCATTAGCAAGATACAATATTGATGCATTAGTACCAAACACATATGTACGAAAGTACTATATCACTCGACTTTAGCATTTTATTACCAGAACCGGAAGAAAAAGACAAAATGCCACAAACAGTGGTAGAATTTATTAAAACGGCTTCATCAATTTTGCCTGAATTTGATGGTAAGCCGGAAAACCTACATAGTTTTTTGGACGCACTTGAAATTCTCGATCAGATCAAGGACACGCATGAAGCGTTAGCGATATCCATTATAAAAACTAAACTTAAAGGTACTGCACGAAATTACATCAGTACTGAAAATACCATACAACAAGTTAAAACAAAATTGCAAACTTCAATTAAAGGCGAGTCAGTGGAAGTATTGACTGCAAAGCTTTTGAATATTCAACAGCGCAGTAAAACAGCTAATCAATACACTAATGAAATAGAGAAGCTAACAAAGTCATTGGAAGGAGCATACATATCTGATGGGCTTACCTCAGACTTGGCAAGCAAATATTCTACACAAGCAGCTGTAAAAGCCATGTGTAAGAATTGCTGGAACGAAAAAGTAAAAATGATAATGCAAGCAGGAATGTTCACTTCCATGAACGAAGCTATCTCTAAATTCACAAATAGCTGCACTGAAGTAACTGGAAACCCAAACTCATTGCTTCACATCCGCCAACAAAACTATTACCGCGGTAGCTTCCGTAGAAGTTATCAAAGTAATAATAACAGAAGTAACCAAAGACGCGCGTTTCCCATGCGCTACAATTATAACAACAACAATAACATGCAAAGGCGAGAACAGTGATAGGCAAAATTGAAATGCAACTGTATTAGTGAGAGCGCCGTAATAGCGCAAATCAATTGGTTCGTTTTCGTTTAGTCGCATAGATAACTAGATACGAAACTCTTCATTTCGTGAGAGCGCTGTCAAAATGCGCATTTTTTATAAAATTTTTCATTGGTGCCACTCTGTTCGAAAACTGAAAATGGGTATTTTACATATTATTTCTGGGAATTTTCGGCTTCCTTATGTTATTGAAGACTATAGCAATAATGAAATTTTGTTTATACCAAATTAAGATAAGGATATAACCACAAAAGTGATACACAGGATAGTATGATTTTCCCACATTCCGAATATTCGTGTTCGAAACCCAATCTCAGACAAATTAAGAATAACGAATAATATTTTACTCTATTTTGCAATTCTATTAAAATGTGAATATATTAGAATTGAAATATAATAATTTTTAACAGGATATATATATAAATCTACTGAAGAACGCTGCCCGCGTTCCATCTCATTAACATATTTTTTATAATTTTAACTGAAACACAATTTTTCCAGTTAAAACAATAAACTTCACTGAATATTACACACAAGCAATACAATTACCTCTGTATTTTTTATAATTCTTTATTATTTCAACAAAATTGGGCACATAAAACAAAACATTAAAATCCACCGAAAGTGACAATTTATTTTGGCGCGTTTTCCTTTCTGGCACCTGCAATTTGCACAAACAGCTGATCGGCCGGGTTTTATGTTGTGTTGATGCTGGCAACAAAGCCACATTAGACCCGTGGGAAAATCGTAAAAGTGAGAGAGTAAAAAAGAGTTTCGTATCAAGTCCAGTGATGCCGTTTTGATACAATCGTATCAAATGTGATACTTTTTTAAGCGCAAGATACGTAGATACTTTTTATTTTGACGTAGAACAAATTTGATACCTTTTTAATCAGCATCAAATAATTTTGATACGATTTAATCAAAATCAAAGAATATTAACCTATTATTTTTCATTTTTAAGATTTTCTAAAAATTGTAACTGGTGCAGTGGGTAGAGTGCTCGCCTGCTATGCCAGAGGTCTCGGGTTCAAGCCACGGTCCGAGCAAAACACCAAAAAATTTTTCTAATTAGTAAAAATCCAATTATTGGATTTTTTAAGAGCAGCGGTCACCTCTCGGCAGTGGGCGGCATACCCTCCCAGTGTATTTCTGCCATGAAAAAGCTTCTCAGAAAAAATGCATTCGCCGTTCGGAGCCGGCATAAAACTGTAGGTCCACCCAATTAGTAGGAAAAACAAAAAGGAGCACACCTCGAATTGGGAGAGAAGCTCGGCCATAAAACTCGTCAGAGTTATAATAGCGCCATTGTATTATTATTATAAAAATTGTAACAACCTGTGTTTGCCGCGAAAAATATGTATTGTGAAAGTCTTGAAAATACCAAAAATGGGCAACATTTTATCAAACTGTAAAGTAGGCATCACTACCCATGGCAGGCATGAGCAAAGAGCGTTATGTTTTATGTTAACCATTATTTTAATAGCCTTTATGATTTTCTTGAATTAAATTGAATTCGAAAAATCTAAAATGATAACCCTACCAATAAACACAACGCATTTGCCTCGAATTCGAGACGAGTTCGCTTCTCTGATTATATTATCGCGGCGATAGTTCGCACGATAGATCGGCGAATCCGAATTCCCAGGTGAGTCACCTCTCATTGGCGATTCGCGCATTTTTATGTTCTCGGATCGTTGGCAATTCGAGATTTGGGATCATTGGCGAATACATTCTAGAAAATCTTCTTCTGCGAATCCGCCTCGAATTCCCCACGATATCATCCGAACTTTTAAATTTCTCGAGTGCAGTTTTAAAGAGTAAATTAAAGCCCAACAGGGAATTTCTTCGTGTAAAGCAAGATCCAACAAAATTAATAAATGCTATTGCGATAATTGATTTTTCTCGCGTCCATCTCGAACTCTATACGAATCCGAAAAATAACATTCACCTCCGCGAACTCATCTCGAGGTTGCCACGATATCATCCTCGCTTTTGTGTTTATTGGGTAACTATTCATTATCTTTATATTTTTATATTGGTAAATGTAATCAAAAAACGATGTCACGTTAAAAACACGAAAGCAGCTTATTTTATTAATTTTAATTTTTTTCAAAAATTTTTCAGTGATACGAAAAAAAAAAATTGCCGTATCAATTTGTTATACGGGTTAAAAGCCCAAAAAGAGCTTTTTTTGATTAACTTAAGTTTTTTTTCCAAAAAATTTTCGGTGATACGAAAAAAACAATGAAAGTATCAATTTTTGATACCAAATTTTTTGAGGCTGCGGCAAGACTGATCAAGTCATCTTTGTTTAGTCGCTTGCTGGCCCTCAATGAATGCGGTCGTTTATAAAAACGACAAGCATGCGTACATATGTATAAGCAATAATGCTTTTACATATATAAATATGCGCAAACAAGCGACATTCACCCACGATGTTGCTACGCCACTTGCTGAGCGACGACTAAATCGTTTACAAAAGAAAGAGCATAACGTGTCTTTGTGATTTGAGCGCGATCAATTGATCTATGAAACGCCTATCACTGCTTTAGAAACCAAACACGCTCAAATGCTCGCAAAAACAATAACAATAAGGGTGAAAACAGAACCGGGACGTAACGACACGACATTGCGACAACGATAGCCTCTTGACGTAAAAATGTCGGTGCGAAGCCAGCGACTGAAACATAATAAATGCGGCAACGACCGCCCCTACAGAAGGCTCGTTGCTGCCACATTACAGTTTTTCATTCACAGCTAAAAAGTTTTTTGTTCAGATGGTAATTTTTTAATGTAAAATAATAAATTAAATAGTTAAATTTATTAATTTAATGCTTTAAACTGTTATTACATTTGGTTGTGTATAAATACTTCTACTTTTTTTTGTAAAGTTTCGTTAGATTTATTGAGTTGTCAAAATATTCATATTTCATAATGCAGTGGCAACTCGTCGTCCGCTCGTCGTCGTCACCAAAATTAGAAATCGGTCTAAGTTGGCGACAACGTAATTTTGTCGGTGGACGACGTCGTGCATGACTTTCATAAGAACGCATGGGTTTTAATTTTGACAGACTCTCGTTGTCGCAACGTCGTGTCGTTACGTCCCGATTCTGTTTTCACCCTTACAATACAAACAGCACACGAAACATACGTAGCTACAACCAACAGGAAAACCAGCAGACTCCACTTCAACAGTAGAGAGAAAAATTTTTGTATTCAATTTACACTTGAACAGCTACATAACTTCCAAGTCAACATTAAATAACTCATTTTCTACTCTCCTAGTAGACACAGGAGCAGATATATCTATTATTAAAAAGGGTAAAATTCAGAATGATGTTTCAATTGATAATTCACAAAAAACAGATTTAAAAGGTATTGGTCAGGGTATAACAAGCACCCTCGGAACAGTTAAAGCAGATTTGAAGGGTGATGATCTTTTGATTCGACATAAATTTCACATAGTAGAAGATGACTTCCCAATCTCATGTGACGGAATTTTGGGACTAGATTTCATTAAAAAATATAATTGCATTTTGGACTATCAAAATGAAAAAGATACTTTGATATTACGTCCATATGATTTCCCAGAAAATATAGCAATTCGAATGACAAATGAACCAACAATAAATAGTATATCAGTACCAGCAAGATCTGAAGTAATCAGACAAATTAAAATTAATAATAATAACGAATTATTTATACCACATCAACAATTAGCCGAAGGTATTTTTATTGCCAACTCAATAGTGAACCCATAACTATAGTTTAACTCCCTATAGAGTAGTAAATATTGATAGGAACAGTAATTATAGTTTAACTCCCTATAAGGTAGAAAGTATAGGTAAAAATAATAATCATTTAGAAAAGAAAATTATAGTACATAAAAATAGGCTTAAAGCAATAGCATGAGACATTTCCATTTTTACATCAAAATAAATATGTAAGTTCAATTTTAATTTTTATTGAAACGAAATACTCGCTTCATTGAATCCACAAATGAAGCGAGCATTTTTTTTGGAAGGGTGATATAGAGCGTCAAATGTAGTTACACAAGCGCAAACATACATACGTAATAAATTTCCATACATTGTATTGTCACGCGCTGGCGCTGACTACTTAGTCAGCCCCACACAAATTGTAAGTACACAAAAACTGCTGACGCTGCCATTCTCACGCTTCCAATGTTATTCTAAGCCTAAGCGCTCATAGGAGCATACACATGTACATGTACGTAGGTACATACATATATACAATATACCGTGGGAAAGAGTCCCATTATTTTTAAGTACTTAGAGTAAATATGTATCATAGTAAATAAGTAGCACATAAGAATAAATTTTGTATAAAAGCACAAAATTTTTAATAATAAAGTGAATTATATTTCGCACGTCATACCAACAAGAACTTGGTCGTTTTACTTTATTATACTGAGAATTGGGGAAAAGTGGTTTTTGGCTTCAAACTCAGCCTGGTTAGAGGCTACTAATCCGCTATCCGACATAGTTAAAAAAGTTTAGCCAATAGAGCCCGGGAGAAAAGCAAAGAGTTTTAGTGATTGCTGTGAGAGAACAAAGAAATGGAAATTAAAAAACCTAATAAATACTAACAGTTCTCAGCAAATAGTTACAGCAAGCGAAATTTTAATTCGTAAAATGGGTAAACGGGACTCAGCAAATATTGTGAAAGATCTTGCAGAAGCTTCATCCAGTAGGGAAAAATTGATGTGAGGGCATATGAGATTATTACTTACTCAACGGATGAAAGCGATAGGTCTTGGTAAAGCAGGGATGGGCACCTCCCATACAAACTGAAACTTTCACAGCGAATATCTCTGGAAATATTTGTAGTATGGTGCTGAATATTGGTGTGAGGACATATGAGATAATTATGTATTAAACAGATAAAAACGCTAGGTCCTGGTAGAGCAGGGATGGGCACCTCTCATACTAACTGAAATTTTCACAGCGAATATCTGTTGAAATATTTGTAGTAGAGTACTCAAAATTGGTGTGAGGGCATATGAGATACTTATGTATTAAATGGGTAAAAACAGTAGGTCTTGGTAAAGCAGGGATGGGCGCCTCCCATACAAACTGAAATTTTCACAGCGAATATCTTACAATTGGTGTGAGGGCTTATGAGATAATTATATACTCAACAGACAAAACAAATAAAGAAACTATCTTTGACGTCAAGAATGATATTTTTTCAATGTAACTTTTTAAAACAAACTATATGCTAATATTTTTAAAAGCACGTGGTGTGAAACCCGCGGGTAACCTCTAGTATAAACATACAAAAACAATATTTTAATTTATCCGTAGCTCCTGTTAAACCAATTTAACAGCATGATTTATAATTATTACATTTATATTACAAGAAATATCAGTTTAAAATAAATGGCAAAAACCTTCTAAATAGTAGTCAGATTTCTTTGAAACTTTGTAAATATATGAAGAGATAAGAAGTCGTTTCTAAAAAAATTATCAAGATCAGATAAGAAACACCTGAGTTATTAATTAAATCCCTCTAGATTTACGATTCAGCCCACTGTGCAGTGCAGTGATGCACACTGCCGACTGCGCTAAATACACAAGCACAACATATTTTTGCATTAGTGTGCGCGTATAAGCGTATGATTTTATTGAACTCAAAATTTTAAAGCAAGTTATGCATTGAGGCTCATATAAAGGGTTCAAACAAGGCCAATTTAACACGCCGTGAGCTTAATGTCAAACGGAATGTCAAAACTGAAAGGAGAACGAAATAATTTCATATTCAGCTCACGAGCGATTGATGGAGAAACTCAGAGAACGAAGAATTTGACCAATAGTAAACATGAATGCATGTATAAAATATGCAGAGGTAGAGAAATTGGATAGCTGTTGAAGACGAAGAAGAAATCAGCTGATCCAAAGGGCCGACCTGTATAAGTGGATCCTGGGTTTAAATAAAAAAAATATTTCAATTCCCATTGAACTTTGAATTCTAATTCGGTCATTTCGTTGTCGCATACCTATTGTTCACAAAAAATTCTTTGCGCGATTGATGCACACAGCATGAAATTCAAGCGCAGGCTAATAGTCCAGTTAGTCAAGAACGTGTGGTCCGCCCGCTGACGCAAACGCCCGTATGCAATTTTTAGGATTTTTTGAGCCCGCGGGGTAACGAAGCAATCAGCTGTTTTACTCACACATATTTACATATATATATAGTTTATTTACATTTTGGCAGGGTTGCCATTTAGTCATTTTTGAACAAACAAGATTTTTACTAATCTTCAAAGTGTTATGCGGATTACTCTTCAATACACAACTGTGCATTATTTGCCAAATGACAAGAAAATACTAATTTCATCGGTTTTGAAGTTGTCGTTGACGACTTTTTTTTTATTAATTTAGTTACTTTTTTACAGCTTAGTTTGTAATTAAAACACATTTTTCTTGTAATTTTGTTGCTGCCCAATATATTTCCATCACACCTTGGTGATAGTTATCAAGGGCTAAAACATAAAATAACAAAACACACAGTCGGAACATTAAATTTACAATTGAAAATCCATAAAAAAATTATATTGGGAAACAACAAGATTCTCACAAAAATGTGTGTTTAATTAAGAAATATGTACTGAGTTTTTTGTAACTCATATCTTTTCTAGCATAAATAGGTAGTGACAAAGTGTGGATCGTATTAGTGTGACATCACTTTAATTGATTTTGTTACAGAAACTTAGATCTATTGTGGCAATTTATAACTTTTTAATGTAGAAAAGTTGCACAAGAAGACCACCAAAAGTTATCAATTAAGAAAATACAGCCACCATATGTGGTTAAATACAATTGGGCAATTCACAAGCTGTTGTAAAGTATTGTAATGTTGTATACTGGTAAAGGTTTACAATAGGTGTATCAGTAGGGTTGATTTTTCTCATACAAATTTCAATACAACCAATACAACTGGGCAGCCAATGTTTATTGAGTGTGCTATTTGATTTGTTTTTTATTCTGACAGTTTGTTGAAAAAAAATTTAAACAAAAATATGAAAGCGGTGAGACGAAAAAAAAAACAAATTACTGGCATCGTGTGTATCATATATCAATTAGGACTTGAATCCGCCGCTAACAAATCTAATAACTGTTTTTCGCTTTCGCCTGGCATTTTTTTTATTCAAATTTTTGTAAACAACAAACTGTAAACAATAACGAAATACAAAAAAAACACATACGAGAGTCTGTTCACAGGTACTGCGTTCTTATGCACATTTTCCTTTACAACATACAACTTTACAATAGCCAGTGAATTGCCCAAATTTTTGCTTTAATTTTCAGTAATATCTTCATTTATTAGGGGTGTTCAATATCTCAAAATTTTTACATATTTTTACGAATAGTTACGAATTTATGTTCAATAACCCAAAAAATTCGCAAAAGAGAGCCAAATTGAGAGAGTGAGACCTCGAGAGAGTTGATAAAAGCTGCATGTAAAATTTTCACTTGCAACTACTTACAGCTTTAAAAAAATAGAAGTGTCAAAAATATATGATCACAAAAATTTCAATTGGAAATATACAAACATTTTAAACGCAAATTTCTAATTGTGTACTAAAAAAATTAGCGCAAAAAGGAATCTTGACGATGTTTTGGAATAGCCAAAGTAGATTTTTGTTTTCCTAATTCAGTTATTTCTATTCATTTCCAATTTCAAAAATTTCAATTACAACCTAACCTAAAACTCAAATTGTCAAAACAGCGTATCAGATGTTTTCTTACGAATGTTTGCGATTTCGTGTTCAATTACTTTGGTTGATAATTTTCTCTTTTTCTCGTTTTTACTCTTAATTTGACATTGACTTGCAAGTAAATTTGGAGAACAAAGCTATTATCTTGTTATTAATTTATATACATACTAGCATACCCGGCCAGCTTCGCATTGGCTTTCAGTTATCAACAGTCATCATCATCTTATTAGTGATTTGATATTCAAAATAAAAGATACTTTTATTTTGTCATCTGCTTCGCCATCCTGATACATATTTTTTATTACTGGAAAGGTTTCTATTTTCAAGAAATGAAATACACGATATTCCTTGATTTGACTGAAAATGAAATCACAAATAAAAAGTTGTCTGGATTTGGATGAAGAACGAAATCAGAAATAAAATTGATTCATTATATGAAATCAATAAGGATTTGACTCACGCAACGATAAAATTCATGAATTTACTGCGGTGTCGCTGTTGTGTTCTATTTCTATTTACGGCAAAATATCAGAACATATTTGAAATCCTCTAACGGCCTTATTCCGCGGGGTAACATAATTTACTTTACCGCTAAAGTAAAGACTTGACCTTTGAACACATTTCTCGTATTCTATTCCACCTCAATAAGTGATAACAATTCGTTACCATTTTGAGTCCGATTCCATTCCATTCGTATGGAATCGCTTTGATAGCGTTACCATTTGTTCGAGAATACCGATTGAGGAGATGGTAAAACTTTTCAGCAAAGTAAATTACCAGTAAAATAATATTGAAGTAACGCTCAGAATCGAGCTGTAAGTGGTGTTTCTTACATAGATACATACCTACTTATGTATATCTTTCCTTTATATGAATATAATTAACCTAGTAGCCCCGGAGCAAAATGAAATATATACATACATGGGCCTGTAGAGAATATACATATGTACATTGATTAATCATGCAGCAAACTTTGGGAATTGTTATACATACATACATACATACATACATTTTCTTAAAAAAGATAGTAAGCACCTATACTGAGGTAAATGCCCACGGAAGACGTATGAATCGAAAAAAAAATTAATATACAGGTTCTCAGTATTTTTTTTACATTCGTATAAATAGATAGTAGAGCTCTAGATACCCGGGTATCGAACAGTTCGAATTGATCGTTTTTGTTTGAAGCCCGTTTGTTGTTCAAATGCCCGTACAAACATTCGAGCATTCAAGCTTACAAACAAAAAAAATTTGTATCGAAAAAACAAAAATAAAAACAACTACATATGAAGAAGAAAAAAAATAATAAACAAAAGAAAAAAACAAACTTCAAAATGCCCGAATTGTTCAAATGCCCGTACAAACATACGGGTAATAAACAAACAAACGACTGTTCGAGCATTTGAACAACATTTGTTCGGGCTACTCGAAAATGTTCAAAAAAAATCTGGAGCTCTAATAGATAGTCATAATTCAAAACTTCCATATACTTTTAAAATGTTATAATTCAAACAAATCTCATCTCAAGTAATATTTCACGGGGGTTGCGTAATTTGGATTTGGGTGAGTCAGAAATACAGAGATCAAATTTATTTTTGATTTTAAATATATTTCAAGTCAAAAAGAAGCCACTGTGGTGTAGTGTGTGAAAGGCTGCCATAAAAGAGGTCTCGGGTTTTATCCCCAGTCCGGACATACACCAAAAAAAATTTAATTAATTAGAAATCAGAAATAGCGGTCACCTCTCGGCGGTGGGCGGCATACCCTCATAGGGTATTTCTGCCATGAAAATGCTTCCCACATAAAATGCATTCCCCGTTCGGAGCTGGCATAAAACTGTAGGTCCACTCAATTAGTAGGAAAAAACGAAAATTAAGGAATGCGCCTCAAATTAGGGAGATAAGCTCGTCCTTACAACTCGTTAGAGCTATTTCAGCGGCATTGTATTATACATACTATTATATTCTAGTCAAAGATATTATTAACAAACATTTTGTAACAATTCCTAAGTTTTCGGTTACTCGAGAAATTCAAATTTAGACCGATACTTTGGTGTAAATAGAAATAAAATACAACAGCGATACCTGCCGGATTTTTCTTCATATGTATGTACACATGTTTTTGGTATTCTCTATCTCCATACTAATAACCTTAATGGAACCCAATGAGATATAACTACCAAATTTCACTAAAATATTTCAGTAGTTTTAGACGAAAATATATAAGGATAGGTATATATGTAGTCAAATTTTAAAAATAATTTTTTAATTTTAATTTCTGTAGTAAAAGAAAAATTATTATAATTAAAATTGTTTGAGTAGTTTAAAAGTTTATCCCGCACAAAGAATGGTACATGAGATTTTTATATGTATATGTATATAGATGTACTTTGATAGAGATATGTATGAATCTAAGGCCAGAGCACTCCAGAGGTTTTGGGTATGAAAAATTCGGTTACAGATATACGTAAATAGATAAAAATAGGTATATACCAAGGATGGGCATTTTTGCATTACCATTCAAAGTGCATTACCATTCAATAGTGAATGGTAGTGTAAAATTGGTTTGCATTCCCATTCCCTACTGAATGGTAATGCAAATCAATTTTGCACTACCACTCATCATTAATTGGGGGCTGCAAGGCTGAATGCAATCAAAATTGAATGCAGCTTGCCCAACCCTGGTATATACATATCTGAGGTCAAACTTTAAAAATAATTTTCCAATTTTCATTTCTGTTGTAAAAGAAAAATGTTTGTTCATAATATTAGGAAAATACTTACCTTTCCAGATATTGTAAATAAATTGAAAAATAAAGTGAAATTCAAAAAACCAAAACATTTTAATGTTAATCGAACCTACCATTTGCACGCAAAACGAATCGAATCCGTTTGTATCATTTAAACGAATTGCTTTACTTTTGGTCGTATATACATATGTACAGCCTTGGGCACCACTACACTCAAGCCATTACTAAAAATTAGTGTGTGTTGGTGCGCCTACTGTAGGATAAAGTGAAAAATTACTAAAAATAATCAGTCTGCATGCAGATGTTGAGCGAGCAGGGTCATGCGCGCACGCTTCGCGAAATTATGAAACAACGTACGTATACACATACATATGTATTTGTGTACCCACGTTATATGCAAAACTTCTCGTAGTTTTGCTTGTTCTTTGGCATCTGCAAATAGAATAAAATAATTTCAAGCGACGATCATCTGCCGACCACTTGCTTTCACGCCAGTCGAAGGCAAACTGATTATTTTTCCTAAGCGACGATCGCCAAGTCCCATCGTAAGCGCTCGTTTTACGCTCTTTATTTGTCTGTAGTAGTGACAATCGGTGTGTATACGGATACCGGCGCTTACTCTCATTTAGCAGCTGGTGCTAAGGTTTTGCCTAGGTGCTAAGGTTTTGCCCAAGGCTGTATATGTATGTATCTTCGTGTCATTTCTTTGCTTATGTATAGGGAAGCTAAAAATATGCACGAAGAACTTCAAAATATGCATGCTAGTATGCCCGAAAAATAACTGAAATATGCTCGTAAATATGCACGAAAAAATCTTATTATATGCATATATGCCTTAAAAAATACCTGAAATGTGCTAAAAAAATGTATGTATGTATTTCATTTCAAGCTTACATTTTTATTTAACGAATTTTGCAAAATAATAACAATAATATAAGAACTGAAACGTACAATTCACGTTTTCCCCATTTAAAAAATTTATCTTTAAATACTATAAAATAGTTTAAATTAATTTTAGATTTGTATTTATGTAAATACATGAGATCTTTTTACAAACCAAACGAAACCATTCTATAAATATTGCGCAGGGTTGCATTGAACTATATGTTTTACTGTATTTTCTAGTGTGAAATTTTTGGCGGTTTTCCGAGAAAAAGCTCTTGTATGCGGAAAACGATTAATATTGACCGTGTAGCATCGAGTATTGATAGATCGCGATTATGGATCGCAAAATATTTAGAAATTTTGAAATCCGCCATCCGGATCGCAATATTGGCAATAAACGAATTGAAAGTGAAAGTGTGGAAAGGACAGAAGTAAAATATTTTAAACCTCAGAGCAAGAAAAATATCGCAATATTCATATTGAACGTGTAGCACTAGTCTGCGATTCATCAGACCATCAATATGAATCGCGATCCAAAGTGATATATTTGTCCTACACAATGGGCCATATTAATAAAATCCAAGCAAATGCTTTTACTCAAAATTCAGAAATTTGACATTAATTTGTATGAACCAAATTTCAAAATTTGAATAAAAGGTCAAAAATCTTAAGCAAAAGCAAATGCTTGGCTTTTATTAATATGACCCAATATATTGCGTCTTTTTTGGTCAATAGCTTCAATAAAAGAAGAATAGAAAAGAGAGAGCATGTGCTTTTTCCAGAAGGTGATAGGGAATCACACGTACACAAAACTTTTGGGTACATTTTTTGATTCACTATTAAGAATGTTATTGCAAATGTAACTAGCAAATAGGGTACACGTTGTCGTAACGTTACTAGGTACGTTAATGTAACATGGCTGGCAGGGTAGTGTTTGTCGCGGTGAATTTTTATAAAGGAAACTGCTCCGCTCCGGGGCCCAGATCAATAGTTAAATAGCCTTGTTTTTATGTATACGCAACTATCTGAATTAACCACAGATAAGATGTTGCCAGCTTAATATTTTTCGATATTGCTCGGTTAAGTGCCAAAATATGCCAAAATAAGCACGAAATGCATTTTGACCGTAAATATGCAATTTAGGTCTAAATATGTATTTGCATATGCAATATGCATTTGCATATTTTTAGCTTCCCTATAACTTATGTACATATGTACGTAGGTATGTATTGTTCTCGTTGTTTTGTCTTCTGGGACATTCCAGCCAAAAGAGGAAAACGACATAAAATTTAAAATGCTACTAATCTTTCCTATTTATTCAGTTACCTGTAACTAAATGTGTATATTTTCCTAATCTGGTAACAGAAATATAGAAAAATATGTAAAAACCCAAAATTTTTGTCCATAGAACTTTGACTTCACACCTAACTATTTTGCGGAAAAAGTTTGGTCATGTTTGCATTGCTATATTAGCTATATTTTCATTTGTAAAAAAAAAATTGCAAGTCATTGAAGTAAAGCAGAGAAAAATTTAAATAATTTCATCGCAAAAAATTAAAAAAAGATATGTGATTTTTGTGTACATCTTCATATAATTGATTCATACATCTTCATATAATTGATTCAGATATGACCCTACGAAACCAGATATTTATGAAAGTAAGGATTAAAAGGCTGTTCACCGTCTAAATACATTTTTAAGTTAATAGGGTCATACCGTGGTTTCTAGACTATTTTGAAATATGTCCCAGGAGTCACACGATTCTGAACACTAATGTATTAGGGCAAACCTGTACTTAAAATAGAAAATTCTGAAACGAAATTTTGAAATGTTTTTAGTTTTTATTATATAGTTTTAAATAATTGTTTCTAGAGATGTTGAATTCGACTTGTTTTAAATAAATATTTAATCAGAAATTTGAAGTAAATACATATAACTATTATTTTGCATTCACTTTGTTTTTTTTTTTCATTTAATTGGCTTGGTTTCAATTCTGCTGGGAGAGATTTATGAATAACTCGGTCAAAAAGGGCTAAAACAATAATAAAACTGGTTTCAATAATCTAGTATATTACATATTTCGCACTTGTCCCAGGAGTCACAATTTTAAATATTGAAAATAGTTAATTGAATTTTAATATATAAAATATTTTTATAGAATATGGTACTATGCAGTATGTTTTTTCAACCATATACAAATTGTAGGTTAAAGTTGAATAGTTGAACTAAAATTCGTATTCGTGCTCATAAAGGTGCAACAAAGGGATTTTTCGGTGTCCCTGGAGTCACACTCATTTACTGAGTTGTTACAAAGCTATTTGTTATTATTTAGCCAATTCTTTTAATGCATTTGTTGTATTGGATATTTATCCATGTCGATAAATATATTTCATAGCAATTTAAGTCCCGATGTCCGTTTTATAATTCAAAGTTGACTAAGCTCTAGAGTCAAATGTCCCAGGAGTCACGATGGAATGTCCCTTCTGCTTTAACGATTGCTTGTGGCGACCAACCATGCACATGACTCTTTTTTTTTTTTCAAAAATTGATACTATTCTTTATAATATTTTTGTTATTTAAAAAGAGAATTTATTAATTTTTTGAATGCAGAACTTTAGTAAAAGGTTCAAAGTTTCATTTCCAAGAAGAGATATTTAAATCGGTTGACCCTGTTTTGATTTATGGCCGTATAAAGCTAATTTTGGTTGGTTTTTTACACATTTTTATATAAATTTACGCTGTTTGACCAAAAATTTAAATAAAAACTATTTGACTACTCAATCGGAGCACAATTACATGTTACTACCAAATATTATCAAAATTGGTTAAGTAGTTTAAAAGTTTATCCCGCACAAAGAATGTTACATGAGATTTATATATATATATATATATATATATATATATATATAGATATATTTACATTTTGTTTGGGATTTAAAAAAAAATTATAAGCGTTTTCTTTCCTTTCTTTTCAAAAATTTATGTAATAATAAAAGGTTCGTTTAAGTAGGCATAGAGTAAGTGCGGGTAATGTGGAATACCCATTTTATTTTCCTCTGTAAAATCATGAATCTGCATGCAATTTAAAAGAAAATTTACTAATAAGATACTTGAAGTATTACGAACAAAGGAAGCATTAAGCAGTAGTCTTACAGCTGAGAGTTTCAGAGATATTTAAGAAAATATCTTAAAAGTCATAATCAACCTATTGAAAAAATTGGCGGGTAATGTGGTATACCATGTCGGGTAATGTGGTATAGTATACCACAGATCAATAGCTTCTATATTGCGAGTATGGCTATAATGTCCGTCAGCACAGGTTCAGATGCAGATGGTTTTCTAACCCTTAAAAAATAGCTTAACCATTCTGTGAAGATGGGAATCTGAACCAACTGACAAATGACAAGCCTAGTCCGAGTCAGGTAGAGCGTTCTTCATGAGAAGAGGATGGTGGTTATTACGCGGAAATATAAAACCGGAGGAACAAATCTGCCTCCTGCGCTCGTGCAAGTGATAATGGTTACAAGAGATTCTCGTTCAGCTGAAGTCATTATTCCAATTTGGTTTTTCCTTTTCTAGCGAATATTTGGGGTTATTGCGAAGGCACTACTGATTTCTGGTTTCATCCACGTTCCAAATATGAGTTGGTGAGAAATTATGTTTTGTGTATTCTTTTTCAAGTATTTTGAAAATTAGAGGTCGTCCCAGTTTAGTTTCTAATAGTTTGACGGTGGGTTTCTCACTCCTTGTCATACGCTGCAGTGTAGTACGAGGGAGACAGACTTTTTTGGAAGCCAATAGAATACCCATTTCCCGTCTCCTTACTGTTTGTATAGGTTTTTCATAACCTCTGCTCTCCATTTTCGTATTTCACCTTTTTTCGGCATGTTTTTAATTGAAATAGTTATTAGGTATACTATACCACTTTACCCGCATTTACCTATACCACAATAGCCGACATGGAGTTTTATCCCATTATTCTTAAATAACTAATTATACACAAATGTGCACAAAATATTGAAAATGCAGTTCATAGAAACAATAATCACTTATTAATTTCCAAGTGTTAAATGTAGTTTAAAATTATTGGTATTTCTGCAAAAAATCGGTTTGTCTGAGCAAAAAAAAAAGTCAATCGCAATACCGCGCACTTTTATTACAACTGACTCACAGCATCGCGTACAAAGAACAAGTTCAATCCTGCTTTACTATTTTTCTGCGAACGCCGATCTCTTTGGATAGGTCCCATTATTTTCACGTTCATACTTTACGAGAAAAGCAGGTGTACCACATTACCCGCCTATACCACATTACCCGCACTTACTCTACTATTTTTACATGTGAACCCATATCGCACCCTAAATCATAAAGTGGCACATCTCAAAATTCAAAAATTTTCAGGGGAGCCAAAAGACTTTTTTTCATTACAAGCAATCGTATGGCAAAGGGCCATGTATAATCGTTATTTTTCGGTCTAAAGAGACAGTTATTCAAAAGCAAAATCAGTGAGCCATCTACAATGTTAGGATAAAATTTTGTAAATAAAATAAAATTCCATGAAGAAATTTGATTAACTATACATATACATCTACTTTGGCTGTTATAGCAAGTTTAATATACCTCTATTGTAAGTTAAGGCTAAATGTTTTTATTTATATCTTTTTATTGAATTAAGTTATAAGCATGGGGGGTTTTACAGAAATATATGCCAGTATCACGAACACCGAACGAACTACCGAAACGCCGAAAGCCACGGTGCCGAACTCCTCGAAAATCGTATCAGCTACCCCGTCGGTTCGAAGTTAAGTGTTGCCAACTATATGAACTATGTTCGAAGTGCTGATGCGAAATTGAGCGGGTTTTGTTCAGGTTTCTTATCTTTTTGATAAAACCAAAAACATTTTTACTTTATTTTACTAAAAGCAATTTATTTAAATAATAAAATAATGGATTCTATTGCGATAGCAGCTTTATTAGTAGAGGAAGAGGAGCAAAGGATTTCTCTGAACGAAAGAAAGTTTTTGAGAGATCATAGCAATCCTTTTACTTTAAGTAAACAAGAGTAAATTTAACTACAGGCTGAAGATAAAAAAATAGTCTTAATTTTGCGTGAAAGAAATATTTAGCTTTCCTTTTTTCTGTTTTTCATAGAATTATTTTGAACTACATAAAAGCAAATTGTATACAAAAACAGAGGAAAATTTCAATAACAATGTACCCGGCACCGGAATTTTCGTTTCTGGTAGATCACTAAAATGCAAACGAAATCTTGCGGAAACTTATAGTTCATTAATAACACAGTATTTTGGCGTAGAGCACCCTTATGCATTGCGAAGGCTGCCGCGCTTTGAAAAGTAACCATCAGCCGACAGAACTCCTTTCTGGAGTTAGATCTGGAGAGATTTACAGTAATTTTGCGTAGTCGGGAGTGTTATAACTAGTAAAATTATCATTCACAGAACTTTTCCTGAAGGATTCATTGAAACATTCTTAGTGGTTTGAAAAGAAATACGGCGGGCGCATTATACTGAAGCCGACCTTCCACCACTTGCAATATTTATTTGAACGCGTCTTTATTGAGACGAAAATTTTTACTAAAATAGTAAATTGTTGGTAATACACATTCATAATTCGTTAGTTGCTTTTTTATAGTGGTCAAACAATAATTATCAACTTCAGAAAATTCATTATTATTCTTGGGTGAAAATATATTTTAATTTCCAAAACCTACATACGCACGTAAATCACTCTTCTTATCATTTCACAATTTTTTCTTTGAAGTTTTTCTTTGCATATAACAGCAATTCAATCGCGGTGGAAAATGCAATGGACCCACGCAATGTTTGTGGCTTCTCGCGAGCGGTTGATTAATGTATTTACATATATTCACACTCACTAACACTTATTACAACTTCATACATGCATTTACATAATTTACTTAAACTTTTATTGTAATTTTTGATATTTTGTTAATATCGCCGCAACCAAATACTTGCGGCAAATTTCGGCACGAAAAACTGTCAATATGTTCGTTCATTCGGTGTTCATAATGCCGATTTACCGAACTTCGAAAGATTCAGCGCGCCGTCGGTTGTCAAAATGCCGATTTGCCGAAAACGTCATTTCGCTACCGCCGACAGTGTTCGGTGATAGTGGCAATAGAGTTTTAAAAGGAGAATAACGTGGTATATATAACTCGAAATCTTCCTAAGTCGAATTAAGCGGTTGTTGTTTGTGGCCACAGATATGTATATTCGATAACATTTTACAATCTTGTTGAATTAGTTGTATAATGCTGTGAAAATTACTGTTATATATATTATAATATTTAATAACTAAAAATGTTCAACCGGCAACCCTTCTACCTTGCAACCATACGAGCGATCAGCTGACACGTTTGTACGTAAAAAATCAAAATGATTTTGATTTCTGCGGTACGGGCATCTGCGTCGTCCGTCGTTGAATAATCGGTTACATACAAATTCTATTAAATAGGTTGGATCAGCTGACACGGTACACGGGTTTACGTTCTCGACTAACTGGACTATTTTAGTTGTAGGCTTCGTAATTGCTTGCTAGCAGCGCACACACGACTCGTATGTGTAGCCGAACAGCTCCGTTTTGCTCTTTCGTTCATCACTGCACCAGTGTAATGCCCATATACAGTAATTATATACTTAATTCAAACACTTACTTGATGGTATAACACGGACAACATGTCTCATTATTTAATGGTTTGTAACAATAAAGACCAGAGCGACGCCAGCCACGATCAATTAATTCTTGGTAATCTTGTGGAAATATTGTATAAGCATGCATACCTGTAATTTGATGTTAATTCATGAATATTGATAAAATAATATGAAGGATGCTCATTATTGTAAAGGAAAATTAACACTTATTTACGTTATGAGTTATGAGAAGTGATAAAATATGATAATGATTTCGTCTCAAGACCACGCCAACAACGTTGTAGTGTCAAGCTTCATCTCAAAGATTACTTGATACGAAACTCTTTCTCGCTCTCGCAATTTGAAGATTTTCCAAGGGGTTTTATTTGGCTTTGTTGCCAGCATGACTGGAAACAAAAACATAAAAATTTTAGGAAATGGACGTGGCACCGCCCCTTTTTAGACAAAAGGAATCTACGAGATTTCAGAGCCCATAACTCGACAAATAATTGAGACTATATGACGAAACTTTGTGTATAAACTTTTACCACCTGTGGTAATACATGTGCAAAAATTTAGCGAAATCGGTTTATGACCATGGGCGTGGCTACATTCCTTTTTAAATTTTATTCCTCACTCACTTTTTAGTTCACTTATTGCTAATATCATTGAATTTAATTAATACTAATTATGCTCTCAGCTTAGTTTGGAAAAGTGTAAAAACACGTTGGATATAAACTTGAGAATTGAAACTTTTCTCCCGCATTGTATTCGTGCTAATTGGGAAATATCCAAATGTAGGAGAATGAAGAGTTTCCAAAGCAACCAAAGCATTCAAAGGCATCCAGGCATTAATCAAAAAGTATGAATTGGAACATCGTTTTATCAGCAAACACAATCTCTAACGTTAGAGAGTGTAATTCTCAAACTTACCTCTAATCCAAAGCGAAGGTAGGTAGAAAACTACACCAGAAATCAATTGGAGCCTGATTAGAAAAATAAATATTTATGAATTCTCATTAGAAAACTACATTGGATTTCAATTCGGAAATTATAGGGTTCTCCATTTGAGAATTATGTCCCATTTTGTTTGAGATCCCTATGATTCTCGACAGCTTCTCGAGTCGTCCTCTAACGTTAGAGATTTGAGAAAAGGGCTAGTTCTCGAGTCATTCTCAAACCGACATCTAACCTAAATATTTGTTGGGTTTTCGCCATGAAAAATGGCCATTTGAATTAAAATTCTTTCCTTTTGAACATTTTCGTATAATCAGGGTTGCACTTTCTCGTACTTTTCTATTACTAAATTTTGCCCAGAAATATAGAAAAGGGAATATACGGATACAAATGCCTTTACTACATTGGTGGGCAAATGAAATGTAAGCATGTATTGGTAACCGCGAGCGTAAAGTGGCTACCATGGGACAAAGAACATTTGCAGTCAGTTGATTAACAAACAACAGCGAAGCAACATCGTGCGCCGCTTGATTGTTTTATGATACTATTTATGCGCGTACCTATATGTGTTTCTCACTCGCACTGTTCGCAGTGAAAATAATTTAGAATTGCCGTAAATGCTTTCATTCATTAAATAGCGCATAATTTACTATTGCATAAAAGATAAAAGCAAAGCGACGATACGTGTCCTCCCTTTGCTTGCTGAAACACAACTGACATGAAAATTCTGTTCTAACACCACTGTGACTCAATTGATTTTTCGCTCTCAACAGCAACTGAAATAAGAGCGTAGGAATACGTGTGCTGAGAGTAACTGCTCATATGAGTCAAAACGCCCATCAGTGGTTTACTACTTCGTTCGCGTATATGCAAATTTTAATTCATGTAAGATTAACACGATCGATCTTTACACATAGAATAGCAAAAATTTTATTTATTTTTATTTTTTTTTTTTTCAAATTACACGATGTTTGAAACATGATTTTAGCTTTTTAAACGTCATTTGACATTTTGGTAAATTCTACAAAATTTTAGTGTTGATGCAACATGGAGGTATTTTAAAATATACACTATGATTCAAATATAAAATTTTATTCCTAAATGTCATTTGGAATTTGGTTTATTTAGCATGATGATAGTGTCAATATAAACTAAAAAATGTTAAAAAAAAGAACGTCAGAACTATTTTGAAACATACACAATTTTTTTTTGAATATTTGGTGTTCTGCTATTCGTGCCCAACGCAGTTATTATTTTTTTTAATAAAATGAAAATTTGGGTTCGTGGGAAAAGTTTTGCATGATTTTTTTGTTATCTATATTATTAATACGCTAACATAAATTTTGTTCCATCTTCTCTGTCGAAACTACTGAACCGATTTTAAACCATTAGAAAGGTATTGCTCTCAAATAGAACTGCGCCAATTTTCATGAAATTTGGTTGGAAAATGCGTCCACAATCGTCGTTGGAAAATTGCCGTGTGGTTCTTGTTGCATGCTTTTGCACACAACAGAGCTGTCTCAATGTGCAAGCATATGTAGCTGACTTTGTGCGTTTTCACCAAACTTACCATGCAATTCTGAACATGTTTGGCTGGAAGTGGTTGTGTAGTTTCAAAGAAGTAGAAACATAAAAAATTAGCAAAAGCGCTACAACAAAAACATAAAGTCAAGGAATAAGTAGAATAAGAAAGAATAAGTAGGAAAGAAATTGAGGAAAGAAAAGAGCAGACTAATCAATAAACATCAAGCAAATGCTTTTCTGGACCTTTTGCTTAAATTTCTATGAATAAATTTGAAGCAATTGCTTTTTTCACTAGCAATTGCTTTTTTATTTCAGCATTTGCTTAAGTCCGTAAGCAATTGCTGAATTCCGTATGAATAAAATTAGCATTTGCTATTTTTTATAAGCAAAAGGTATTGATTTTTTAAGCATGCCCTACCCCATGCTAAATTTTTCAGAAATTAGTTTTCGCTCGATTTTTCTTCCAAATACATGCAATTATGGCGCAGTTTTTGACAATACATAAATAAAACAAGTAAGAGCGCGGCTGGCTTCGGCCGTAACGAAGACTTCATACCTTTCATGAATGGGGAAATGAAAAGTTACCTATGTACATAGCCTGATTTAGTTTAATTTCAACTCTGTGGGTTATTTATGGAAAGATTTATTTAAAAAAAATTGTGTCTTAGTTATTTAAATTGAGAAGTTATACCCTAAAATGTCTCTATCTGAACAATCGGTTGTATGGGAGCTATATGTTATAGTGGTCCGATCTACACCATTTCCAGATGGATTTTAGAAAGCGTCAACTGGATTTTAGAAAAGGGAAATTGGATTTTAGAATTGTCAATTGGATTTTAGAAAGGGGAAATTAGATTTTGGAAATGTCAATTGGATTTTAGAAAGGGAAAATTGGATTTTGGAAATGTCAATTGGATTTTAGAAAGGGAAAATTGGATTTTAGAAATGCCAATTGGATTTTAGAAAAGGGCAATTGGAGAAACCGTAAATTGGATTTTCGAAAATTTATATAATTACGTATATGTACATTATAATTTCATACGCAATAAAGAATTTCTATTGGAAAAATTCTGTGTAAAATTTATTTTACACGCACATTCTGAAATCCAATTCACGCTTTCGAAAATCCAACTGACATTTCTAAAATCCAATTTCCCCTTTCTAAAATCCAATTAACATTTCTAAAATCCAATTACCCTTTTCTAAAATCCAATTATCTCTTTCTAAAATCCAATCGTCGTTTCTAAGATCCAGTTAACGCTTTCTAAAATCCATCTGGAAATGGTGTAGACAATTTTCGGTAACCCCGTTTTATGCTATACGGGTACAAATACTTCAAAGTTTCATGTCCTGTTATACAGAAGTTACATCCCAAAATGCGTCGGTCTCCTGCCAGAAACACGAATGTGAAAATTTTTTTAAGCACGATGTCTGCTCTTTATCGGGTATATATTGATGTGATTACAATTTATACATTTCTAAAATCCAATTTCCCCTTTCTAAAATCCAACTGACATTTCTAAAATCCAATTTCCCCTTTCTAAAATCCAATTGGCATTTCTAAAATCCAATTTACCCTTTCTAAAATCCAATTGACATTTCTAAAATCCAATTCTCTCTTTCTAAAATCCAATTGTCTTTTCTAAAATCCAGTTAACGCTTTCTAAAATCCATCTGGAAATGGTGTAGTTTGCTTTCACACAGACGGACGGACAGACGGACATGGCTTAATCGACTCAGCTCACGATTCTGATCATATCGGTATATATTTTTGTGGGTCCCCCATGCTTCCTTCTGGTATTTTCGACAAACAATTTTTGGCACAAAGTTATAATACCATTTCTGAGGGGGAGGGTGTGTTATCGACCTTTGATAGGATGAAGGTGTTTCTGCGGGCAGTTTCCGATCCGGGCTATCAGAATAGTATAGCAGAAGAGCTCGGAATTCATCAAACTACAGTTTCCAAAACTTTTAGTTCGGTGATGAAAGAAGTTTTAAAGAAGGCACATGTGTGGATCAAACGGTAACGAGTATGTCAACAGAAAAAGGCAAACTATATAAGCTGTAAGACCGACACACCAGAACCTTCAAGCGTTTTTTCAGCTGTTGTGGCAATTTGACAAAATGAACGAAGGTAAAAACTTAATAGAATTCAAATCGTCCCACCAACAGGAAAAACACCTACTAGTTTTGGTAAGAAAAGTCTTACCTATTTGCATAACGATGTTGTTGTAAAGTTTATGACGTTGTAGTTGTTTGTGCCAAACCAGGGTTGCGTGATTTGAATCACGAATCAAAAATATTTTCTGATTCTTGATTTAAAATATTTTCAAATAAAAGATAATTTTTATTTGTGATTCGTTTAAAAAAAAATTAAAAATACCCTTTGTTTCTTGATTCAAACTATTTTCAAATAAAAGATAAATTTTTTGATTCTTGATTAAAACTTGATTTCAAATCAAAATTATTTTGAATCAAAAACATATTTTGAAACAAGAATTAAAATATATGTTTGATTCTAAATAAATTTTTTATTCTTTTCAGAAATGAATCACAAGTAAAATTATCTTAGATTTGAAAATCGTTTGAATCACGAATCAAAGGGTATTTTCGATTCTTTTGTGAAATGAATCACAAATAAAGATTATTTTTTTTTTTTTGATTTAAAATCAAAAACATTTTCGAGATGAAATTCTTATTTTTGTAATACCGGGAAGTAAGTGGTTGTAATTTTTATTGACTTTGTTTTTGTATAGCTCCGTTAGTCACATTTTGCTATTTTTTAACATTTGGTCTCTTTCTAGTAAAAGCTTAAAATTTGTAGCAAAAGCAGCAATGGGACTAATGAATAAAAAAAGCAATTGCTAGTAAGCATTTGCTTATTAGCAAAATCAATTGCTTAAAAATCTTTTACTGAAAAGAATAAGCATAAACTTTACAACATCTTTATGCAAAGAAGTAACATAAATTCCATTTCTGGGATTTTCTTACTAAAGCTAGTAGGTGTTTTTCCTATTGGTAGGACGATTTGAATTCTATTAAGTTTTTACCTTCGTTAATTTTGTCAAATTGCCACAACAGTAGAAAAAATGGTTCAAGGTTCAGGTGTGTCTGTCTTACAGCTTATATAGTTTGCCTTTTTCTGTTGACATACTCGTTACCATATGCTTCTGACTTCGGAACTGGTACAGTATACCACCCCGATACAGTTTGAAAATGAGTATACTTCCCTCCATCCATTTTTAGCTGCAATCATATCCGCGCGAGATTTCGGAAATTTTATTCACACATATGACTTCTTTAAAACTTCTTACATCACCGAACTAAAAGTTTTGGAAACTGTAGTTTGATGAATTCCGGGCTCTTCTGCTATACTATTCTGATAGCCCGGATCGGAAACTGCGCGCAGAAAGACCTTCATCCTATCAAAGGTCTATAAGGTTTTCGAAAGTCTTCATTTTTACATTCCCGTCGCGAACTATAATATTTTTCTTTACGTATAGTCAAAAACTGCGCCATAATTGCATGTATTTGGAAGAAAAATCGAGCGGAAACTAATTTCTGAAAAATTCAGCATGGGGTAGGGCATGCTTAAAAAATCATTACCTTTTGCTTATAAAAAATAGCAAATGCTAATTTTATTCATACACTCAGAAAAAAAATCATCAACACGATTCATGTAAAATTAACACGATCGATCTTTACACATAAAACAGCAAAAATTTTTTCAAATTACACGATATGTGAAACATGATTTTGGCTTTGTAACTGTCATCTGAAAATTTGGTAAATTCAACCAAATTTTATTGTTGATACAACATGAAGAAATTTAAAATATACAAGATGATTCAAATATAAAATTTTATTCCTAAATGTCATTTGGAATTTGGTTTATTTAACATGATGATAGTGTCAATATAAACCAAAAAAAAATATGTTAGAAAAATTACGTCCCAATTTTAGTGTTAATACAACATGAAAACAAATGTTAAAACAACAAGAACCACAATTAACAATAAAAGTTGGTTGATATAACACGAAACAATGTTCAAACATAAACGTCATTTGGAATTTTGGTTTATTCAACACGATGATAGTGTCAATATAATCTAAAAAAGTGTTAAAAAGAACGTCAAAACTATTTTTAAACATACACAATTTTTTCAACGTTTGAAGTTCTGCTGTTCGTGCAAAACACAAACTAATATTATTTTTTTTTTTTTAACAAAAAGAAAGTTTAGTGCCGTGGCAATGATGTGAGTTTAGCATTTATATTTCCATTTATATTTTTAGTTCGCAGGTAAGTTAAAAGTGGATTGCATTTTTGTTTCTAAAAGTTTTTAATGTTCAATATTTTCTTTTTCCTCTTCATAGTTTGCAATTTTTACCACGAAGAGATGTTTAGCGAATGGAGTCTTTCACGCAGCATGCGGTGCATATATCGTTGCATTAGCGGCCAAACATTACTCGGTGCCAGTGATAGTAAGTACTATCGCCCATGTATAAACTATTCGTATGAGAAGGACGCTTTGTTGTTGTTGTTGTTGTAGCCACCTTGTAGACACTCCCCGAAGGTTTTGGGGAGTGTAGGGGATGTGACAGTCCTTTGCCGGATAAATCCGGTACGCTCGGGTACTAGTCCCTTCTGACACTAGCCCGACTGTCGTGCGAACGATTTTTTTGGCCATAATCAACCTTCTAGGCCGGTGGATTTTAGTCGCCTCTTACGACAGGCATTCCTTACCACGGGTATATTCTAAGCCCCCTAACCCGCTGGGACGCTTTCAATCTGGTCGGTTGGCGGGTGATGTACTCGAATATGCTTTATTGATCTGATGATTATATATTTTATGTTTTTTTTTATTTAAAAAAAAAATAAATTGTAAAATCAACAGGACTTTCTAGTCAATTTAACAATAAATTTAAGGTAAAATCAAAAAGATGTTATTGTTAATTCAACAGGACCATTTCGTGTTAATTTAACAAGCTTAAATTGTAACATTAACTAGTTAAAAATTTTAACTTAAAATTGTAAAATCAACAGGAAGACTCAATACTTTTTAGTGTTAATTCTACAGTTGTCATCCTGTTAAACTAACACTTGACAGTAGTGTTAAATTTACACGATTACATGATGGCATACATTAAGCATCGTGTTGAAAAAAATTAACCACAAAATTTGTTGATTTTTGGTTGATTTTACACTATTTTTTTCTGGGTGTAAGGAATTCAGCAATTACTTACGGATTTCAGCAAATGCTAAAATAAAAAAGCAAATGCTTGTAGCAAAAGCAATTGCTTCAATTTTTATTCATAGAAATTTAAGCAAAAGGTCCAAAAATTGATGTTTATTCATTAGACCCAGTGACTGAAATATTCATATAATAAATTAACAAATGCTTATTCTTTTCAGTAAAAGATTGCTTACTAGCAATTGCTTTTTTTTATTCATTAGGCTCAATGGTTTACATTTCCTATCCACGCGTGGGAGAGCTTTTTATAGCTTTCACACCGACAGCCTCACATCGACAGGACAAAGCACTTCGTTCCATACATAACTAGATATGAAACTCTTGATTTCGTGAGAGCACTGGCAAAATCATAGTTTACATCAGGGTTTGAAATTACTTTCAACTTTTTTTTCATTTACTTTGAATTTCATTTTCATTTCAAAATTAAAAAATGAACAGCGCAACAAAATTAAAAAAAATTAAAAATTCTACTGTACTGTAACTATGCAGCCTTCAATTTCCAAAAATTACTGTCGACTGTTGCTGTACTGTGGAAATTTTTACAGCACAGTAAAACAACAACAAAACGCAAACATAATTTTTTTTTACAGGACTTTTGTTGTTTTTTTTTTATTTATATGAACACAATCGAAATTATAAGGTAAAAAAGAAAACAAATTTCAAAAAGCCGTACTGAAAATTGAAATTTTTGTTTATCTGTGCTTTGCTGTTAACTGAACTGTTTGAAATTAGACAGCAAAGCAACAGCACAGAGAAACAAAAAAAAAAAATTATTTGAATGCTCTCTGCTTCGAATGTAGATATTTTCAAAGGAAATCAAATTTCAAAAGTTTTAAAAAAATAATGACAACTTTCGCAGAACAGGAGCAGCTTATTTTTTGAGACTGTTGCTGTTTTGCTGGCAATTTTTCAAACCCTATAAGTTCCGACACTCTCAGCTGATCGTTTGGCATGTTGTGCCTGTCACCATGTAGTGTTGTGTAAAAGTTACAAAAAAAAATTCAAATGAATTTTGAAATCTTTAAATCTTCAAAATTATTGTGTGAATTGAATTTTTAATGCTATATTTGTAGCGATAATAGCAAAAAATTAACATATTTTTGAGTTTTAATTGATTTTATTAGGAATTTAGGCTATTTTCTTGTGAAGATTTTACTACGTTTGAATACAACACTGTGGTCAATTCTTCTGCACATTTTGTTTATTTAATTTTCCATTCTCCCATTGACACATAATGTGCCTGTCACTTTTTGCAACAACAATTCCCATGGTTGAAGTTTGTTTTGATGGGAATACAGTGAGTCACAGTGAAAGTGAGCCATCATTTATTCACAAATTTGTATTATTAAATATCTTCGTTCACAATTACTTGACTTTCCTAATTTCTTTGCAACGGAAAACTTTCAACAACATGCCAGAAATGATGAAAAACAAAAACGTACACTTATATACGCCACACAATCAAAGTAATTTTTCTAGCAGCTCTAACTTAAATACTTAAAGTTTCTCTCAAGAATTATTATTTTCCTCTAAAATATTTTTACAGTTCACGTTTTACATTATTAGTTAATTATATACAAAATCTACATAAAAGGGAATTCAGGAAATTTTTTTTCGATTTTAAAAGGTGTACTTATCAGACAACATACGCTAGAGCGCGTACAAATCGTGTTTTGTAGATGAATAAAACACATTGCATGCTAATAAAATTTGTATTATATTTTCTTCATTAGGGGTAGAATAATTGAACTGTTGAAACAAGGCAACAGAGTATTAAAACCGTTTTAGGGCATATTCCTCTTAGTGGATAACTTTCACTCTAAGCCCGTTTCATGAACTTTTCCGGTTTTAACTATTATTTTTATAACTAAAAAATAATTTTTTGAAATAATAAATTGTGGTTTATTCTAAAATATACCTAAGTAATCTTGTTTTTCAATCGGTTTGTGTATAATTTTTTATTTTCATAAAACTTCGGACAACAAAACGTGGCTCATTTTCACTGCGACTTACTGTATGTATCAAAAATATAGATACACATTTATTTTTTCAAAACAAAAATGAAATATTCATCATGCCAATCGTTGCTACCCAATAAGCATTTTGAATGCACTAGCTGGACCCGTGCGCATCTTGCGCAAAAAATAATAAAACATACGACGTCAGTCGATATAGTTTCTGCTCTCACGCCCATTTTAAAAACTTATATTTATTTGGTTTTATGTCTACAGTGGAACTTATGGAATTTTCAATGAATTACTTATGTATATGTTTGACAAACATATCGCATAAAATGTTCTATTACCCTGCAGTAGGTAAATTTGTTTCACTGCTGATGGATGAGTGATGATTCCTTGGTGAATATTCATCACTGTCGTCATAACTCAGTATATTTTTATTTGTTTTTGTTTTTTTTTTTTTTCTGAGGAAAGCAAACCATTTATATGAAAAATTTATCAGTCTTTATATGAAAGTATTCACTGATGCCTCCTCGTCATAGGTGAATTGCATCAGTGATTCATTAAGGATTCATTGCGGATTTTTACTGCAGGGTATACCTACATATATATATGTATGTGTATTATATTTTTATATATTTTACATATATTTTTATATATACAGATGTACATACGTGGTCCCTGCCGACTTGGGTAATTTTTTTTCCACACGTTTGCCTTGGCAAGCAAATCAGTAGTCCAAGCTTACTTGATTTATATGTTACAGTTCTTGAGTTTTTACTTATAAATCTTTGAAAATTTGCTCCTCTTGGCCCATTTTTCAAAATTTCAGCAAGCGGCATAACGTCATTTCATCACTCGGGCTTTATTAGTGACTGAATTATCATGTTTTACGTGTTTTTCGAAATACACACATATGCCTTATTTTCAACCCCAACTTTCTCTGTTCCCATTAGAATCTGTGTACCAAATTTCATTAAAATATTTCTATTTTTGCGCAAGTTGCGCCGGCCGGACGGACGGACATGGTTCAATCATTTTTTTTATCATTCTGATCGTTTTGATATACTCGTATATATTAAGGTGGAGTGAAAATCTTTTTTGGAAACTCAATTTGTTCCAAAGCCAGAACGGCACCTTTCTAGCCCAGAAATAAGCCTGTAAAATTTTATTGACCTACTCGCATGTTTGGAGGTGCCCCCAGCCCCACAAAGTTGAAAAAAATAGCACGATCTGGTACAAATGTGAAATTTCTAAAATTATGAAATCAAAAAAACGAAGTATGAGGATTGATAAACAGCCTAAGTTGAGCATTAAAGTGAATTTTTTTTTTTTTTGAAACAACAACAACAAAAGTTATTAAAGGTCAAAATTTATATTATGCATTTTTTAAATTGCAATTACTTAAAAACTACTTAACCGATTTCGAATGTTTGTATACCATTGGACAGGTATTTTGATTCCCTTTAATTTGATATACATGGGTTCCATAACACTCCCCGCTGCGGGGGTCAACCCCCCTTTTACCCTCCTTACTTTTCATATAAAGTACCACGCCAAATAAAACACCGTTTCGCATGCACAGCTAATTAATACCTTTAAAACGATGCCTTACTTATTGATTTTGGTAAATTATGTTAACAGAAAAAGGGATATTTATAAAACACCAATTAGAAATAATATATATGATTTGAATTTCATTGATTTGGCTTGAATTCTATCGATATTCTCCAACAAAAATCAAATATCAGGATAAAGCCTTTGAACAACAAACGCTCATCCGATTGAAATAAAGGAACAAAAATGTAACAATTATGATTGTCTGTTTAACTTATTTCCTCACTTTTTTGTTATGCATTTAAAAATAGTAACAACATTTTATACACAAAAATTAGTTGGATTATACATTCCTTTTTAAATTATATTCTTCACTCATTTTTAGTTTACTTATTGCTGATATGATTGAATTTAATTCATACTAATTATACTCTTAGTACAGTTTGGAAAAGTGTTGTAACTCAAGTGTAAAAACATGTTGGATATAAACTTGAGAATTGAGACTTTTCTCCAACATTGGATTCGTGCTAACCAAAGCGTTCAAAGGCATCCAGGCATTAATCAAAAAGTATGGATGGGCACAGCGTTTTATCAGCAAACGCAATATCTACTGGTAGAGAGTGTAATTCTCAAACTTATCTCTAATCCAAAGCGAGGGTAGAAAACTACACTAGAAATAAATTGGAGACTGCATAGAAAAATAGGTATTTGCGAATTTTCATTAGAATCTCATTAGAAAACTGCATTTGATTTCAATTCGGAAACTATAATTTTCTAAATTTGAGAATTATGTACCATTTTGTTTGAAATCGCTAGGTTTCTCGACTGCTTCTCGAGTCGTCCTCTAACGTTAGAGATTTTACAAAAGTGCTAGCTCTTGAGTCATTCTCAAACCGATATCTAACCTAAATGTTTGTTGGGTTTCGCCATGCAAAATGGCCGTTTGAATTCAAATTTTTTGCATTCCTTTTGAACATTTTCGTATAAGCAGGGTTGCACTTTCTCGTACAGCTCTATTACTACATTTTTCCTAGAAATATAGAAAAGGGAATATACGGATACCAATGCCTTTACTACTTCGTTCGTGTATATGCAAATTTTAATTCATGTAAGATTAACACGATCGATCTTTACACATAAAACAGCAACAATTTGTTTCAAATTAAACGATTTTTGAAACATGATTTTAGCTTTTGAAAAGTCATTTGACATTTTGGTAAATTCAACCAAATTTTAGTGTTGGTGCAACATTGGGCAATTTTAAAATAATGAATGAATCATATCAAATATAAAATTTTATTCCTAAATGTCATTTGGAATTTGGTTTATTTAACATGATGATAGTGTCAATATAAACTAAAAAAGTCTTAAAAAAAAGAGCGTCAAAACTATTTTGAAACATACACAATTTTTTTTGAACATTTGGAGTTCTGCTTTTCGTGCAAAACGCAATTATTATTTTTTAAATAAAAAGAAAATCTGGTGCCGTGGGAAGAGTTTAGCGTCATTATAATAATAATAATAATAACCCCGCCCTCCAATCCCGCCCGACCGCACGAGAGGCGCACCCGCATGACGTACGGATATTTTTTATTTACATAAAATGCCGAGGTGTTGAGTCAGGAGTTTGTTAAGCGTCGAGATCTTAAACAGCTCAGCTACAGAGAAATAAAATCATCAGCTGAGTATAGTACCTACATTTGAAGTTAGTCTTGAGAATTATAACAGAATAATCGCTACTATGTGTTAAGATAAGACAGTATTTTTTCCCTTATAATGAAAAGCGAGTCCGAAATATCTAAAAAGCTGGAATAGGAATTAAAACTCTTACATAAACCCCGGAAAGGTTCATTTAATTCAAAGTTTGATTTACATTGCTTTAAATAGATAGGGTTGAAGTGTCTTGTTGAACGAGAAGGAATGTTAAAGTTTATTTCAGCTAGCAAGAAAGGAGAAAGAATTAAGCCATTCAAGAGCTTAACGATAAATATTACCCCTAACATTTCTCGCCGACTTGCAAGAGTCGGAAGATTAAGGAGTTTTAAACGGCTAGTACACGGTGGAAGATTGTAACCAGAATCCCAAGGCAAATTCCTTAAAGCAAAAAGCAAAAACTGTTTTTGGACTGACTCTAAGCGATCAGAGTGAATCTGATAGTATGGATTCCAAACTATGGAACCATATTCCAATATAGGTCTTACTAAAGTTGTAAAGAGTGTTTTAGTTATGTATGGGTCGCTGAATTCCTTTGACCAACGTTTTACAAACGCTAAGACACCTCTTGCCTTATTTGCTGTAGCATTAATATGAATGTTAAAACTAAGTTTGCAGTCCATTATTACACCTAAATCCACAAATGCATTTACTAGTTCGAGACCTAAGCCATTTATTGCATAAGAAGCTGGCTGTACGGTTTTCCGGGAAAAGCGCATGAATTTACATTTATTGAGGTTAAGTGGCATTAAGTTAGTGTCACACCAAGAAACTAAGGAATTTAAATCTTCCTGAAGCAAAGTTCTATCATCAAATGAAGAGATTGATCTAAAAAGCTTTACGTCGTCCGCATACAATGAAATTTTTGAGTATTTAATTTTAGTAGTTATATCGTTAATGAATAGCAAAAACAGAATCGGGCCAAGGTGACTGCCTTGAGGAACTCCTGAAGTAACATTAATAATAGACGAGTAGGCATTTTTGAAAAGCACCCTTTGTGTTCTATTTAAAAGATATGAAGATATCCTTTGCAAAAGACTGGGCCGAAAGCCAAGAAGATCAAGTTTAAGAATCAGCAAGGAGTGATTGACTTTATCAAATGCTTTGCTGAAGTCCGTGTATATAACATCAGTGGGCAAGTTTTGAGAAAATCCATTAGAAACACTAGTGGTAAACTCCAGTAGGTTTGTGACCGTTGATTTACCCTTACAGAAACCGTGTTGGGAATCACAAATTAATGAGGACGTTGAATGAGACAATCTATTGGTAACTATTGATTCAAATAATTTAGGAATAGCAGAAATATTTGCTATACCTCGATAATTTTCTATGGAGGACCTACTCCCGCTTTTATGAAGGGGAATAATGAATGACTCTTTCCAGAGCATAGGGAAAATGCCTTGTTCTAAGGAACTATTGAATAATGCAGTTAGTGGTTTAAACAGGTTTATGGCACATTTTTTTAGAAAGCATGTTGGTATCTGGTCAGGACCATAACTAAATGACTCTTTTAATGATAATAAATCTGATAACACGTCATCTGCAGATATATTTGGTTTGTAAATTGATTTATTAGGAGATAATCGATATGGATAGTTACGAAATGGAAGTTCTTCTATGTTGGAATAATTATGTTTGAAAAATTGTGCAAAAAGATTGGAAATTTCTTGACTATCACTTGAAGTGTTGTCTTGATATCTCATAGCAGACGGAAACCCATTAACTTTTCTCTTGGAGTTTACGAAACTGTAAAACGATTTTGGATTACGAATAAAATTAGTCTTAATTTTACGTATATAAGCTCTATAGCATTTTTTATTTAACACAAAGTATTGGCGTCTAAGCTCAGCGTACTTTAAGTAGTCGGTATGCAAGCCCGATTTCTTGTATGATTTGAAAACTCTGGATTTCTTATTTTTTAAAGTTTTAAGCTCTTTTGTGAACCAAGGTTGTAATGGCTCATTGTACTCACGAACACGTTTAGGCACAAGTTTTTCAAATAGGCAATGAATAATTTTATTAAAAAGTAAAACGTTTTGCTCGACATCGTTATTAAATTTTGGCCATGTTAAATTAGCTAACTCATCATTAAGTTTTTTAAAGTGGGCCTTGGAAAAATTATAATACGTACTTGTGTTAGCTGAACTAGAAATGCAGCCACTAATATTGTTTACAATTTCGTATGTAATCTCTAGAGAAGGGTGGTATAAGTCCTCCGGTAGAACAAGAGGGTCACAGCGGTGAAGGACAGACTTAGAGCTATCATCTACAAAAACCAGTTCTAAGATTTTCCCGAATGCATTCTGAAATATGTTCACCTGGTTGAGGGAAAGATCCGCAATCTGATCGAAAAAGCTATTCATGTCCGATCTCGATGAGTTCGGAATAATTGGAGTAAATCCTAACTAATTTGCTCCCATTTTGGTAGTAACAGCAATTCTACGATATTGCACAGCATTGATTCCTTCATTCTCTCGATTTTCGCACAAATACAAATGCATTTTTAAAAATAAATAATAGCTTTAAAAACTAAAAAACACGCTTTAATCTTAAAAATCGTACTAAAAATTGAGAAATAATTTAATTAGAAACAAAATGATGAACGAAAATATAAGTATTTAAGGAAAAGCGTCGGGTGCTCAGTATGTCAAAAAATATTTAATATCGCTGTTTTTTTACTAATATTTTTATTTTGACTTTTTTGAGATTTCATATAACGTACTCTTAAATTTCGCAACTATGTATGTATGTATATTTTTGTACTAGTTGTATGAATCGAAATATTATTGAGCACCCGCACGCTTTTCCTTAAATACATATGTACTTATATTTTCGTTCATCATTTTGTTTCTAATTAAATTATTTCTCAATTTTTAGTATGATTTTTAAAATTAAAGCGTGTTTTTTAGTTTTTTAAGCTATTATTTATTTTTAACTTTTTAGTGAAATTTTTCATTAAAGGATGTTTTATGCGGACGCAAGAATAAAAGTAAAAAGAAGTCTGATGAAGGGATGTGGTGATCTCCGAAATAGATCTACATACATATGTATTTATAACTTCTACCAAAAATATTAATTTTTCACATACATTTTTTCCTTGTAAAAAAACACATTGGTCATGAGAGCTCAAAAATGAAGCCTAAACGAAATAAAAGCGTTTTAACACACACAACTTCTTGAGAAAATAAAAATTGCCAAACACATGTGAAAATTACCAAGAAGCCAACAGCGAAAAAATAACCTATTTTGGTAATTACCAAGATCGGCAACCGTGCTAGAATTGCTATATAGCCTATAATACAAGTAGAATTTGAACAAAGAAAAACAAAAAACCAGTTCTTGCTTTGCATACGTATGTATGTACATGCGGTTGTTTTTATTGCAAACACAACAACAACAAAACAGAAAGCTTGTTCCTTATTGGCTTGCATACGGGAGTGAATTGAATGAAATTCATAGAGGCTATTTTGAGGAGAGGTAACTTAAAAGCCTCAATGAAGCATGGAATATTATGTTGAATGTCCACTATATGATGTCGGTGGGCTGAATCTCATGTTGATGTCAGGTTTCGAATCCGGAGGATAATAGAAATAATAGAGGAGAGAACACAACAAAAGTGAATGTTTGAAGAATATAATAATTTAGTTAAACGTTGGAGCTTTTAGGATGGGCTGAAGTTACACACATACATACATACATACATACAGGTGAAGCTAATAAAAGCGTGTTAATGAACAAGAAGAAGACCATTTGAGTGACCAAACTATATAGTATAAACAATGGTCAAAATGCGCATTTTTTATAACATTTTTCATTGGCGCCACTCTGTCGAAAACCGAAAATGGGTATTTTACATTTTATGTCTGGGAATTTTTCGGCTTCCTTATGTTATTGAAAACTATAGGAATAAGAAAATTTTGTATGCCTTCCTTTTCAAAAATATAACTAATCAAAATAAATAAATGTCAAGAAAATTATAAATATTCGATAATTTAACATGTAATAATACCATGTACACATATTATAACAGTGGTCTAATAGTAATAAATTTAGATTGTTTAGGAAAGATACCAAATTTAGATAAGGATATAACTACAGAAATAATACTGGATAATGTAGTTTTCCAAGATTCCGAATATCGTGTGTTCGAACCCCATTTTTGTACAAATTAAGAATAATGTGATGGGGATAGTAATACATGTAGTGGACTTGTATTTTTTAAGGAATATTTTACTCTATTTGAAGCTGATGACAAATAGAACTGCACTGTATACTACACACACACACTACAATTACCTCTGTATTCTTTATTATTTCAATAAAATTAGACTCATAAAACAAAACAATCAAAATACACCAGAAGTAACAATTTATTTTAGTGCGTTTTCCTTCTGGCACCAGCAAATTGTACAAACAGCTGATCAGCCGGGTTTTCTGTTGTGTTGATGCTAGCAACAAAGCCACAGAAAACCCGTGGGAAAATCATAAAAGTAAGAGAGTAAAAAATAGTTTCGTATCAAGTCATCTTTGCTTCGTTCACGCGCAGTGGTGCCAGATTGAGGGAGATTTCCCTTTTTGAGGGATATTTCACTGCAAAATTTTTAAAGAGGGAAAAAAGGGATATTTTGTTGTCGTCCATATAAAAAAAGGGATTTTTTGGTTGCAGAACTGTTACATACCTACATATGTATAATTTATAGTATAACTTAAAATAGATTTTTGAAGTACGTTCTTAACTTTTTCAATGAATTTGACGTATTTTTCCTAAGCCGAAATGTACTTATACACCGACTAGGTCAAGAAGCTAAGACACTTGTGTTGAAAATTGAAGAAATTTCTCAAAACCCCACGAAACTCCGTATTTACTTGACGTGCATAACGTTTACGTTCGTTATGAATGCGAAGATATTTTGTCAAATTTAAATTTGGAGATATAGATTGTATTCTAAAAAAGTGTTTGCGTTTTTATGAAGCTTCCACTTTTCAGATAATATCACGTTTTCTATTTGCCGGTGTTTTCGAAAAATTGCAGTTTCTAGATCCCGATTTTTTTTTTTGATTTCTCTAAAAACAATCGTGTATCGTATGATTTCTTGCTCTAACTAAAAAATTAAATCTTAATCCTGATCTCACAGAATCGAAATACAAAAGTATTTGTATAGCTTTAACAGAAACACAAAAAGACGATTTAAAAAAATTACCTGTTGATGTAATGTGGAGTAAAATAATAAACTAATAAACTATTATGGCAATTTTTTGTTTCATAATCTAAAGCAATTGGTTGAAATTGTACGAGTACTCACGTTACCCCATTCAAACGCTGAACAAGAAAGAATATTTTCATTGTAGCGAATGTTAAATGTAAAAAGCGAAACAAACTATCTAGTGATATGTTAAATAGTGTAAGTAAAGTAAGAGTTGCCTTTCAATCCGAAAATATCAATTGCTTCAACTTTAAAATCAACAAAAATCATATCCACTTACACAATGCAAATAATTTGCACAACTGATACTTTTAGCTATTAAAAAACTGTATTTGCCTGTTATATATTCTTATATTACTGAAATAAACGCTTTAAATTCGGTGGGAATTGTGTGGGATTTTTGTATTTAAAATGTGGGAAATTAGGGATTTTTTTCCAATTTCTGTGGGAATTTCAACGGAGATTATCTGGCATCACTGTTCACGTGCAGAAATTTTGCAAATTTCTGTTCAGTCAGCATTGAGCTGTTGAGCTAGCAGATTGTGTTGCTCGAGCAGTCTCTGAATGCTTGTAAATGATTGTGTTGGGATGGTTTTTTGTTTGGATTATTTTACGTAATATTTTTATTAGGAATCATTATTTTGCATTTCGTCTCATATTTTTTATTTTAATTTTCAATTTAAAATTTTAGTTTTCGACAATGATTAAGTTTCTTTTGGGTGTAGCCAAGAGCTTTAGTGCTTTTAACATATGCACAATGTTTGAAAGTATTAGTGTGATAATCCCTGATTTAGATAAATATGTATATTGGATTGAGGATTGTACTGCGACCGCTAGGTCTATTGCACCCTCTCCTTTATAACATTCAATTCGTCCAACCCGAGTTCCTCCAGGAATCGAAGGATATCGCTCGGCTTTAAACTGAATGTGCCCCTGACCTGGCCAAGGCGACCCCAGGAATCTTTCACGCTTCCTTGCAATAACATCGTACTCGACCAGTATATGCTCTGCAGACTCATCTTCTCTGTCACAGAAGCGTCATAGACTGCTACACAGGATACCTAGTCTATACATATGCTTCCTAAGCCTGCAGTGTCCTGTGAGAATTCCTGTCAACATTCTAAATTTATTCTTAGAGGTTCCGAAGCCCTTTGAATCGACTCGTGATGTACCCCCTTATTAGTGCCTTTGCCTGCCGCATTCCAATGGTTTGGCGCCAGTACTGTTCCCTTAGCTTCCTTTCTTCATTCCTGAGTTCATTCCTGATAGTATGTGGGCCTATTGCTATGAATGGATCAGGTCCTATTGGTTTGGAAGCCGCCGCCTGTCTGGCCAGGATGTCCGCCTGCTCGTTGCCCTCTATACCTCTATGGCCTGGAGCCCAATTTGACCTCGAAAGAAGAGATTGCTTTAAGTGCTGCCTGACTGTCACTTAGTATGACTATTCCTTCACTTGAGTACCCACGTCGCAGTAACATACCTGCGCACTCACTTATGGCATCCACTTCCGCCTGGAATAAACTGGTGCAGGCACTCATGGTTCCCAACATTACGTATTTTGAATTAGTTTATGGCAATTTGGCAACACTGATAGCTTCATCAGCCAAATTGTATCGCGCCGTGATTATTGTATTAATTCTGGTATATTAATCGGCTTTTCAATCGAAATTTGTGCCGAGAAACTTAGGAGGCGATTCTCCCACTCCCACGGGATCGTGAAAGTTCTACAAAGATAAGTATTTAAAAGTTAATAGTTTAAATAAATACTTATATACATACATATATACATACATAAATGTAAATATATAAATACATACATACTAAGTACATTTTGTTTCGCGCAGAGTTGCATCAGCTGCGCTGTACCAGCAGGTGGCGCTGCCAACCCATATCGACAGCCGGATCAGCTGAAATCCTGCATTACCGGCGAACTGCATTACCGGCAGTTAGAGCACTGCACAATTCCAATTATAAATTCATAATATACATATATATATATAAATAACATACAAATATAAGGAAATAAATAAATAAAACTAAATAAATAAAATAAAATAAAATAAATAAAAAAATAAAAATAAAATTAAATCAAATAAAATCAAATAAATAAAATTAAATTAAATAAAATACATATGTATATATGCATATGAGTGCCCCAGGCACTTCTTCAAACGATCGCGTGCGCAATGCGTATTTCACCTTCAAATCGTTTGATATAAACGAAAAAGCCGGAAAAGGAAACACGGCGATTGAACAAAGGGCACGGTCCTGTTCCCCGAGTGTCCAAATTACTTGCCCTCAATTCACAGAGCCTCTAGCAAGTACTTCCGTAGCTGGAGCTCAAAATAAAGCTGGCGATACCATAAAAAATGGCAGATAAAAACGCCAAGAAAATACAAGTGCAAACTGGCTTGGATCGCTATATCCGTATAAAAAGAAAGCGAACCCCAGAAAAGAATGGGAAATCGAATCCCTCCAAATTAAGCAAAGGTGACCTGCCAGCAGTGGCAACAAAAGAGGCACCGAAAATAACATTGGGCGACAACAGATTCAGTGTGCTCGCTGAATCTCAAAATATTCAAGTGGAAAAGCCACAAAAGAGTTCCAAGCCCCCTCCAATTTACCTGCGAGAACAAAGCTCTAATACATTAGTAAGCAAACTGGTTGAGCTAGTAGGTCCTAAAAACTTCCATGTCGTACCTATAAAAAAAGGCAATATACAGGAAGTTAAAATTCAAACTTATAGTGAGGATTATTTCCGCAAAATAACTAAAGACTTTGAAAACAGGAAGAAAAATTTCTATACCTATCAGCTAAAAAGTAGCCGTGGCTTGTCAGTTGTACCAAAAGGAATAGAAAATTCCGTAAGCCCGGCAGAAATAGAGACTGCATTAAACGAGGAAGGCTTTAGTCAGATATGTTTACAATATCAAAAATAAAGCCAACATACCGCAACCGATGTTCAGGGTTGAAATCGAGCCAGATTTCCAGCTCTTAAAGAAGGGAGAAGTACATCAAATTTATAAATTGCGTTATCTTCTACACCGAAGAACCTCTGTGGAAGAACCGCATAAACGTGTGGGCCCCGTACAATGACATAATTGTCAGGAGTTCGGGCATACGAAACGATATTGCACATTACCTAGCGTATGTGTAATTTGCGGAAATTTGCACAGCTCCAAGGAGTGCGAGAAACCTAAAGCAAACCCAGAAAATAAGAAGTGCAGTAACTGCGGTCAAAATCACACTGCTAATTATAGGGGTTGCCCAGTATACATTTCATTAAAAGAGAAAGGTAGCAAAAAACCTAAAACTGTACCTGTCCCACAACCTCAAAATGTGCTAAAACCAACTATTAATACAGCCCCGCAGAGAAATCTGGGAACTTACTCATACGCTCAAGTCTTAAGAGGCACACAACAGACCGAAATCCAAGACGAATCCAATCCAACAACATCACTCGAAAACACTCTAAATAGCTTTGTTCATATGATGCAGGGCCATATGAAGTCAATGCAAAACATGATGCAAGAATTGATTAGGAATCAAAATCTCCTACTTCAAACAATTTTGTCAAGACCATGAATTGTTTCAATATAGGTTTCTGGAATATACTGCCCTCCCCGTTTTAATATAACAGAATACCAATTCACTGAATACTTCTCCAAGTTAGGCAAGAGATTTCTAGCAGCAGGTGATTACAATGCTAAACATACTTTTTGGGGATCTAGGCTAATAACACCAAAAGGAAGAAACTTGTTCAAAGCAATCCAAAGCAATGGTCTTGACATTATATCAACCGGACAGCCAACATATTGGCCCACTGATAGGAGCAAAACCCCCGACCTCATAGATTTTGGGGTAACTCGCGGCCTCGATCGGGAAATACTTCAGATAGAATCACTTTTTGACCTATCATCTGATCACTCTCCTTGCGTCATATCTATTAAAACCTTTCCAACTTTAAACGAACTGAACCCAAGCTTAACTAATAGATTTACGAATTGGCTGAAGTACAGAAAATTTATAAGTTCGCATATTAATCCAAATGTGAGCCTTAAATCAGCCGCCGAAGTGGAATATGCGATAATTGACTTCACAAACTTACTGCAAGTGGCAGCAAAGGTTTCAACGCCCTTACGTCCTAATACAACCCAGCAGCAAAGCTTTAGTTCTTTCAACGAAAACGATATCATTGAGCTAGTTTCCAAGAAAAGGCAACTTAGGAGAGACTGGCAAAGGTTGCGATCTGAAAAACGAGCTAAAAAAATGCACGAAAGAGCTCCAAATGCTCCTAGAGGAGAAAAGGGAAACAAAATTTCAAAATAGAATTAATTCCCTCACGGCCACATCTGGTACAGATTATTCCTTGTGGCGCTCTCTCAAATATCTAAAACGGCCGGTTCAGCAGGATCCTCCAATACGAATGCAAAATGGTGAATTTGCTCGAAGTGACCACGAAAAGGGAATAGCTTTTGCAACCCATCTTTCAAATGTATTTACTCCAAATGAAGGCCAAAATGTTCTCCAAGAAAATACTCCACAATTACCAGCAATCCCACTTGGATTTAAACTAGATGACTTAAATAAAACTATATCCAAAGACATATTATGAAAGCACCAGGGTATGACAGAATAACGGGTGAAATGTTAAAAGCGCTTCCCATAGCAGTTATTAAGCAACTACTATACATCTTCAATAGTATGCTCCGATTATGTCACTTTCCTGATCCATGGAAACTATCTGAAATTATCATGATCCCAAAACCAGGCAAAGACCCGACAATAGTAAGCTCCTACAAGCCAATAAGCTTAATCTCTATCTTTTCCAAACTATTCGAAAAATTATTGCTGAGAAAAATTCAGCCCATCTTAGAACTGCACGAAACCACACCAAGTCACCAGTTCGGATTTAGAGAGCAGCACGGTACGATAGAACAAGTGCATAGAATTGTTTCAGAAATAAGGTCAACTTTTGAAACCAAACGATATTGCACCGCACTATTCCTAGATGTGGCACAAGCCTTCGATAAAGTATGGCTAGAAGGCCTCTTATATAAAATAAAACAAACACTTCCATATAATCTGTGCGGGATCCTAGAAAGCTTTTTAACAGGTAGAAAATTTCGGGTAAGGCACAAAAGTTTTACAACCGAAAGTTATCCAATTTCTGCTGGAGTTCCACAAGGTAGTGTTCTAGGGCCTGTATTATACTTAATTTACACAAGCGATCTGCCAACGAACGCGAGACTTGTCACGTCGACCTTCGCAGATGATACGGCTATACTAAGTGTGCACGCAAATCCCATAACTGCTACTATCCAATTGCAGAGACATATAAAAACTTTAGAGGAATGGCTTACTACGTGGAGAATTAAGGTCAACGAATCTAAATGTGTACAAGTAACTTTTAGCCTGAAGAAAGACACATGTCCACCAGTCTCAATAAATGGGAAAATAATAACTCAGAAAGGCTTCGTTACGTACCTTGGAGTCACACTGGATAGAAGAATGACTTGGAAAATTCACATTGACAAAAAGATTACGCAATCCAAGTTGAAAATAAGCCAGCTGCAATGGTTAATTGGTCCAAGTTCCAGACTGGGATTAGATAATAAGATATTAATATTTAATATGGTTTTGAAACCAATTTGGATGTATGGAATACAACTATGGGGCTCAGCATCGAAATCTAGCGTAGAGAGAATTCAAAGGCTACAGTCCAAGATATTAAGAACAATATGCAAAGCTCCTTGGTATGTAAAAAATTCAATTATACATAATAACCTAGAGATAAATACGGTGACCGAAGAGATAGAGAAAATGCAAACAAATTATGCAAAAAGATTAGCCAACCATCCTAATTCATTAGCAAAAAGTCTCCTAAAGCAAAACTATCCTAGGCGGTTAAAGAGAAAGGATGTAAACCTCAATTGTGCATAAGGTCATATTCTGTTAGACCAATATCTCGAAAGTAACGTAAAGTAAAGATAATGATGAACATCGCCGAATCGACCGACCAATGGCCATCGCGATGAACGGCACCTAGTCCCAGGCGTTCATAGTACAGGCTAGTGGAAATAACGTAAAATACAATAAACGTCGCCGAAGCGTCCGACCAACGGCCACCGTGATGAACGCACCTAGTCCCTGTTGTTCATCGCACGGGCTAGCGTAAATACCGAACAATACAATAAACGTCGCCGAAGCGACCGACCAATGGCCATCGCGATGAACGGCACCTAGTCCCTGGCGTTCATAGTACAATAATAATAATAAATAAATAAATAAATAATAACAGTGACCTAGACCAAGATAAAACTCCATTACACAACTAGGTTAATATTACACTCCTAGGTTAAGATACATGCCATATGTGTATATGTAAAAAGACTCTTTGCCAACTTTATTATTTGTAGCATTGACAACAAAAAATTTATTGTATTAGTTTGTAAGATTTGCGAAATTATTGTTATTTTCTAAGCAAGAAAGATTCAAAAAAAAACAAATATGATGAAAAAAAAAAAATTATTTTTATTTAAATTATTAAGAAATCGCCAACTATGGTATATTTTCTGGAAACTGAACCTTGTCCAATCGTCTCGCACGCATAATTTAACTATTCCTAAGTATACAACTTTAACAGCTTCTAGACTGTTTTTTGTTAGTGCTGCCAGAACTTGGAGTTCTTTGCCAAATTCTATTAAAGGTTAGAAGTGTTTGGATACTTCAAGGGAGCAGTTACAAATCTCCTTGGCCGTTGACCCTCCTACATAACCTTACAAAACCACTCCTCTACCTAATTATCATTAAGTAGGTAAATAATTTTAATTAAGCTTAAGGCAGTTAGTAATTTAATTGGATAATTTGTACAACAAAAGACATCATGTTTTACTGTACATTGAATGTTAATAAATGAAATGAATATGCTCGGAAATCTCCCCCCTGGTGGGGCGGGGAACTTAGGGATCTAAGAACAATAATAAGAAAACCCTTCAATGAGTGCTATAAGACCAAAATATGGAACCCATATAAGGAGGCACTCAAGAAGTATAAGCAGGCAATAAGGAAAGCCAAGGCCGAGTCCTGGAGATCCTTCTGCTCCTCAATAGAAAACAGCCGGGAATCCGCTAGACTGAGCAAAATCTTGTCCAAAGACCACATTACCCCCCACTTCGTACGGGGCGAGGATGGTGAATGGACGAACTCAAAAGAAGGTTCCCTAGAAACTCTCCTAAACACACACTTCCCTGGTAGTGAAAGGATTCCTACAGCTACAACTCAAATAGTACACTCAGTACCACTTGACGGGTTGACAGAATCGATAATCGACAGGGATAGAATCACATTCGCAATCAACAGTTTTTCACCATACAAATCACCTGGCATGGATGGAATCTATCCGATAATGCTTCAAAAATTGGGAGATCCGTTGACACTCTTGCTGGAAAGGGTATACAAAGCGAGTATAGCTATGGCCCATATTCCACTTAGCTGGAGAAAAGTCAAGGTTATCTTCCTACCCAAGGCAGGGAAGAGATCCCACGAAAACGCCAAAGACTACCGACCGATAAGCCTTACCTCCTTTCTTCTCAAGGTCTTAGAAAGGCTTATACACATCCACATAAGATCGATCATCACAGGACCCGAACTCTCTATAGCTCAACATGCCTACATGAAAGGCAGGTCCACCGAAACCGCTCTTCACGAACTTGTAGACACCATAGAAAGATCACTCAACTTCAAACAATACTCCTTGGTAGCCTTCTTGGATATCGAGGGCGCTTTTAACAACATAGAAATTATCCAGATTGTAAAATCCCTCGAAAGGTTAGGAGTTACCAACCACATCTGCAGATGGACACAATCTATGCTCAACAACAGAACAATTCATGCCAGCATGGGATCGTGCACAGCGATGCGCCATGTGAGGAGGGGTACTCCGCAAGGTGGCGTTCTGTCCCCTCTCCTCTGGGTGGTGGCTGTGAACGAAGTACTACTTGAAGTCAACAAAAATGGGGTGAAAGTTGTAGCGTATGCTGACGATGTGGCAATAATAGTATCGGGACCCTTCCCATCCACACTAAGTGATATACTCCACATAGCCCTAAACAGGCTAAAAACGTGGGCCGCTACAAGCGGTCTTAGCGTAAACCACAGCAAAACGGAACTGATGCTCTTCAGCAACAGGAACAAGTTACCACAATTTAGACTGCCCTCCCTAGACGGCAATACCCTTCAACTCTCACAGAGGGTGAAGTGCCTTGGCGTGGATATCGACCGCAAACTAAATTGGAAAACAACAATTGAAAAAACGGTAGCTAAGGCACAAATGGCTTACTACTCTTGCAAAAGAATATTCAGCAGGAACTGGGGCCTTAAACCCAAACTTGTCATGTGGCCTTACACAGCCGTCATAAGACCAATACTATCATATGGCGCTATAGTATGGTGGCCAGCCCTAGACAAGCAGTACAACATCAGAAAACTAAACAGTGTACAACGGACAGCATGCGCTGGAGTGACAGGAGCAATGAAGTCGTGTCCAACTGACGCTTTGAACATACTCCTGCATCAACTACCACTCGACCTCTACATCCGTGAAACTGCAACTATGTCCGCAATACGTCTGCGCGAGTTGGGCTGCTGGACTGAGAGGCAGTATGGTCACGGTAGTATCCTAAACAGGCCTTCCGCTGTACAAATAACATCAGACTATCTCCCAACCACACTGGACTTTGACAGGAGCTTTAAGGTGAGGTTCCCCTCAAGACGGGAATGGAGAAGGGATAGCGTGCTTAAGAAGGAAGCCATCTCGATCTACACAGGCGGGTCCAAAATGGACGCAGGTGTCGGATCTGGGGTTTTCTCAGAGCAACCAGATATCTCACTCTCTTTTCGGCTCCCAGACTTCGCCAGTATTTTCCAAGCGGAATTGTATGGCATAGAACGGGCCTGCGAGATTCTGTTAGGGAGTGCAGTTGGGGGACGCGAGGTACATATATACTCAGACAGTCAGGCAGCGCTCATGGCGCTTACCTCTCCCGTAACATCCTCTAAGACAGTCAGAAACCGCAAAAATGCGATCAAAGCAATATCAGCAGAGGACGTGATCATCTCCCTCATCTGGGTTCCCGGCCACAGGAACATAATGGGCAATGAGATGGCAGATGAACTGGCGAAAGCCGGCGCGTCTGCGACCAGAGATAGGGCAGCCACGATCAGCTGCCGTCAGCAATCAAAAGAGACATTCACAATAAACACGTAGAACTGGCCACTCTCCGGTGGAAATCTTTGACAACTTGCAAGATCACAAAGCAGATCTGGCCTGAATACAACATAAAAAAGACTAGGAACTCCTCAACAGATCAAGAAAGGAAATCTTTAGAATAACGTCCACTATTACGGGACACTGGCCATTCGGAAAACATGCCGAACGCATGGGAATCCCATTTAACACTAGATGCAGAAGCTGCAACCAAGACGGAAGCGAGGAATCGATCGTACACTTCCTGTGCGAATGTCCGGCACTGTCTCACATCAGGCACATAACCCTGGGTAGTTTTGAATTCCAAAACCTGCACGATATAGCCAATTGCCCCTTGGCAGACCTCAGTAGGTTCATAGGAGGGTCCAAATGGTTTGAACCGTAACAACAGTTTTTCAATTGGTACAGGAGTAAGTGCATCAAAATGGCGCCCAGTGCGCTAATTGGATCTGGCATACTCAGTCAGATAGCACAGCAACCAACCAACCATGCTCGGATAAACCCCCATGGGTAGAGAGATCTTTGACCTGGGGCCAAAAATTTCAGCTCCAATGCCCTCCGGTGTTTTCGAGCCGTCGGTGTTCCATATTAAGTAGTTGGATTGTAGGTAGCTCTGGATACTAGAGACGTTCTATGATTTTTTGTCTCCAAGCTCTATATTGAACCTCTTTTCAAAAATTTTGTCCCTGTTTGTATCATCTCTGGGAAATTGAGAGAGCGGGAGTTTCTCCCTCATCTTGACCATATTTTGCGATGATACAATTTCACCTTTTCCATAGCCTTCCATTACTATATTAATTGGGGAACGCTTGGCACTTTGTTCAATAACTATCTGCAGCGGGGTTAGCTCAAGTAGCACTTCCATTGCCGCCGTTAGGCAGATGCGCATAGCTACCGTTATACAAACACACGCTTGCCGTTGTACTTTGGTGAGCGATTGTCTCACCGTTGACAGATTTGCTCTTGAGGACCAGGCTACTTCCCCGTAGGTGATGATCGACTTTACTATCATGGTGTATATCCATCTTAGCATGTGTGGATTACATCCCCACGATTTCCCTTAAAGTCGTCTGCACACCTTTATAGCTATCTTGGCTTTAGATGTAGTGTTGTCCACATGTTTCTTCCATAATAACTTGGAGTCAAATGTGACTCCTAAGTATTTTACTTCTGATACAGTGTCCACCACAACATCGTCCACGAGTATACCTCTCATTCCCCTAAGGGTCCGCCTTTTTGTAAAGGGGACAATGGCCGTCTTACGTGGGTTAAAATTTAGGCCCACTCCAGCACACTATCTCTTCGTTAATCGAGCTCTCTGAATTATATCACAGAGTACTTTCGAATTTGTCCCGTGCCATTATCACTATGTCACCTACTTATCCCTGACAGCGTATACCGTTATCAATTAGCAGTTGCAGAAGCTCATCCACCACTAGGCTCCATAGCAGAGGGAATAGGACTCCCCCTTGCGGACAACTTTTGGTGGTTTTTATCTTGCCAATTGCTAATGTCAATTTCAATTTGAGCATCCGAAGTTTGCTTAAAATGTTATGTTTTGTGTGCTTTTATTATATTTACTAACATAAAATTATTTATTTACTAGCTGTACTCGGCCAAGCTTTGCTTGCCCACTTCCTATTATAGACATTAGAAGCGAAAAATTACACACTTTAAAATAAGTTGGAGATATCTAGAAACCAAACTTTCCTCTAGCTGCAGACCTCAGCAAAAGTCAGATAAGTTTAAAAAAGTGAAGGAGAAAAATCAAAAGTTTGCCCTCTTCATGTCCTTATCAGTGTTGCCGCAGCCTCAAGAAATTTGGTATCAATAATTGATACTTTCATGGTTTTTTTCGTATCGCCGAAAATTTTTTGGAAAAAGAACTTAAATTAATAAAAAAAAAGCTGTTTTCGGGCTTTTAACCCGTATAACAAATTGATACGGCAATTTTTTTTTTCGTATCACAGAAAATTTTTGAAAAAAAATTAAAATTAATAAAAGAAGCTGCTTTCGTGTTTTTAACGTGACATCGTTTTTTTATTACATTTACCAATATAAAAATATAAAGATAATGAATAGTATCATTTTAGATTTTTCGAATTCAATTTAATTCAAGATAACCATAAAGGCTATTAAAATAATGGTTAATATAAAACATAACGCTCTTTGCTCAAGCCTGCCATGGATAGATATGCCTACTATACAGTTTGATAAAATGTTGCCCATTTTTGGTATTTTCAAGACTTTCACAATACATATTTTTCGCGGCAAACACAGGTTGTTACAATTTTTAGAAAATCTTAAAAATGAAAAAGAATAGGTTAATATTCTTTGATTTTGATTAAATCGTATCAAAATTATTTGATGTTGATTAAAAAGGTATCAAATTTGTTCTACGTCAAAATAAAAAGTATCTACGTATCTTGGGCTTAAAAAAGTATCACATTTGATACGATTGTATCAAAACGGCATCACTGGTCCTTATCCCTTTTTTCTTCGTATTAATTTCCCACTCCCTTTCCCTCTACAATTCCCTTTCTCTTTCCCTTTCCCGCCACATTTCCGCTTCCCTTTCCGTTTCTCTACCGCTTTTCCTTACCTCTCCTTTTCTGTCTTTCTCCCTTTCATTCGCCTCTTATTCTTTCTCTAAATCCCTGTCTAACTGTCTCTTCCCCATCCTCTTCATTCCATTTTTCATTATATGCTCCCTTTCCTTTTCCGTCTTTGCCTTTCCCATTCTAATTACCCTTCTTCTTTCACTTTCCCTATGGAACCGGGTATAGCATGAAATATGCCTGCATTCCACTTCTCATTTGATACCATCGTTGCCTAAAAACCTTCCGTGGCATCCGCGTCCTCTCTTTTACCCATAATTGATAAAGCCCTGCTTAACACCTTTCATTTGATACCAATATCGCTTAGAAATTTCCCGGGGTTATTCCGGTCCACGTTTTGACCCACATCTGGGCACCTGACCTAGGAATCATGAGTTCTTCTCTATGTAAAATCCCTGCTCATTTGATAATAATATCGCTGAGACATTTTCCGGGGCCATCCGGAGCCACGTTTTGACCCACATCTGGAAGCTGACGAGAAATCATAAGTTCATTCCTATGTAAAAGCCATGCTCAACACCTTTAATTTTATACCAATATTACTGAGAAGTTTTGCGAGGCCATCCGGGTCCACATTTTGACCCATATCTGAGGAAACGACCTAGACATCACAACTAAGACCCCCTAGTACCCTGATGACCGAGCTTATCTCGGGCTGCCATTTTTTTCGTAGGTCTTTTCAAGCGAAATAAAAAGTTACAAAAAAAAAAACAAATTAGTGGAAAAATTAAGCTTTTCAGAAGTTCGCACCCGAGACCCCCTGCATACTAAATTTCATGCAAATTGTTTAAGCCGTTTGGAAGATCCAGAACCAAGGTAAATCCACCTCACTTCGCTGCGATACCACTACCTCTTCAAGTCCTTCTCCCTTTCTTCTTTGTCTACTTTCTTTTTTACTTTCCCTTTAATCCTTTTCCTTTTCTTTTCCTTTTCCCTTTCCTTTCCCTATCACTCTCCATTGGGTACCCCTCCTCTTCTCTCCTCCTCCTATTCGTTCTCTTCTCCATCTCCCAATTTCTCTCTCTCCCCTTTTCCCATTATATTTTCGTATCGTTCCCTCCCTTTCCTTTTCCTTTTTATCGCCATTTACCTAGGGAGCCAGGTTGAGCATTAAATCGAGAAGATCTCTATATTGAAGCCATGAGTTCCACTTTTCGGTTTCATTCGGGTCCACGCTCTGACCCATATTTGGGTACCCGGCATAGGCATCAGAAATAAAACAGTTCTATGTTGAAATCCTCACCAAGACCTTTCAGTTGATAACAATATTGCTCAGAAACATTCGAGGGTCATCCGGCCCACGTTTTGACCCATACCTGGAGACCCGACCTAGAAATGACAATGAGTACTATTCTATGTAAACTCCCTGCTCAATAGCTTTCATTTGATACCAATATCGTCCAAAAATATTCAGGGGAAAGCCGGACCCACGTTTTGACCTTTTGACCTATATCTAGGGAACCGACTTCCTCATTTGAAAAAAATCTATACTAATTATTATTATTATAAAGAAAAGAGGTGATAAATCACCAAATTACAAAATAAGGAGCACAAGTTACACAGACCATCGGCTCTCCACGAAATTAGTATCTAGTGACTAGATTCTAGTCATACTTAATATACGCTATGATTCTTATACATTGTGATCTAGAGACATGTTTTAAATAAATTTTGTTAGATTTGTCAATTTTAAGAATTTAGCAACTGTTTTTTGTATCCATTTGGCATAAGTTACTCGATGGTGTGGTTCTCCCAAAGACTTCGTTACGCAGGTTATTAAAGTGAGTGCATTGGTCAAGGAGGTGGACTACGGACGGTGTGCTAGAAGAGCAAAATGGACATTGCGGTTGCGGATTACCTTTAATGATGTGACTGTAGGACGTGTGGCCGATTCTTAGACGTACAAACGCCTTTAAGTCATTGCATGGGATTTTTTGTGGAAAAGATGGTTTCTCTGCTTTTCGGTTGTAGTTCTTTTAGTGGTGACTAAAGTTTCGCCATTCGCGTTGATTAGTTGCGCCCAGATAATCATTAATTAACCGTTTAAGGTCTGACGCCAGTAATACTTGGTTCGTTTGTTGCTAGCTTTGCCCTGGTATCTGCGGCTTCATTGCCTTTGATACAAGGCTGCTCAACAAAATAAACAAAAAAAATTTGTTTCAATAAACATATAAAAAAAATATCAAAAATTTATATTGCTTTGCTGCTTATCAAAACCAAAATATTTCCGATTCCAAAATTATCAATAAAATTGTATCACAATTAATTTTGCTAATTTGATATCAAAACAAAATAACAAAAAGGATTTCGTTTTGTTTATGTTTGTTTGTTTTTGCTAAGATATACATACATATGTATGTACATATGTATGTATGAATACATATTTATATGATAGGTTTTCAGTTTTTTTTTATAGGCACAGGAAACAAAATTATTTTGGTAATCAATTTTTCGTTTGCAGCTGAAACAATATTTTTAAACAAATTTTGTTTCGGCAATTATCGAAACGAAAAAAATTTTGATAACTTTTTTGATTTTTGTTGAAGCAGTCTGAATTTTGTTAAATTTTTTATGCTTTTAAAATGAAAAGTTTCAACAAACAAAATTATTTTTTATTGGGTATGTTAGTGTCTAGCACGAATTTATTATTTTTAATTTTAATTTTTGTACTTTGGAATAAGCGGAAAAATCCAATTAGCTCATGTGATAGCTATTTCGAAGAAAAACCACTTTCTTCATCATCAGACATCTTCTCGGGAGCACACCAGGCTTTGAACCTACGCTCCAACCATCAGCAGTCGAATATTAGCGAAACGCTAAGCACTGCGGCTACCGATGGTCCTGCTGAGCTGTTGGATTTTTCACTTATATATGCCATTGTTCTATTCAATCTAACCTCACTTAGTGTACGATTTTCGTACATCTGCTATGCAAGTGTTGAATACTGGTTGGCAGCTGACGGACAGCGGGCGCTGTGTACAGTAGTTGTATGTACAACAGCACAATTTATAATTTAACATTACTGGGTATGTTAGTGTCTAGCACGAATTTATTATTTTTAATTTTAATTTTTGTACTTTGGAATAAGCGGAAAAATCCAATTAGCTCATACAGCGATGGTAGATGTGATAGCTATTTCGAAGAAAAACCACTTTCTTCATCATCAGACATCTTCTCGGGAGCACACCAGGCTTTGAACCTACGCTCCAACCATCAGCAGTCGAATATTAGCGAAACGCTAAGCACTGCGGCTACCGATGGTCCTGCTGAGCTGTTGGATTTTTCACTTATATATGCCATTGTTCTATTCAATCGAACCTCACTTAGTGTACGATTTTCGTACATCTGCTATGCAAGTGTTGAATACTGGTTGGCAGCTGACGGACAGCGGGCGCTGTGTACAGTAGTTGTATGTACAACAGCACAATTTATAATTTAACATTATTGGGTATGTTAGTGTCTAGCACGAATTTATTATTTTTAATTTTAATTTTTGTACTTTGTAATAAGCGGAAAAATCCAATTAGCTCATACAGCGATGGTAGATGTGATAGCTATTTCGAAGAAAAACCACTTTCTTCATCATCAGACATCTTCTCGGGAGCACACCAGGCTTTGAACCTACGCTCCAACCATCAGCAGTCGAATATTAGCGAAACGCTAAGCACTGCGGCTACCGATGGTCCTGCTGAGCTGTTGGATTTTTCACTTATATATGCCATTGTTCTATTCAATCGAACCTCACTTAGTGTACGATTTTCGTACATCTGCTATGCAAGTGTTGAATACTGGTTGGCAGCTGACGGACAGCGGGCGCTGTGTACAGTAGTTGTATGTACAACAGCACAATTTATAATTTAACATTATTGGGTATGTTAGTGTCTAGCACGAATTTATTATTTTTAATTTTAATTTTTGTACTTTGGAATAAGCGGAAAAGAAGATGTCTGATGATGAAGAAAGTGGTTTTTCTTCGAAATAGCTATCACATCTACCATCGCTGTATGAGCTAATTGGATTTTTCCGCTTATTCCAAAGTACAAAAATTATTTTTTGTTTATCGTTAAAAATATCAATAAATTTCAGCCCTGCTTTGATACCAACGCACACTGGTCTCATTTTTATAGAGAGTGGGATAAAAACTCAATTTCTTGAAAACGGATGGACCTACCGAAACCAAATTTGGCACATTTGTGTCCCACTATACGACTAATCTTTCAGAAAAATTAAAAGCATATATGTTGTAATCCACGCCCACCACTAACGCTAGTTTACAGCCAAAAAAAACATGAAAACCAGGAATGGGGGAGGATAGGAATTGACCTGCTGAGCTTGGAACTATTTTTTTTTTTTAATTTTTTGTATAGTTAGGTTTTTGAGATAACGGTAATTTTGTGTCTTTTTGTTATCACATCATCCAAAAATTATTTTCTCTGGAGTTACAAATCCGATAAACGCAAGCAGTATTTCGTTCAAAAGGCAATTAAAATACGCTTCAAACGACATACAACTTGTAGTGGTCTAATAAAAACTCGTTGAGCGAAAGCTGGTCAAAGTCAAAAATTTGTAGATTTTTTGCGATTTTTAAAAAAATTTTGATTTTCAAATTAAGTTTTTATAAAAAGTTGTAAAAATCAGGAAAGTTTCATTACTTTAAATTGCAAAGACCTTAAGCGTAATATCAGAGAGATCCGATAAATATTTTATTTTTGGCGATTTTTTTCTTGTGAAACAAAAATGATATTTTGGACGAAAAACTTGGTTAGGTGACTTAACTATGTGAAAACGACTTCATAGGTCAAAAGGACATTAGAAGAAAATATAGAGCTTCCAAAGACTAAACTAATGACATTTCGATTTTAAAAATCCGATGTCAAATAACAAAGTTACAATAAAAAAAATAATTCCGCGATATTTCGCGGGATCAAAAAAAAAAAAACTATGGAGAGTGTGTAATGGTATAGAAACATACCCAAAATACAACCCTGCACTTATGTACTCAAAAGCTCAAGCTTTCATAAAAGCAACGAGTACATAAGTGCAGCGGGCGAATACGGCCTTTATGACAAGCCGTGTGCCGCCATCACGCCATTCTAGTTTGGCTTGTTGAATAAACTGGTTGGTGAAAAAGAAATAAAGTTGAAGTGTAAAATAAGATAAGAGTTGAAATAGACAATAAGAAACATAAAATAAACTATATCTTTTTCGGTGAACTTAAACTTTAAATAAAATAATTTATCGGACAAAAATAATTAAAAGAAAAAAATAGATTTTGGTTTTAATTAAAATCAAGTGGACAAATAAAAAGGTAAACTTGTACATGTGTGTGTGTGTGAGTATGCAAACGTGCCCAGTAGGAACGGCACGTTATATGGCGACCGTGCTGGTAGAAGTCGCCTGCGTCGGTGGTAGAATCCACCTGAAGTGGCGTCAGAAGTACACGATGGCAAAAAATTACGATTTAACGATTCAAAATTAATTTAATCAAAATAAAATAACCCAATTTAATACATGAAAATGAAGTCTTAATAATTTTTCTCAAAAAAAAAACAAAACCAAAAAAATCCGAAAAAAAAACAAAAAAATTCAAAAACCCAACAAAAAAAAAAAAAAATATAAAATCACAAAAAATTTCCCAAAAAAAAATTAAAAAATCGTAAAAATGAAAAAAAAGTTTAAAACGAAAAATCGCCAAAAAAATTTTTAATCATCATTAATCATCACGCCCTGGTATGTACCAATACAAAACTGTAAAAATTTTTTTAAATAAAAAGTACGAAACTGTACAGTTGGCTCACGCCACGAAATCACATTCCGTTTTGATGAAATTGTTCCGTTATGCAAAGCCACAGGATGCCATGGAATTTTTATGGCACATACAAATAAATCAACGGCATTGTGCATATAAATCAACGGCACTTTTTTTGTAGTGCAACGGCATTATACATATGTATACGGCATTTCGACATATATACATACATCCACGCATATTAAAACTGGAGTCATATATACATACAGAAATAACAACAGGCAAAGCACAAACTCTATGCCAATATACCGAAACCAACAAGGAAAACATAGCAAGCCACCAAAGCTCTGAGACAACAAGAACAACATAGCAATCCACCAAAGCTCTGAGACAAAAGCAACGGATAAAACATTGCAAATACATACAATTTGGGTAAGCGGACCGGTAGCAGAGATTAGCAGTGAAAAACAACACCAAAAACCGCACAGATAAAATAGCAACAACAACGGGAGTGGGGCCGGTAGCAGCAGCTAGCAGAATCAAGCAACAGGTGGTGGTAATATTTATGTATGTATGTACATATTTTGGAATAGGCGTATGTATATAATTGATGTGAGGCTGTACTATTAATGTAAAGTTCGTTAATATAATAACGTTTTGATCGATACATACATAGGTACATATTTATAACATCCCTGCAGTAAATTTGTTTCACTGCTGAAGGATCAGTGATGATTCTTTGTTGAATATTCATCACTGTCGTCATTACTCAGTATATTTTTATTTGTTCTTGTTTTTTTTTCTGAGGAAAGCAAACCATTTATATGAAAAATTCATCAGTCTTTATATGAAAGTATTCACTGATGCCTCCTCGTCATAGGTGAATTGCATCAGTGATTCATTAAGGATTCATTGCGGATATTTACTGCAGGGATTTTGCTACGGTGCATCCGTATATTGAATTGGAATTAATACATACATATAAATTGCTTAAATTAAATTGTTTGCTATATATAATATCTACATACATATTTATATTAAATTAAAACCTTCTACAAAATAGTGGATCAAATACATTGCGTATGTATATATGTATATGCATGTAAATAAATACAGTGTCGGCGAAATTTGAAGCACAAAAATTTTACATGCCATATGTGTATAAAATATAAAGTCTTGCCGAACTGAGGAGCACGCACATTTTGTTTGTCGTATGTGTACATGCATATGCATAGATACATGCAATTTTGTAGAAAATTAATAACATAAATTTTGAAAACTATAAAATGACATAAATTTAATAACACAAAAAAAAGTTCTTTTTGCTTGTGCAACGGTGCGGCCGTCACGTTAAATATATATCTTTTTGCTTGTGCAACGGTGCGGCCGTCACGTAAAATTTAATTATTTTTTTGTAGTGCAACGGTGCGGCCGTCACGGTAAACAACAATGATTTTTTTGCTATAAAACGGTGCGTCCGTTACTTATGTATACCAGTACATAAAAATATATTTTGCTTTAAAACGGTGCGTCCGTCATTTAATACCTGCCATTTCATATTTCAACCTGCTTTTCTTACCACTTAATATTTTTTCCAAATTTTTCCGATATTAATTCTTGCATATAAATTGTACATTAGTACCAAATTCTCCAAAAACAATATTTTAAATCTATCAACACATACATATGTACGTAAATTTATCTTCATTTAATACCAGCAATTCAAATTAAAATTTTCAGCCTCTTGAGCTTTTTCCAAACTTCGTTTTGCAGATTTTCGATACACCCTAATACACATATGTATGTATGTGTACATATTTCTCCACATAAGGCTGGTATATGTAAAATGCATTCATTTAGATATTTCTTAACAGAATATTTATAATTATCGTAAAATCAAACTTGTTCTTACATTTTTCTGGAAAAATATTAAAATTACAATTTATGAAAATAACTAAAGTCTTTTGTTGTACATGGAAACAACCCAATGGTCATCCTATACCCAGTTGCTCCTTTTGCTTACTAACATGTCATGCATGTTACTAACATTTCTACATAATTTTCAGTCAGAAACTTTTGGACATCGGAATTATTAAGCATACTTTTTAAATATTTTGGAAAAACTTTTCACACAATTTCGGATTGGAACCACAATAGGTAAACAATTTTTTCTAAATTCTTGGATACAAATTTAAAATTTTTCTCAATAGGTAAACAATTTTTTCTAAATTTTTGGATACAAATTTAAAATTTTTTTCTCATTACTGAATATTTATCAGATGTCAGATTTCAACAATCAATTAAAAGAATTTCGGTCAAATTTTAATAAAGTTACTAAACGTATTTTAAACAGTGGGCGACGTGTTACAACAAAGCAAGAAAAGCTAGACGAATACAAAGAAGACTTAATCCGGACATACAATCAAATTTTATCACATATAAATTCGCAATTCGGTAAAGAAGTTAAGCCTGAGTCAGTGATTAAAACTTTAACGCGTTGTAGAAAACAAATTATCGATTGCTTTTTGGTAATTAAGTGCAGAGTAAAAGTACCAAAAGATTTTTCTGAATTAATTAAAGCTGACGTCATTTGCTCTGACACAGATACAGAAGAAGAATTTTCCGACGCTCAATCAACTGGCGAATCCATAACTGATACCGTAAACCCCATCTGTTCCATTTCATTAGCTGAAGATTTTCTAGGTTTTGAATCCCGACATACTAATACAGAATCCTTAAATTTTTCTAATACACAAACAATAGAAATGGCTACCACAGAACAGAAGAAAAATTTTATTGCGATGTGCGCACCAATAATAAGAGAAAACTACAATGGCGATCCATTAGCATTAGATTCTTTCCTAGACAAAATTGAATTAATAGAAGGTCTAACAGAAACAAACCTCGAGACAACTCTTATATCTTTTGTCAAATCGAAACTTGAAGGAAAAGCACGGGAAGCAATTCCGACTAATGTGACGTCAATGCAAGACATTAAAGACGCGCTGAGAATTCGTATCAAACCGGACAATTCCAAGGTAGTTGCAGGAAAAATAGCTTCACTAAGAGTTTCCAATAATAACTTAACAGATTTTGCCAAACGTGTAGAAGAACTAGCTGATGCTTTAGAGCGATCTCTAATTATTGAAGGCATGTCGAAGGCTAAAGCGCACGAAATGGCAGTCGAGCAATCTGTAAATGTTTGCAGATTAAATACGCGCTCTGACTTAGTAAAAGCAATTCTGGCATCGACTTCCTTCACTGATGCAAAAGACGTAGTAGCAAAGATGATCGTAGAACAAAATAATCAAGCGACAGAAAGACAGGTTTTAG